>JAWZYU010000028.1:600000-935000 GCA_038380435.1 Ryuthela nishihirai | reverse complement strand
CTTTGAGGTTAATAAAAGCTGGTTTGTGAGCATTCTTAATGAATGTCTTTGCAGAGGAATCTTTCCAGACAGTTGGAAAGTAGCTGAACTAATACTGTTCAATAAAGAAGGAAAAGATAGAAAAAATCCTTCAGCTTACAGACCAATATGTCTATTATCGTCGTGGAGCAAGGTGTTGGACAAGCTTCTAACTAATAGATTGAGTTACTATCTACAAAGTAATGACAAGTTGAATCCAAATCAGTTTGGATTCATTCCAGGCAAAAGCACAACTATGGCGATATCAAAGTTAATGGCAACAATAGACGAGAACAAGGCGCTAAAGAAACACACGTGTGTGATATCGTTAGATGTAAAAGGAGCTTTTAATAATGTTTGGTGGCCGTTCCTGCTAGAAGAGTTAAGAAGACATAGAGTTCCAAAGGACTTGTTTACAGTTTTTAGTAACTACTTATCAAAAAGGAAGATAGTAGTTAAAGACGGAGATACTGAAATCTCCAGACAATATTATAAAGGCTGTCCGCAGGGGTCTAATTCTGGGCCCCTACTGTGGAACATAGTTGCAGATTCTGCACTAAATATTATAACTAAAGAAGATACACAAATTCAAGCCTACGCAGATGATATTATAGTAATAGTCTCTGCTTCGGGGAGACATATCCTAGAACAAGATTGTCAAAAAGTCTTAATAGACTTAGAGAAATGGGCAGAAAGTACAAGGCTGGAATTCAGCCCTGAGAAGACAAACATTATAGTATTTCCTAAAGAGGGAAAAATGAAAAGGCTCCCAAGCTTAAGGTTTAAAGAGAGACCTGTAAAAGTTGTAAAAGTATTGAAATACTTAGGAGTGTGGCTGGATGACAAGAGGAATTGGTTATGTCATCTGAATAAAGTCAAGGAAAGATGTGCAACGATTTTAAATGCCCTGCATAGAATGTCAACTAGGACATGGGGGCTGAAAGGTACAGTTAAAAAAGAACTATATAAAAGGGGAATAGAAAGGATAGTAACTTACGCTTGTGGGGCCTGGTGGCCCCAAGGAGGAACAGTAAGAATGATTCATAAACTGCAGCAGATTCAAAGACTAGCCCTTTTGGGCATCACAAGATGTTACAAGACGACATCAACATCAGCACTTCAGGTCTTGGCAGGTACTTTGCCAATTGAACTTATTATTGAACAAGAAGCTGCGGTTTTTCGAAGTTTTACTTTAGAACAAAAGGTAGAACTATGGGATGAATCTATAGATGGAAAAAATATAGAAAAACAAATTATTAAAGGGACAAGACACCCAGCGAAGCAAATGCAAATAAGGTGGGATAAGGTCCCACCGGAAGACTCAAACTATGATGTTAAAATTTTTACAGATGGTTCCAGAATGGAAGAGCACACGGGTGCGTCCATGTGTATCTTCAGAGGTACAAGTCCAACAAAGCAAAATGAGTACAGATTATCAGACACAGCTACTGTGTTTCAAGCTGAGATATTTGCTGTTCTGAAGGGAGTTGAATGGTTCGTTACAGAGTGTACTGACCAAGAAATGGACTTGTACTCGGACAGTCAATCAGCATTGTTTGCGATACAAAGGATTCAGCATAAAAATCCAACAGTTGACAAGATTAAGCATCTAATAGCAGAGTTAGAAGAAGATAGAAAGATAAATTTCCATTGGGTGAAAAGCCATCAAGGCTGCCCAGGAAATGAACTGGCTGACAATCATGCAAAGAACGCATGCAAAAGATCACAAGTAGATTGTGAAATTCAAACTTCAAAGGAATGCATAAAGACAAAACTGAGACAAAGAAGTCTGGAGATTTGGCAAACAAGATGGGACCAAGAAGACGCAACAGGAAGACACACTTATAAATTTCTCAAGAAGGTGTCCATGAAAAGAGTCTCAACAGATTTCTATTTGAACCAAATCTTGACAGATCATGGTAACTTACCGAAATACCTTAGCAGATTTAATATTAAAAGATGTTCCTGTATCTGCGGCTCTCGTGACGCGGGAGCGCTTCACTATATATACGATTGTACACATTTAAGGAATATTAGAGGAAACTATTTAACGAAAGTTGATCGTAATAAAGTAAATCTGCTCTGGGAGAACACAGAGCTACGTTCACAAATGAGAGATGTAATGAGTTACATCTACAATAATCAACAAGAAATGATAATACTAGATTAGGGAGGGGACTGGATCCCCTCCCTCCGTGGGAGGAGACAAAGTCTTCTCCTACTAGAAGAAAGAAGGTCCTAAGAAGATAATTCTTAAAGGAGAAATGAAGAAGAAGAAGATGAAAAGGGAGGAGATAAGTCTCTCCTCCTGTATGTATGAAAAGAAGCCTCATCAGTCTTATGTTATTATATTTATTTGTACATGTAATTTAATGTTTAAACTATGTAAAGGGCGCTAAATCGCGCCCTATGTATATATTTCTCTGTAAATATGTTTTTGTTTAAATAAAGAAAGATGTAAAAGAAAAATGATGGTGTCCTTCCGGCGGACGAGGGTTCGCGGGGGGGAAACAAAATTTTAGAGTAGCTCTACTTAGCCTGTAGTGCCGAGTTTGGCGGGGCAGGCGTTGTTAATTTTAGAGAGTCTTACCCTACTGATGACCGGTCGTTGCGATAGTAATCCTGCTCAGTACGAGAGGAACCGCAGGTTCGGACACTTGGTACATGTGCTTGGTCGAGTGACCAGTGGTGCGAAGCTACCATCCGTGGGATTATGACTGAACGCCTCTAAGTCAGAATCCCGTCTAGTCACTGCAACGATATCGTTCGTGCCTCGCGCGTTGAAGGGCAGCGCTAGCCGGAGTGTTGGTCCTCCCTGACGGGAGCGACTGCTCCGGCGATGAGGCCTCTTGAGAGGGAGCATCCCGGAATCGTTGAGACCACACGATTCCCGCTTCCTGATCCAAGCCTTGCAGGTGTGACGTGCGGGCACCAAATCGTCCGCAGACGACCTAGGTACTGGTCTGGGTGTCGTGCTTAGAAGAGCAGCCACCATACTGCGATCTATTGAGACTCATCCTCTGACTGGGAGATTTGTCCTCTCGAAGGACACCATCATTTTTCTTCCTCTACTTTTCTGCCCGTTTCCGGGTGTTGGGAGAGGTGGACTTGTCTTATTGTGGAGTTCTCCGTTTCTGGGTGTTGGGAGAGGTGGACTTGTCTTTTTCTGCAGGTCTCCGTTTCTGGGTGTTGGGAGAGGTGGACTTGTCTTTTTCAGGAGGTCTCCGTTTCTGGGTGTTGGGAGAGGTGGATTTGTCTTTTTCTGCAGGTCTCCGTTTCTGGGTGTTGGGAGAGGTGGACTTGTCTTTTTCTGCAGGTCTCTCCGTTTCTGGGTGTTGGGAGAGGCGGACTTGTCTTTATCTGCAGGTCTCCGTTTCCGGGTGTTGGGAGAGGTGGACTTGTCTTATTGTGGAGTTCTCCGTTTCTGGGTGTTGGGAGAGGTGGACTTGTCTTTTTCTGCAGGTCTCCGTTTCTGGGTATTGGGAGAGGTGGACTTGTCTTTTTCAGGAGGTCTCCGTTCTGGGTGTTGGGAGAGGTGGACTTGTCTTTTTCTGCAGGTCACCGTTTCTGGGTGTTGGGAGAGGTGGACTTGTCTTTTTCTGCAGGTCTCCGTTTCTGGGTGTTGGGAGAGGTGGACTTGTCTTTTTCTGCAGGTCTCTGTTTCTGGGTGTTGGGAGAGGTGGACTTGTCTTTTTCTGCACGTCTCTGTTTTCGGGTGTTGGGACAGGTGGACTTGTCTTATTCTGCAGGTCTCCGTTTCTGGGTGTTAGAAGAGGTGGACTTGTCTTATTCTGGGTGTTGGGACAAAAGCATTAGTTAATGAACTTATGTTGATAAGATTAACAAAAACATTAACAGAATGTTTTAAAAACTATTTCTAAAAAACCTGGCTGTGCCACTGTTTGCAAGTATAAAATGCATTACTGCTTCATTTTTTTTAACTATCAATGTGACACAGAAAGTTATTTTAGGTAACTTGCAAAATTAAAAATGGCACATCATTTAAAAAAATATTCACTGTCACTGATAGAAGTAGATGACAAAGTGTAAGCATCTGAACTTGATAATATTGTAAAGAAGTAGATATTGGAATAGCGATACACTCCAGCTGTTTGTGCTTAGAAAAAGAAAACGTTATTTCACGTAACGTTTTTCCTGTGCACATTGCAGTTTGGACCACTTTGGTGTTCTTAATACAAAGATATTCTGCCAGACAAAGGCAATATAGAATTTGTTTCTAGCTTTTCGATACTTTCCTTGCTCCAAAGGGTATTTTAATTCATTAACAGCAAGCAAAAGATATTATTAATTTTTATTATAATGATCCAACATCTTGGACAGCTCTGACAATATTAGGCTTGTGATGCGTCTTTTGGTGCATAAAACTATTAATAAAGGAAATTAATGTTAATAAAAAAACATATGCTTCAAAAAATATAATGCAGCTCTTAACACTTGAAATAATGATATGCCAAGCATCTTAATCACTAGATCACAGGTGGTCTACTGGTTAAGATGCCCGGCATGCTTCTGGTAGACCTGGGTTTAAATTCCAATCAGGACAACCAATTTTTTTCAACTCATTATTTCAAGTGTCCCTTGTCTACAGGACACTTGAATATATGTGATAATTTATTACTGAAGAGCTTTTAACACACTAGAAAATTTCTAGTTTGTTACAGTTGAGAATAAATGTAGACATATGTACTGATAACAGACTAGAAAACTTTTTATTGTTTAATTAATTGCCAAGTGAAAAAAAAAAGTTAATGGGTTTGTATTTTATGTGATCCTGGTGGAATTTAAATTGTGCGACCCTTAAAGAGCCCATTCACTTCTCAGAATGCATGCATGCATGCTAAAATGTGCCATGCATCCTTGCCTACTGTTTGCATGAGCTTAATGCCAAATTTCTACAGTACTTCTCGAAAGGTTTGCCGCAAATCGCCCATCCATCTGTTCAGCTTTCTAGCATAGAGAAATTGCTGTCATCTGGTTGGTAAAAGTTTATTAATAGAAAACAGCTCCACTTTCTAATAAGAATAAAATGACATCCTTAGTAAATACACAGATTATCTGTAGAAATAGACTTCAACATTAGTTAATATTCCTACATATTTCATCTATTGTGTAACGTAAGAGTTATTCGTAGTGACTACATTATTTTCCAAATAAACACATAAATTTATCCATCGTTATCTTAATTTTCTGTGTGCAATGCGATTGTTACTAGGGTTGATTTTAATAAATAATTTTATAATTTGAAGCTTCGAGCAAGGTGTCTTATTTACAACAACATCTTTCGTTACTATATTGTAGGACATTAAAGAACACACATTTCTAACTGCACCTTTCTCTTTCTTCACTTCAAGAACGTAGTTTTCCAGGTATTTTTTTCCGCAAAAGGGGGCAGTAGGACAAATAAGTTTGGGAACCACTTATCTAGTTCCTGACGACAAGGATAATCATTACGGCGAGCGGCAGACACACAAAACTATAAGTACCATTGCAAGCATTGAGATAGGAAGAAAAACGAGTCACATCTAACGTATTATAACTGTCCTAACAACGACCTTGAAATGCTTTCAATAAGAATGAACCTGTCAAATTTTTTCTCGAAATAGATAATATACTAACTAGGTCAGGACCTACGGCAGGGAGAATTTCACTCTTTTTTAATGTAAAATGATGAAATCGAGGTTTATTATAAATTTCTCCAAAACATACGTCATTTCCTCTACCGAAATCTATCCTACCAAATTTTCATGTTTATGACAATCGACGTTTCAAGTCCTATAACTTATTAAATAAGCAGATACAATACAGAAATTGACTATTACAAGACTCATCGAAACTGGAATATTCAACGATATTAACTTGTGAACTATGCATTTAACGCAAATATAACTCTGAATATTATTTAAAGAGCTTGAATAATAATCGAATAACGAAAACTTTCCCTGCCTAGACTCGTTAAAATAAAAAAGATCCAACGTGTACCGTGTATTTCCATAAATAAGCAAACTGAAATATATCTTAATAAATTGGAGAAAACACAGAGGTGACGTCAGCAACGCGGTTTCGGTTACTTCCCAGCATAATTTCTATAATGTGAAGAGGAAAAGCATTTTCAGTGTCTCCTGAAAGCCATACAACAAAACTATATTGCGAAATCACACTTCATTCTTCAGTTCAATACATTTTCCAAACATATTTTCTCCTGAGGTCACTCACAATACCTGTCTGATGGACGAAATAAAAGGTGACATTGGCATAATACCTTAGTAGCAAAATATCTTATTCGATATCATTTCATTAGATATCTCTCACACCTGTACGACCTACGTGTAATATCGAATATAAAAACGTTGGTTGCCGTAATATATAAATCACGAACGCTGGAATATTTAACACGCGAAAAAAAATATCAAACGCAAAGTTGACATCAAACTTCAAATCACGTTTAGATTTCAGTTTTACTCTTCATAAAATAATTAGTGTAGTTAACGTGTAACGTGTAATTATCCTATCGTTCTTAACCCTAAAAACGCAAATAACGTAGTTCATTTCCATAGCTACAATTAATGGGAATCCTATTTCGTGTCAACACAAATATTTCGTAGTCAATTCCTATTTATAGAAAGATAATGGCAACTGTTTATTTCATCTCTCAATAAATAAGTTTTACCCCACCATTCACTCTAGAACGAAATATTTATTTTAAACACTGCAAACGTTCGGCTAAAACCCTTTAGGTGCGATGCCAACCCATTCCTATTTTTCTGTCTTATTACACCACGATACACGTGCACATAAGTGTTAATTTTCCTTTCTGGGCCAAAACAATTATATTAATCTTGAGATTACTCGCAAAAACCAAATTTTTGGCCGAAAATGACTTTTCAAAAACCGGAATTTCCAAAGCTTTAACGGTTGGTAAACGTACGTAAAGCCCTTCCACATCGCAGTACAACACTAAAATCTCACCCAAAATATATAAAACAAAAGAATGGTTACTTCCTCCGTGTATCGTACTAGGATGAGAAAAAAAAAAACAGTGGAACAACTCAAAAAAGCTTGCAATGCGAAACTCAAAGTATGCAACTTCCAACATTTACTACGGCTTCACAATGTTTCGTCTATACTTCTCCGAAACTTTATTATAACCATTTTTCTTCTCTGTAGAAAAATAAAAATGCATCTTACGTATCAGAGATGATCGAAACATAATATAAAAATATACCTTAAATAGGAACATTGTTACGATTAAGAAAAGCATTTTTAAAACTTCAACGTGCCTGTAATATATTATGCAAAATCTACTGCCAACACAACGAAACAGTACTGATGTCATCTCGGTGTGTTTGCTACTTCATTATTAAACCCGTATTCACAGGCAGCACTAATTTTAGGAGTTCACTTATTTCTCATGCCGCCATTTGTCTTTGTCACCACTCATTTTTGACTTGCACTTTGAAACGCGATAAGTAACGTTATTTCCCGCCGTCCGTTGCCGAGTGCTTAGCACGATTGGCTACTGATGAACATACAGTTCTGCGTGAAAATTTAATAAAACAAGTCTAGAAATAAGGACGATTACGCAAACAGGAATGCATTTCCACTGCTTAATAACCACCCACCAATACTTATTTCTGCTTTCCCTCAGTCCGATCGTGTTGCCAACCATTTCATAATTCACTACAAGAATCTGTACGTTTCAGTGTGCTGTTCGAGACTGTGGTTTGTTCTTAGGAGTGTAATATCCGTTATAATTCCATTCCCTTTCTATCCTCTTAGCATAGGCCGCTAGTGTAGCCTCGGAGAACGACGGTACACGTTTTCTGCCTACTCAGAAAGCTGCGCACTGCATCTCAGTTCCAATATGTCCGAAAATTTAATGCCAGTACTATTCAATACAATCGCATTCGTTTGACGTACTAAAAGATTCCCATTCAGCATTTAAAAGTCACTGAACCCCTTTCATTCGACTAGCATACTATATCTGATTATTCCAAAAAAAAAAAAACGATTTTGTTATGCAAGATATATAATTTTTTACTTATGCAATCACTTTTCTTTTTAAACACAGTTATTTAACCCCACTTCAGATTAGTCCGCAAATAACATTCTAAATGCAACCTTTGTAGCATCTTTTTCATAAAATGGAGTTTACTATGATATCCAATGTAGTAAGGGTGTAATAAGGACAACAAACTACTGAACTTCTTTATATTCCCTGCTACTGAAGAATAAATTAAGGCTTCATATTTTAAACACCTACCAAAACGGGAGAAAAATGTTACATTCCATTACAAAAACATGTCACGTTATATACCTCGCTATTTTTTTCAGGTCGAGGGAGTTTTCCGTTCCTCATTTGGCGTAACTTCTCTAAATAAAATCTCCCGACGAAAAATTTCAAAATCCAAATTCTTGCAAAATAAATGTAGAAAACAACATTTTAAATAAACTTAATTACGTAACACAAATTTAAATTTTGTAACGTAGCAATAAAAAAACGTGCTGCCTTGAATACAATCAATTAAATAATATCATTATTTTATCAAACTTTTCTAAAGCTGAAAGCTCGTCACATTCTTCCATTAAATGCATATTTTAGAAGTTATAGAGGTTCGAACTTACGCTTAATTTACGCTTCAAGCTTACAAGTTGCATAACACGGAAGATTATTGTTAAATATTCCAGCTTCCGCAAATATTTCAATACTAAAAAAATATATATTTTGAAAATTCCATATTTAAACACATTTCATTATGATCTTAAATTTATTTTCAGTCATATTTTTCAAATAAATGTATCTTTTATAAATTATACATCTTCCAACTTACGTTCTCACCGGCATAAAATGAAAGATTATAGTTCAATATTCCACCTTCCGCAACTATTTAAATACTAAAACTACACTGTTAAATAACGATATTTATATAGATTTTAATTGACCTCCACTCATATTTTTCCATTAAGTGCATGTTTTAGAAGTTATACAGTTTCCACTTTCTCTCTGCCATACTACAGAATATTATTGTTAAATATTTCAGTTTCTGCAGCTTTTTAAATACTAAACGAATATCGTTCAAAAATGATGAATTAAAAAGATTTCATTATGATCTTTAATTTATCTTCAGTCACATTTTTCCATTAAATGCATATTTTACAAGTTATAAACCTTCCAAGTTACGTTTTCTTACATAACGTGGAAGATTCGCAAATATTCCACCTACCGCAACTACTTAAAATACTAGAACAATATAGTCTAAAAAACGATATTTAAAAAGATTTCACTCGGGTCTATAATTCGCGTGCAGTCACATTTTTCCATTAAATGCATTTTTTAAGAATTCGAACAAACTTATCTGCAGAAATGACTCCTAAGTGTCGTTTCGAAGACTCCCAGAAAGTTCTTAATAACACAAATAACCATATCTAAATAACCAGCGAAATCTATTTCAGTTCAAAACTTAAGTTTTATATTCACTAGTAACTATTACAATACATCGAAAACAATTTCTTCTCATCATACGATGAGACTTTTAAAAAAATAATTAACCTTTCACGATGAAAGAGAATCGAATAAAACAGCTTCTATCCTAAAGAATCGATGACACAACAATGCTTTTCGAATGGTCAAACCGGATACGCCTTTCGTGTCGTAATTTTCATTTCCGTCACGAATTAGTTTTAGCTTTAACAACTTTCGTATAAACCGAACTTTTTAAAAACGACACACATCGGAAGATTACTCCGATATCCGGAATAAATCTGGTAATCATATTTTGATTCAAAATTTTAAAATAAAGAAGGTGTGTATATATATATGTTTTATTTTATTCCCATTCTTATAACTATAGCTTTCTGTATCTATGCATGGGGTATGCCAGTAACATACACATCTCCAGCAGGTACGTGAGGCATAAAAGTTTTGAGAACCACTGCTCTATTATATATATAAAGTTCAAGGAGCCAATAGTAGAAGACAAAAAAAATACCAAAATGTCGCAAAATCTTAAAAATGTTAGAATAAAAACTGATAAAAACCACAAGAAAATAGTGTAGAAATTCTGTATATATCATACCTGTACAGGTTAAATAAAACGTTGGATGGGAGGTTACCATCTGTCTCATAACAGCTCTTCCATTCGATCACCTTCCCGCAACCTAAACTGATCCCTCTGGTTCTTTCTGACGTCGCCATTTACACCCTTGTGTGCAAATAACTACCGTTCACAGATAACCCAACCAAACGCATATCTTCTATATGGCGTATTAAAGTAATTAAAGGAGTCACCACCCTCACAGACCTTCCACTATGGCGGAGAAACTGACAGGCTCCTGTCAGATCGCTGTTGCAAGCAGCTGCTTGAGGGGGTGTTATTTTCATTCCTTTATTATATTTATGAAGATATTTTCACTCTTTTCCCTAACACGTTAAGCCTCTTTGGATTAGGAAATAAAATAATCATTAGAGGTTAAATGTTTAGGGTATGAAATGACTCCTCGGCTAAGCACTTAATCCCTGTGTAGTCTGTAAAACAGAAATTCGTTAAAATTATGTTGCTGTTATGGATATTTTTATATTGTGAATATTGTATTCCAAGCCTATCGGTGTCCACTACTGACCGTGGGAAGGGCGGGGAGTTTTGCGGAGATAAATCTCAACGCTGAGGATTCTTTATGATTTCCGTACTTAAATGGAAACGGAAACATATTTATCGCTTTCCCCAATGAAAGGCAACTTATTCCATTCTCCCTTCCTTTAAACTTGTTTCTGTTAGGGTTTCAGACTAAATAAACAGATATCGCTGCTGTTAAACATCTCAACTTGCGTTACTAATTAAATACTGCATCAGTTGAAGTAGTAAAATAAAATAGTGTTTCTAATGTCTGTTAATTATCAAGCGTAATTTGAGGTCGAAAGTCCAAATAAGTCGAACTGTAACAAAAAAAAAATTCACATATCCCCTCACCCAAAAAACTGTCCTAAATTTATATTCCAACATACTATATGTGGTAATATTCAAATAGTGTTCATTAAAGTTTTGAAACATGAATGCATAAATATAACTTATGTACTTAAACACATACAATTATTGCTAAATGAAATAAATTCCTCTAGGTGGCGTTAATTTTGTTTCTAATGAAATATTTCCTGCTTCCCGCCTTTCCCAACGGTTCTTCGTGTTCCTCTTCTACGATTGGTCAAATATGTTACAATGGCACGTGCACCTAGATAGCTTCACACGTGGCGCCCTTAGTTACGATAGCAACCATATATTCGCTTTGACTTCAGTGTCAAATTTTACTCTCAATTCATTTCTATTCATTTACGTATATTTAGAATAAAGTTCATAGACCACGTAAATTTTACCTACACAAGAATCGAACTACAGTTAGCAACGATTAATAGTAATATTATAATATTTCAGAAACGTTAATATTTAAAATATGCGAATGCAATTTAATATCAAAGCCGGAAATTACATACAATTCCACTATAACGTTTCAGCTTAAATAACTGGGATTGATTAATTTAATTATCAAACTTCACTGGTTTTATTAACAATCTGACACCGTGGAGACAGGGGCGGGGTGGGCCAGTCGGTAGCGCGCCAGGCTCGTAAACTGTAGTTCCCAGGTTCGAGTCCCAGCTGGTTCAGCTTTCAAATTATTCTCCGCAAAATTCCCCGCCCTGCCCACGGTCACTAGGGGACACCGATCGGCTTTGAAAGGCCGCCGTCCGTCGGATAGGACGTTAAGCCGTGGCCCCGTGTGCGGGAGAGCCATACCCTGTGCACGTTAAAAAACACGCTGGATGGCCTTGACGGGAGACTAACACCTGTCTCCCAACAGCTGTTCCAGTGGGTCCCCTCCCCCAACCTTCTCTGAGCCTTCGGGGTCAATGTGACCTGGCCATTTAGCCCATGGTGTGCAAAAAAGTGCCACTCATAGGTAAAACAACCCAACCGTGAAGACATCCAATTCGAAAAATTAATTCATCGCGAAGATGATATCTGTTTCATAGCATTACAAATAGAAACTAAAAACACAGCAGGGGGGCTCAGTCGGTAGCGCGCCAGGCTCGTAATCTTTAGTTCCGAGGTTTGAGACTTTGCTGGTTCAGATTTATCTCGGCAAAATTCCCCACCCTTCCCACTGTCAGTAGAGGACACCGATGGGCTTGGAAAAGCCGCCGTCCGTCAGAAGGGACGTTAAGCCTTTGGCCCGTGTGCAGGACAGCCATACTTTATACACGTCAAAGAACACGCTAGATGGCCTTGACGGCAAGCTTCCGTCCCTCCCAACAGCTCTTCCAGCCCCCAAATAAAAGTTTATTTATTTTTTTCTCTACATGATGCCCAGCTTCTGTCAAATCTTCGGAACATGAATTGAGGGCCGAATGCAACAGGTTCCATGTCACGTGAAAACTCGTTAAGTAGGTAATGCTGCTCTCCATAAAAGTAACCCACTTCGTTTACTTTCCACGTCAAAATAAAAAAAAAATTACTAACGAGTCCCCTGTACGTCACACATCCATACCCTGTATTGAACAACACGCTGGATGCCATTCACAGGTGGAAAAAGTTGAATTGGCATTTGGAACGTGTCGAGTATTACCAGTATACTCTGATTAGAGTCTAAAATTAGTACCTTACATATATAGATTCTATTCGCTATTTTCATTGTTAACTTTTAAATGTCTCATTCCACCATTTCCAGTGGCAACACCTTCAGTGGAAATAAACTAACATTATTCTTTCCTTATATTCTCAGTGTGAACGCTAATCTCTCCATATTCGGTAAATCTGATGTTTAAATCAAGTCGTTAGTAAGGAACATTTACATATAATTATAACACAAACGGTAATATAGGGCCAGAAGGAAATGAACATTTTTTTATAACTATATTTCAATACAACTTTAAATATTTCTTTATATTTCACGTGTATCTATCGAATATTAAAAAAAAAATTATGCCCTTCTACTTTCTGAAACAGTGGGCGAAATATATCTGCAACCCCGAGAAATATAATCTTTTATTTTTACGTTCTGTCTGCAGAGAGTCCATTCTCTAAACAAGCTAGAAACGTTGCAGGTTTGGTAACCAAAACTATTCTGTGAACGCTTTAATTCTTCTTTATTTATTTACTAACAATGTATTCGAACCCGACAAACAACGTAGAATAACCTAGACCAATATTTTAGGAGTAACAGCAAATACGAAAAAAAACTGCCAACTGCACGCGGTGTTTCCATGTTCTCACCCTCCCAAGTACTGACCGCGCCTAAAGCTTAACCTCGGGGATCAGACGAGAACCAGTGTGTTCAACTTGCTATGGCCGTTGATGGGGCGGGGGTGGCTCAGTCGGTAGCGTGTGAGGCTCGTAATCTGTAGTTCCCAGGTTCGAGTCCCAGCTGGGTCAGCGTTGAGATTTATCTCCGCATAACCCCACGCCCTGCCCACGGTCAGTAGGGGACACCGATGGGCTTCGAAAGGCCGCCGTCCGTCGGATGGGACGTTAAGCCGTGGTCCCGTGTGCGGAAGAGCCATACCCTGTGCACGTTAAAGAACACGCTGGATGGCCTTGACGGGAGGCTACCATCTGTCTTACAATAGCTGTTCCAGTGGGTCCCCTACCCCAGCCTTCTTCGGGGTCCATGTGACGTGGCCATTTAGCCCATGGTGTGCAAAAAAGTGCCGCTCAGAGGTAAAACAATTTTTTCAGAATTAAATTCAAATGGGGTTTTTTAAAAAGGCGTCGTGTCAACCGTGTTACATCAAAATAAATCGTGTAAATAGGGAAATTAAATTTCTTTTCTGATCTGTGTTAAATCAAAAACGTGTAAAAAAAATATATACTTGATTGAGATTCAAATTTGTCACTGATTAACCTAAACTGATTGCATTGTTGCTACCGTGAGTAAGCACCTTAGCAGAAAAGCAACACACATCAATTCCTTACCCTAGGTTCGAACCCAGGTCTCTTAGATCTGTAGCCAAGCGCGCTAAGCAATCAACTTTAAAAAAAAATAAATCCTTCTTAATAAACAATAGGAATAATTAATTCAATGCACCCAATTCTGTTTCTGATAGGTTCCCGAGAAAACCGTGTAAAAAAATAAACCTTAAAAAAAAAATACAATGCATATGAAAAAATGGATATGAAAATCTTTAAATCTGCTAAAATTAGTGCTGCCTACCTGTGAATACGGGTTAATAATAAAGTAGGAAAAACACCGAGATGACGTCACCAAGTACTCTTTCGTTGTGTTGCCAGCACATTTGGTATAATATATTACAATCACGTTGAAGTTTCAAAAATGCTATTCTTAATCGTAATAATATTGCTATTTTAGGTATATTTTTATGTTATGCTTCGATCAACTCAGGTACGTAAGATGCATTTTTATTTTTCTACACAGAAGAAAAATGGTTATATAAAGTTTCGGAGAAGTATAGACGAAACATTGTGAAGCCGTAGTACAAGTTGGAAGTTGCATACTTTGAGTTTCGCATTGCAAGCTTTTTTGAGTTGTTCCACTGGATATCGTAGGCAGCAACCATTTCTACTTTTACGAACCGTTAAAGCTTTGGAAATTCCGGTTTTTGAAAAGTCGTTTTCGGTAAAAAATTTGATATATGCGAGCAATCTCAAGATTGATATTATTCTTTTGGCGCAGAAATGAAAATTCACAGTTAGGTGCACGTCGTAATGTAATAAGATACAAAATTAGGAATGGATTTGCATCGAACGGTATCAGAGTCTTCTACGTCCTTGTGACCTAACTATTTAACCGATGGTGTGCAAAAAAGTGCCGCTCAGAGGTGAAACAACCGAAATGTCAGGTTTTTTCGATATTCAAAACTCGATTTTTTAATTGCATTTCGGAAAACCTCGAGAAGGATCGCCCAGTATGATGTAACGTTCAATTAATATCCCAAGACCGGATTTACCCTACTAATTACGAAACCTCACAAAATTTCAAAATAAATTATTGACAATGAAAAATTTCAAAATAAATTATTCACAATGAATAATCTAAATATAAAAAAATTTTAAAAGTCACATCTAATCTTCAGACTTTGTATTAATTCATAATCAACTACTTTCTATTCAGAATCCTGTTGAAAACATATCCCCCTTTCCTATTTGAATTATAAACTCTGATAATTACTTCGCTGTGACTAACCATTCGCTATATAACGTCTGTTATCGCAATATATGGTTTTCAAATCAGGTATACGTCTTAAAATACTAGGTCTATTTTTTATATTCGGAAACCAAACCTCTGCTTAATCTTCTACGCGTAGCCGGAAATACTAAAATTTCCAACAATTATATCGCTTAAACCTTATTCAATAACCGGAAGTGCATGATATTCTTTCGTCAAAGTAGCAACGTATGTGTAGTATTATTGCAAATTTGAACATATTTTAGGTGTAAGATGAAGTTGATATGAGAGAGATTATTTACAAGATTTGAATTTCATAATATGTAGATCTGATGTGAATTATGTTCTGTATTAGACGGTGAAATTATTTATCAAGTGTAGATATTTGGTGAGAAAAAATTTCCATGTTCCAATAATGTTTAAATCTGATAATGTAAAGTAACAGTTTAGCAGAAAGGAAGCGGAAATGATCATAAGTTATGAGTTACGTAGCTCACTTGAATATAGTTTACTGTTGATTCTTTTTTTTATTTCCTTTGCTTAAGGAAATTAAAAGGAAGAGGAAGGTTAAGAGGTTTAAAAATAATTAAATCTGTGTAATTTATAGAGTTTTGCTTCGAGCTGTATTTTCTAAATTTCTAATTGAGGTTTGGAGAAAATCTCTTTAAGAATAGCAGGATTGGTTTCTTTTTTTTTAAGTATGATGCTGTACTTTCTTTCTCTAGTTTTTCCTCTCGGTATGTTGTGTGTATATATATATAGGGTATTTGATGTTTCTACTGTTCAGGTGTATTTGATGGCAATGTTGGAGTTAATATAATTTTGTCTGATGAATAGTGTACAGTGGTGTATTCTAAAGAATTCGAGAAAACGGTTTTAATTTAGTCGATAGTAATATGTTTTAAAGTTTTCCTTATGTTGAAAATGCTGTGATATTTATGTAAATTGAGAAAAATTTCAATGGGTTGTTAGCGGGGTGAAAATGTGGGGGACCTTTCAAAAGAGTTACTCTCTTGTGGAAGTTAACGGAAGAGGTGGGCTGCCAGATTAGTGTGGCCTACTGATCTCGACAACTATGGCTACTTTTCTTATTTTTCCACCCTACTGAGGAGTGGTCAACCACACAGGGTCCGGGTGCTGACCATATACCCAATGGACTGGTCAGATATATGGGTCTGAGCTTGATTATGGATCCTGATTTTGCTGCACTGGTGGGCTTCTGTGGAGAGATAATCTTCCGCTCTCTTTTCTGTTTGTTTCTGGGTTGACAGCCCCAAGTGAATAGATTCACAGGATATGTTTATCAGCTGGTGGATAATCCTGAGCAGAGGTCATCGCAGCCAACTGAACTCTTTGCTTCTATTGGCATCGTCAAATTCTACATTGGAGGAAGTCTTCCAGTGTAGATGACTTGAGCCTTTAGTGGTGGGGGAAAGGGTATCTGCCCCATGTCTGCGATTAGGGGGCTGTTTGATATTCTCGGCATTTCCTCTCTCAATAAACATAGTTTCTTTAAACATCCCACTAACCATTTTCTCTGCATAGGTAGTTGGAATGTGAGGACTCTGCACAGAGCTTACTCTCTTAATGTTCTCACACAAGAATTCCGCCATTCTAATTTAGATATTCTCGACTTGTAAGAGAGCAAATGGACAGATAAAGGTCAGATTCATAAAAAGAAAACTTTAAATTTCTCTTGTCAGGGAGGGACTAGGGGGACTTAGGAATGTCAAAGTTGGTACTAACTCTGACCTTTCAGGAGGGGTAATTGGCCCTTTTGGCAACGGTAGCTGCAATGGCAATGGGCAACGTCTCCTACAGGTAAGTAAACTCAATGGATTCAGAATAACTAACACTTATTACAAACACCACGACATACATAACTACACATGGGTTTCATCCAATGGGCTGCATAAGAATATGATTGATTACATATTAATTAACAGCAAATGGGCTAGTTCTGTTAGGAATACCAGGTCATATAGGGGAGCTAAAATTGGATCTGACCATTACCTTGTTAAAAGTGTCTTGCAACTTAAACTTAAAAATTGTTCTGTTAGGGTTAAAAAATTTACTTTTAATACTGAAGCTCGGAAAGGCCCAGTTATAGCCAAAGCTTACCGTGATAGGTTACTTAGTCATTATGACAGTCATGGTATGCTTACTACTGAAGTTGAGGATGAATGGGACCACTTTAAACAGACTTTTTTGGACACTAACAGTACTCTTTTAGAAAAAAAGGAACAATGGAGGCAGAATTATCTGAGTGATAAGGCACTTGAGCTTATTTTGGAAAGAAAGAACTTCAGAAATGTCCTTGATCAATACCCTACTAGTCGTAATAGAAAGCATTACAGAGAACTTAATAAACGTGTAAAAGATCAGTTAGCTGCTGATAAGAATCTTTGGCATGATGGTTTGGCTGACAAGCCGAGGAAGCAGTTAGACAGCACAACACCAGAGAGCTGTACCAGATAGTTAATGTTTTGTGTGGTAAAAAACGGACAGGTATACAGGGATTGAAGGATAAACATGGTAAGGTTATAGAAGGTGAGGATTCTCTCATGGCTAGATGGGCTGAGCATTTCAGTGATGTTCTAAACAATGCGGTTAGTTCTTCATCATTTTTTCGAATGATGATACATGCATTGATGCCTTTTATGGTGGCCCTATAAGACAATCTGAATTTATTTTGGATGTTTCTAAACTTAAACCTCATGAATTCCCAGGGGTAAACGAAATTACTACAGAAATGCTCAGAACTGGGAATGTTTCGGTTACCACTTGGATGACTGAAAAACTGAATATCTTTTATGATAAAGGCATGGTTCCTAAGAATTTTACCAGAGCTATTGTTATCCCAATTTTCAAGAAAGGTAATCGCAGTTCTTGTGATAACTATAGGGGTTTGAGCCTACTCTCTGTTCCAGGTAAAGTTCTTTCCATGATTGTGCTTAATAGAATTAAGAATCTGGTTGACAGGCAATTGCGTTATGAGCAATGTGGATTCAGAAAGAGGTAAGGGATGTGTGGATCAGATATTTTCACTTACGCAGATTCTTGAGAAATGTTTAGAGTTTCCAAAACCTTTGGTTGGTAGCTCTGTTGATTTCGAAAAGGCTTTCGACTCTGTTGATCGTCATGATTTGTACTAGATTGTGAGATCATATGGTATACCTGACAAGTTAGTTAACGTACTGAAAGCTCTCTATAATAACACTGAGTCGTGTGTGAAAGCTTGTAAGACTTGTAGCAATTACTTCTGCTCTTCGACAAGAGTGCATTTTGTCGCCTTTTATCTTTAGATTGGTTATTGATTATGTTATGCGAAATTCACTTCAAGCGAAAGATTTTGGCCTTAAATGGACTGGAGATACGAAAATTTCTGATTTAGATTATACTGCTGATTTAGCCCTTTTGGCAAGTGATGTTGATGAGATGAACTCTTTCATTCGAGCTGTTGATGAAACTGGTAGTAGAGTAGGTTTGTTTATAAACAGAGAGAAAACTAAAGTGATGAATATTGGTGAGGCAGGCTCTCATTCAGTTAATCTGAATGGTTGCAGTCTTGAGCAGGTGTCACAGTTTAATTATCTTGGGAGCTATGTAACAGATAATGGTGATGTGCGGCATGAGATTAACAGACGAATAGGGATTGCTGCCGGGACTTTTAAGAACCTATGGAGAGTGTGGAGAAATAGGCGTATACACCTAAAGACTAAAATTAGACTGTATAATAGTTTGGTTCTTTCTAGGGTTAGTTATGGTAGTGAAACTTGGACACTTTGTAAACAAGATAACAGGAAACTAGATGCTTTTGATTCCAGATGCATACGCAGTATCTTGGGCATTAGGTGGTTCAACTTTGTAACTAATGATCAGGTTAGGCAAAGGAGTTTGCAACCTCCTTTAAGCAGCATATTTTGCAGAGAGAGACTCCATTGGTTTCGCCATGTTGCCCGTACGAATAATTATAGATTGGCGAATAATAATTGATATAATTTGAGTTTTTTTTTTTTTTTTTTTTTTTTCATATTTTTGGACCTTTGCATAGCCGGGAACACATTACAGTGTAATAATCAATCATTGGCAAGGTCTATGCGATTAAAAAATACACATGGACTGTATTCCCTATGCCCTTCTCTAAACCACCATTCTGCTGTTCGAAAAAATATCAGGTGAATCAAGTTTAATAATATTCATAAAGTTTTGGTAGTTCGTTTATAAATTCTTTCAGGTAAGTAACTTTGTAGTGAATAATTAATTTACAGTAGAGGTAATGTAATTTTCCACTTTTTAGCACGAGAGTTATGAAATTTCAACCGAGAGCTACTGTACAGCACATTAATCTGATTCTGAGATATAAATTTTATAGTTCAACGCTATTTGTCGCTGTCGACCACAAACGACCCCTTTCATTTCTGCTCGGTCAGTAGGACTAACGGTTGTCCGAGGAAAAAAAATTCTTTGCTTAATTTTTGATTTCTTCATTTCGCCATTCGTCGTTACAGTACGCGTATAAATAGTTCTATATCGTAAATGATCAAACGGCAGTATTTTTATGTACATGCTTTCAGATGTATTTGCCCATTATCGTGGACGAAGTTTGAAACCAACGTCTGATATTCGCAACAGATATATCGAGCTGATAGGGTGACGTAACGAGCCCAAGAAATGTCAACGTGGCGATAAATATATAATTTACCCACTACACGGAAACGCATTGCTCAGAGCTAAGAAGAAGGTAATGTACAGTACAGCGAAACGTGTAATAGAAGCCTTAGATTAAACCACAGGGTTGTCCTTTGTGAACACAGGAAAAAGCGTTCTTTACCCCTAAGGACAAAGTTGCCTATGACATACGTAAGAGATTCACACCTAGCCTCGATCTAGGAATTTCTCGTTGGACACCATAGGGAAACGCGTTTTGTGAAAGCCACCTAGTTACCGCCTGTCTGGACAGCCTTCAACAAAAAGTGCGAAAATAAATATGCCTAAACAAGCAATTCCATTCATTGGTTTAAGATAACTTAAAGTTAACTTATTTTAATAACATTCAAAATAATTTTCTTATTAAGATTTTATTTAAATATTTCACAATATTATAAAAATATTTACCAAAATTAAAAAAAGGAAATAACTACCAGTTAATATTTTAGGATTAGAAATTCTTTTCCATTTATACATACTTTGGTTTTGAAAGATCTTATAGAAATTATGGTGGCAACACTTGGACATACGATAGATGACGTCATGTCCGTGTTTTCGCGATAGGATTAGTAATTCTAATTTACCTGCTGAAATAATAATTCCAGTTTCTCACTGGCATACCACTGAAGACTAAACAATATTTTTATATAACTAAAACAATGTTTTTTAAAACCGATATTTAAAAAAAATATTTGATTATGATCTTTAATTTATCATCAGTGACATTTTTCCATGAAATGCATATTTTAGAGCTTCCAAGTAACGTTTCTCACTGGCATAACAAGGAAATTCTGTTGCCGTTCCGTAGGGTGTGTGAAAAGCATAGGAAATGAATAATGTCCGTATGACGAGCCAAAATAAAGTGGTCGACACCGTCAAATAGCGGTTAGCTATGAATTTTATGTCCCATAATCAGAATAATGTGCTGCGTACTATTTGTTGGTTCGAAACCGTCCGAAATTTCATAGCTCTTAGGCTAAAAACTGTAGAATTAGATTACCTATACTCTTAACTAATTATTCACTACAAAATTACTTACCTGAAGGAAAATATAAAAGAACCACAAACACTTCACGAATATTATTTAACTGGCTTTAGCTGAAACTTTTCGACCACCAGAGTTCTAAGTTACGGAAGGACAGGCTGACGTTATTTATCAACCGCAAGGACCTTGTCTGTGGCTCCTTATTATACTCGAATCTGTTCGCGATAGGCAAAGCTCTGATAACTACAAACCCTCAAAATAGGATGACTTCTTCGCCATATTTTAATAGCTAACGCGACTAATGGAACAGCGACAAAAGCGTTGGACGAATTCAATAAGAGGCGAATGACATCGGAGAGTGACGTTTCAGAATGCATTGTTTACACAATCCGGAGGAAGTGACATTTACATTGTTTCGTATTCCCAACGGAGGGGTTTGTTTCCTCTTCCGCACTTATATTTTTCGATATCTTGTATACCAAATTTACTAAAATTTTTAGAGGAGAAATAAGATGCATTCCTTTTAACCTAGTACCTCTTTCAATAGTTTTTCGGATTCTTAAATTTTCGGTGAAGAAAGAGAATAAACATCACCAAGGCGTAACACGCTAGTGATGCTCTTCTAGGATATTAATGAAAGGTTGTTTACAGCAAAATTACAGACAAGGGTTAAGGACTTCAAACTTATCTACTGTTATGCCACCACTTTGAATGCCGATGACGATGAGAAAATAGGTTTTACAGACAACTTCAAGGTATTTCGAATTCTGTGAAGAAATGAGATGTTACCCTTGTTCTTCGTGACGTCAATGCCAATGTTAACCTCAATGGTTTTACAATAACTAACACTTATTACAAACACCGCGACATACATAAGTACACGTGGGTTTCATCTCATGGGCTGCATAAGAACTTTGTAGATTATATATTAACAGCAAATGGACTACTTCTGTTACAAACAACAGGTCATATTCGGAAGCTGAAATTGGATCTGACCATTATCTTGTTAAAAGCGTTTTGCGCTTTAAACTTAAGAAGTGTTGTGTTAAGGTTAAAAAATTTACCTTTAATTACGAAGCTGTGAAAGACCTAATTAGAGTACATCTTATCATCATACGTTACTTACTCATTATGACAGTCGTGGTTTGCTTGCTACTTAAGTTCAGGAAAAATGTGACCACCTAAAATAGACTTTTGTGGAAACTAACAGTACTCTGTTACGTAAAATGAAACAGAGGACGCATAATTATCCGAGTGACAAGGCACTTGAGTTTATTTTAGAAAGAAAGAACTACAGGAATGTCCTGAATCAATATTAATTCTAATAGAAAACATTATAGAGAGCTTAATAAACGTGTAAAGGATCAGTTAGCTGCTGATAATAATCTTTCGCTGACACAGCCGAAGAAGCAGTTGGACAGCACACAGCTCTACCAGGCAACTCTGCAAAACAAATAACTTGTAAAGTAATTACAAAGGCCTAAAGGTAAAATTTTACACTGCAGCGACGAAACTATCTATTCTCCTACCGAAATTTCAAATGTGTCATCAATAATTATTATTTACCACACTGATAAGAAATTCAGCTACAGATTGTATGACTTCCTCAGAATAAAAACTATAACGTGTGAATATAAATTAAAAGTTAAATTACTGGAAGAATACAGCGGTTAAATAAGGATTACAAACGATATCGCGAAAACACAGAAGTGACGTCACCAGTAGAATGAGAATGTCCAATGTTCCCACTTTAATTTTTACAATATATTTCAGAAACAAAGTGTGTAAATCAAAAAGAATTTCTAATCCTAAAATATTAACTGCTAGTTATTTCAAATATTTTTATAATATTCGGAAACATTTAAATAAAATCTTAATAAGTAAATTATTTTGAATGTTATTAAAATAAATTAACTTTAAGTTATCTTAACCCTTTCACTACCACAGGCCTTGAAAAACGAAGTACCTCAGAATACCATACCGGCCGAGTTTTGAAATGAACTCTTCCTAGTTTGTCGTCCCCCCTTACTTCACCCGAAGGGAGAACGGAGTTAATCACAGCAGAGCTCCCCTCCACGCCGTAAATTGCCTCTCATTAAGCTTAGCATTCCCTTGCCTCTAAACCCATATGGTCATGAGCTACAGACACACATTGAACACGAGATATCAGACTCCTGTGACTTTTGTTCTTAAATCCTTTCCCAAAACAGTTTTTAAAAAACATGCATGTTTGTGAATTTTTGAAAAGTTTTTTAATATTAATTTTTTAATAGTAACTTTAAAAAGCTATTTATTGGTTTTCTATTTAAAAACGGGCATAAAATTATAATTATTTGAATTACGTCTTTTTACATGAAATAGATGTCAATTAGAAATTTTAGAAAGAAAAAAGTTTTAAATATTTCCATTTTTTGGATTCTAATGCCAGTTTTCTTACATCCAACAAAGAGAACGCTGTTATTAATATTCGAATGTATGATGAAAAAAAAAATAAAGAAAGATTATTAAAATAGAGGACCAAAAATAGAAAGCACTAAGAGTGCTGAATTGAGTTTTAAAGAATAGTTTTTAACACAATTGTAGAGAGTACTCTAACATAAGAATCAAAAATAATTTTGAGAGAAAGGTTTGCATCTGAGATAAAAGTAACCGAAGTGAATATTGCAAAAGATAGCCGAGGAAGCGAAGACTAGATAAAATGAGAAATAAAGAAACTGAAGCAATCAGAGATCACATAAAAATATTGGAGGTGGTAAAAAATATTATCAAAATGAGGTTGGCTTATGATTATGATGGCTAATGGAAGATGGCTAAATTTAATATGGAAATGAGAACCCACTGGAAGAAGACAGTGAAAGAGAGACAAAAATGGTATGAAACAAACATTGCCGAAAAGAAGAGTTTAAGAGCAAGAATGCAAAGATAAAAATAAGCGGATAGAGAGAGCTGACTGGAACCAAACAACTAAAAGTAGGAAAGGTGAAAAGAATAAAATTTTGTATCATTATATTTTTTATAAACTACATTGTTAAGTAATTGAGTAAGTGATTCAATTCAGCAAATGATTAAATAAATAGTAGTCTGTTCTATTTTGCATTTTAGATCATCAGTAATGTGCGTAAAAAGTCTTATGGGTGGAGGGTTACATACTCGAGTCCAAGGACAAGATCTAGGGAGGGGGGCATCTCCTATTCCTTTTCAGAAACTATCGTAGTAAGGTTAACAGAATCAAAAATTATTCAACTTATTTATGTTTCATGAATTTTTCAAAAAAATTAAAAGACATAAAACGAAGGGAAAATGATACATTGCATTGGAAATACAACCTCTTGCCCCCCCCCCCCTCCTTTAAGTTCTTTAGTCTCGATTCTGTTTCTTGTTTCCCTCTCTTCTTTATTTTTTTTCCCTTCAGATCCAGGCCTGCTCGTGTCTATTGGGGTGAGGGGATGGAATGATGCTTCAGTTAACGTATTTCGTCTGAGCGGCTCTGTTTTCTGCACAATGGGCTAAATGTCCTGGTTACAGCAAAGACCCACTATACAGCTGTTATGAGACAGATGGAAGCTTGCAGCAATCTTACGGTTTTAATGGCACAGGCTATAGTTTTCAGTATCTGCACACGAGGCTAAAATTTTACTTCCCATTTAACTGACATAGGCCTTCCCAATCCCTCAGTGTCATATTTTCTCCCCGAGGGCACAGATATTATCTATATACCCTCGTCAAACAACTGCTTGTCACAGAAGTCTGACAGGAGTCTTTCAGTTTAATACGCCATAGTAGAAGGGATTTGTGAGGATGGCTGGTCCTCAGCAGAAGAATAACACAAACATCCATTGCCTTATCCGGGGCTCTAAACCTAGGTCCCTTTGATCAGTAGACAAACATGCTAATAAATAATAATAAATTTTTTAAGTTTTTTTTAAATCTATTTTTAGTATTCCAAATGCAACTCTATCTATTTTTAGTTCCAAATACAAATGTTTTGGATTTCAAAGCAGGTAGAGAAGTATGAGATATGAATAAGACAAGATAAAGATTGCAAAGATAAAAATAAGTGGAGAGTAATAGTTGATCTGGACCACACAACCAAAATTTGGGAGGGTGAAAAGAATGAAATTGTGTATCATTAATTTATTTATGAACTACATTGGAAAGTAATTCAGTAAGTGATTCAATTAAGCAAATGACTAAAACAAGCAGAGAGTATGGAAAATGAAAAGAGCATGGTCCATGCCTAAGGCACCATGGTATAGTGTGGGGGGGGGCAGAGTCAGCGGGTCCCAACCTAAGACCCAAGGGCCACGGAAAACAATGGGTGAATAATAATACAAATTTGTGCGCACAAAACAATACAATATTCCGGCCCCCCTGGGTACGTCCCTGTCTCTCTCGTTACACATGAAGCGAGTCAAAAGTTGTTGATGTCTCCATCTTCTAACCACATCATTATTTGCTTTGTCAAACCACCTTCACTTCACCATCTAGAATAATAGTTAACAGGAGATATTTTCTCGTTGTCGCATTACAGAGCGACAACAAATGAGCTGCAGCAGCATTAAGAGGAAAACGAATAAAATTGTAAGGTAAACTCAAATAGAAAAAGAAATTCAGGTAACAAAAGCTTCTAATTTTTCTTTCAATGTATAGTTCAATCCCCTCATCAAATAGTTATGTACTGTGTCGGGCAATACACTTACTAATACTGCTTCGGTTGAAGTAAATGCTTTCATAATGAAATAAAAAATGCTATAAATTTGAATCTGAACACCGGTTCTCGTCCGATCACCGAAGTTAAGCAGCTTTGGGCGCGTTCGGTACCTGGGAGGTGACCATTTGGGAACACCGCGTGCAGTTGGCAAAAAAATTGTTGAGTGCCCGCTATCCTCACAGATCCCTCCATCTATTATGGCGTAATAAACTGACAGGCTCCTGTCAGACCTATGTGGCAAGCTGCTGCTTGAGGTGGTATTTATTTTTATTTTATATATTAATGCGCTTATTTTAAATTGTTCTTTTGATGGCAAACTTGTATCATAAAAAATGTATCATTAATTTTTTTTTGTTATTTCAATTTTCAAGTAGCCTCACTTGAGAACCGCTGATCTAGAATAAAAGACGTTAAGTTTCTTATTATCTTGTCACAAAGGAATTATTTTTCATTTTATAATTTGTTTATTGCAGAGCTCCAAACATGCCAATCATGCAGTATAAAATAAAAAATAAAAATAAATACCCCCTCAAGCAGCTGCTTGCCACAGAGGTCTGACAGGAGCCTGTCAGTTTGTATGCCACAGTAGAAGGTCTGAGAGGATGGCAGGACCTCAGCAGAAAAACGACGCACACATCCATGCCTAATTACGGGGCTCGAACCCAGGTCCCTTAGATCAGTAGCCAAACGTAGGAACTAACTACTCCAACTTTGCTGTTGGGAAAATAAAATCTCCTCTCCCCCCCACCCGAAATTTTAGGATGATTATGTAATAATATCAGATAAAGATTGAACTTATAAAAGTTAACTATTCTGTATATTAATTTTTTTCCAAACCATTTATTATTATATTACGTGAAAATATATGTTTTATCGGAATTAAAATTATGCATCTATATCTATATTTTTTCATTTCCACCACTTTTTAAAAGTTTTGCAAACCATTTTTCCGGTAAATACTTCCTGGCTACATGCTAGAAATACGCTATGAATTCTTTTATAAAAATTGAATATTCCCTCAAGCAGTTACTTGCCACAGAAGACTGTCAGCTTATAAAGCCATAGTAGAAGGTCTGTGAGGATAGCGGAACCTCAGCAGAAAAACAACATAAACAACCGTAGCTCACACGGGAGTCGAACCCAGGTCCCTTTGATCAGTAGACAAGAGTGCAATTAAATTCTAATTGTATGTCTTAAAATATCGAAAGTTAGAACTAAACAACTTCCACTTTGTTGTTTAAAATAAATCATTGTATTTTCCGTGGTCCGTGGGATCCACTAACATAGCTACTGCTTTAGGCATGGGCCATCCCCTTGCCCTTTTCCTCTCTGTTTCTTTCCTGTACATGGTCTTTATCAGAATTCATGACCCTTGGCCCCCCCTCTCCTATCTTATCCCAAATCCCCATCCATCGAAAAAATTCATTAGTACTCGTTGTTTCGGGTCTGGCCGATTTAGTATATTATAAATAATTCACAAAGTATTTATCATCCAAGTTAATCTTTACAGTCCAAGTAAATATGAAACACTTGAGTAGATTAGTTGAAATAGGTATGAGCTAATTGCCTAGTATTGTACATTGTCATTCAGGATCCTTTCAGGTCTTTACATATTTTTATATCCAAATGCTGTACACAATTTAAAGTCATGAGGAAACAGAAGTCCTTTCATCCTGGAGCGGCAGAGAGTCTAGCGTGTTTGATCACTGATCTTGGGTTCGATCCTTGTACATATAGCGTATGAGTTTTTATTTTTAACTCGATTTCACCCAGTTTTCATCCCCCCCCTCTCCACCTGTAAAAACAGATAAAATTCTCAGGTATAAAAATAGGTATAAAATAAAAAGATGTGCAGTTCATAATAAGTTGGTGCTTTTTTCTTATTAAAAAAAAAGATTTAATTAGTATACTGATTTGTTTTAATTTCCTATTTGTAAAATTTTCTTTATAACGTATTACAAGTGAAAACAGTATTACAAGTGAAAAGAACAAACTTGGTCAAAGAGGTTCTGTCTTCTAAATGGGTAGGTACAATTAATAGAAACCTTAATATATCTGTTACGGACTTCTGGCGAAAGGCATCTGATCTAGACTAATTTAGTAAATCTGCGCATAATAAAAATGCATGTCATTATGTAAACCTATTCAGATAATTCGTCGACGTGGACGTTGACTTGATTATTTCAGAATTTTCTGCTTTTTTTTTGATCTTCCACCAAAAACTATGATTTGAAAATTCTTAAATTTTGGATTGAGATCATCAGTAAGCAAGGTGGCATTAGCACTGCTTACTTTGCAACAGATGTGATGTAGAGTGATCATTTAGCTAACTAAATAATCTGCCACCGCCTGCCGCAAGTAATTTTGCCAAAGAATTCGTGTTTTATCTCTTAGCGGCACTTTTTTTTGCACACAGCGGACTAAATGACGTAGTAACAAGTACCCCTATGTTCAAGAAGGTTGGGAAAGGGGATCCACTGGACAGAGGAGACAGATGGCCCGCACAAGACCCCCCGCTTAACGTCCCATCCGGTGGATGGATGCCTATCCAAGCCCATCGATGCCCCTTACTGACAGTGGGCAGGGCGGGAGAGTTTTTGCGGAGATAAATCTTAAAACTGGTTCAGTTGGGGCTCCAACCTGGGAACTGCAGTTTATGAGCCTTGCGGGCTATCGACTAAGCCACCCCCGCCCCTCTCGCCGAAGAAACAATGGATATGCACATGTAATGCATATGTCAATGGATATGCAATGGATATGCATATGTCAATAATAAAATTTATACCTAATGTCTAAATAGTTCAATTATTTTTATTTCAACACAAATTGAAAAAAAAAAAGTTTTTCCCGGTAATTATCCCCCAAATGGGGTTATTTTTAACCTAAAAAAAGTCGTACCCTATGTATAGATGTGTCTTTCTGCTGCGGTCTCTCCTTCCTCAAAATATTCTCTACAGCGTATTATACTGACAGGTTCCTGTCAGACTTCTCTGAGAAGGAGATGTTTGAGAGATAATTTATTTTCATTTTCATTTCATTCCATAAACTGATTATTTTCCTAGGAAACAGAATTCAGTTTGGAGAAATGAAACAAATATTTGGTCTTAGTGAAAATTTTAGAGTCGAAAAGTCATTTTACTAAACTGACTTCTCTAGAAACCGCGTTTCAGATTGTCACTAGAAAGCAACTAGTTGATGAGAATCTGACCTTCAGCTACGAGAAAACAACTGAGGTGTGACTTTGGCTGACATTGTGCATGGAGTGAATATCTGTGAACATTCTTTCTGACTCACCCTAACCTGCAAGGCTCTGCTGCAGGAAGAGGTGAGACCTTCCTGCAGGTGCCCTTCCTGCAGGTGCGGTATCTCTGCTGCAGGAAGCGGTGAGAGCCGCTTCCTGCAGCAGAGCCCTACAGGTAGGTAGTGCAATAAAAGGGAACGAAAGGCTTGTCTTCCACATTTGCCTTGATTCAGCAGCGAACGCTGAAAAGGAAATAAGTCGGAAAAAAAATGATTTAAATAGAGAAGATGAAATAAAGCATCTTTCAGAAATACATTTTCGAAGAAGAAACTATTGCATGAAATTTAAATACAAAAATTTAAACTATATAGTATCGAACTAATAAATAAAATAAATAAATACCCCCTCAAGCAGCTGATTAATTAATTAATTAATTAGTTAAATTTAACTATATATTATCGAATTTTTGGAAGAAATTATTTCTAGTGAACTTTTATATTCTTCAAGAGAGAGTTGTGTTCTAAATAATTCCGTGAGCATAGTGAAACGTCAGTAGTGAAAATTATGACGGAAAATAAAATATTCCACAAGCAATTACTTGCTATCGAGATGTTTGGCAGGAGCCTGTTCATATAGTATTCTATAGAGAAATGAGAAAAACCAGACCTCGCAAAATAACAAAACAAAAAGAATGGCGATATTCAAATTTTTCAGATAGCTATTGGTTTACAGGATATTTCCTGTGATACTCAATTACAGAAAAGAAATTTTTATACCTAGCCAATGTTATAACATTTTGCAATATTTTAAAAAATTAATTATTTCTTTTCCAAAGTTTTTAATAAATATTTCTCAAGAGTTATGCTTAATTGGAAAAAAGAAACCTGTCAGTGAGTGGTATCCATGGGCATCGACCGAGGGGAGGAGGGCAGTCTCCCCTCTTCTGGTAAAATAGATCGAAATATTAATTTGTAGCGAATAATACTGGTTTACCAAATATTAATGCTTTTTTTTCCCTTACGAAATGAAATATTAATTATTTTAATATTTTCTTTCGTTTTCGTAAACATATCACTTATATTTACTAATGTGAAGAAACATTTTTACATGAATTTTCAATAATAAGTTTCCCATTTTTCCGTTGTACTTTTTATAATAATAATAATCTTTATTCACATTCATGCTAGTTACACAAAAGTTTCAACAAATGCCCAAAAAACATCTGCTTATCTGCATCAGAGATGAATAATAAATAACATTACATGAAAATGCATAAATATTGTATAAAACAATGCCATCAACATTTAAATGTATCGATGTGAAATTTCAGTGGAAGCTCCATTGTGATAATTCAGTTTTTTTTTTCATTAATTTTTCAGCCTTGAAAAACATTCCTAACATTATTTTTGATTTCTTTAAATTTGTCTAATGAAATAATTTCTCTTGGTAATTGATTATACCCGTAGGTACCGTAAATGCCTCGTACATTTCCCATAGATATTTAATATTTTTGAAAGATGAAAATTATTATTGGATTGTGACCTTGTGTATTTCTCATGAGAGATATCAGACTTGAATTGACTGTCAAACATTTTTTTGGAAGTGATCCTCTATTTGAAAAGGTTATTATGAAAGGAAAGTATGACGAAAATATCTTTTTCCATTATAAGCAAGGACGTATCCAGGGAGACCGGTGAGGTTTAGGTCCGACACCTCCGAAAATCCTGTTATCTCATATAAATCTGAAACTTGTGTACCTGCTTTGAAATCCCTAACAGGTGTCTTTGTATAATTTTCGCCTCATATGATATTCCCGACACTAAAAGTAGATATAAAAAAAAACCTATAAAATTTTATCTTATCTAGAATATCATTTTATCATTTTATGTAGAATATTTCAGCAATTAGGAACCCCACTTTACCATTTATACCTTTGGACCTAAATCATGAACATTTGACAGATATTTTTTATGTATTCTGTAATCAACCATAGTGTTCGGATATATATTTGAGCGACTTTAAATAACTCTACTAAACTAAAGGCAGGTGCTGTAGAGTGATTTTATAAAATGGATTTTAAAATAACACTTCTGCTAAGATTTTCATCAAATTTTGCTATTTTTTCGAACCGTAATCTGAAACTACTGTACAAAACTTATATACTCCTCCCCCACGAAAAACTATCATGTTCACTGGAAAAACCCAACGTTTTAATTTTTTTTTTCCTTTTTAAGTACTAGTAAAGTATTATTATTTAAATTTTCCAAATCATCTGCTAGTTCCAATTATCACTATTAAAGAGTACAAAATTTGGAAAATGATAAATTTCGTTCTCTTTGAAAAGGAACATCCAATATTCTTTAGAGGCGATATATGTTCTTCCAGTGTTTTGACAGAAATTATTCTTGCCGAAAAAGGCAACGTATGATTTTTCTCTCTTTGAAGTGATCTTTCAAGAAGTATTATTACAAAGTATGTATATGGTACATGAAAATCAATATGTCCCCTTTCAGATCTCCCCAGAACTACCAGGGCCATAACAACGGTGAGGCAAGTAAAGCACTAGCCTCGGGAGCACATGATGAGGTGGCGTATAAAAATACAAAATGAGGGGTTCAGAAAAATACAAGATGAGGAGGCTCTGAAAAAGACTGCTATGAAACTATATAGGGGTGCAATTTTCTATTCTTGCCTCTGGCACAAATATAGCTAGTTGACAGAGCTCCAGACTCACAATTTTTTTTCCCAATTTCTACTCCCAAATGCGATTGCATTTAGATTTTCTTCCGTTAACCCCCGTGAGAAGGGGGTCACGGTGGGTTTCTGAAGATTGCCGTCCGTCAGATGGGACAAGTAAAAGAATGCACTGAATTCTCTTGATGGGAGATTACCAGCTGTCTCCTAATAGCTGTCCAGTGGATCTCCTACACCAACTTTCTTCAAGCCCTTTTGATTTGGCCATTTAGCCTGTTGTGTGCAAAAGTGTGCAGTTTAGAAGTTAAACCTAAGACTTAACCACCACCCAGTGCTGACTAAAATAACTTTGTCTCTTTACTATTAACTAGGTTCCTAATCAGAGATACACGAATTTGCACATCGTACAATCATTTATGAGGGTATAATAATATTTCATGCCTGAATTTTCATTAGCTAATAACTAACCGTACATGGATCCGAATCCCTGATAAGGCATGGATATTTCATTTTCTGTGTTTTCTTTCTACTGATGTTTCGCCTTCATCCCAGTTCTTCTCGATAGCGTATTATGCGTACTAACAGGCTTCTCTCACATCTCTGTGACAGGCTGCTCTAATAATTTAATATTTTATTTATTTTTAGTGTGCTATAAATAATACTAACTACCTATGCTTTATCAGAGAATTTTCTTGGAGCACGTTTTCGGCATGTTCGCACAAAACTTATGTTATATATATTTCCATAGGCTTTGGTTAGCATTGAATAAAATGTGGGTTAGAACTTTTCGGAATGTTGCAATTTGCAGTAATATATCCATTGCCGATTTAGAAAGAGCATTTCGTGACATGAAAGGAAAGCATATTCATAGGTAAATGAAAATTTTAGTGTAAAGTGTTTTATTTAAGATAAATTAGTCATCATAACACGTGACTCTTTAATTCTATATTTTCAACATAATTCACTCAATATTTAAAGGGTTATAGAAATTTAAATATTTAACAAGCTCATTGTATCAGAAATCTATTCCAGAAGTACATTAAAACTATGTAATAGTTTTATACAAATCGGATCTAGAAAAAAAATTATGGGAAGAGCAATTAACTGGATCGAACCGGAAAAGAAATAAACGAAAGATGGAAAATACCTGAATTGGTGTTTCAGTATAATATTGCCACTCCATTGTAGTGTTGGTCTTAAATTTGTTTTGAAAAATCGTGTTGCGTATTTGTTTCATATTATTTATATCTCCAATCCGGTTACTAACATTCTGAAGATGAGGGAAAGAGGGACATGCCGTCCTCTCCACCCCAATAATAAATGAAAAAATAAATAAATAAATACCCCCTCAAGCAGCTGCTTGCCACAGAGGTCTGACAGGAGCCTGTCAGTTTATATGCCAAAGTAGAAGGTCTGTGAGGATGGCAGGATCTCAGCAGAAAAACAACACAAACGTCCATGCCTTATCCGGGGCTCGAACCCAGGTCCCTTAGATCAGTAGTCAAGCGCGCTAACCACTCGGCCATGGGACGGCTAAATAATAAATGAAAATGAATGAAAAATAATATGAAACAAATATGTAACCAATTTTATCATATAATTGTTTATTTTGGAAGTTTGTATAAATAATTATTGCTCTGTTAGTAAGATTATATAAGTTCCTTACGCATTTCTTCTGTTAAAAATTCCAGCATATGCAACTCCTTAAATAATAACAGAATATTATTGAAATTTAATAATTAGCTGCACTAAATGTAGATCTTCATTTTTTTTTTTTTGTTGTAGCATTTTACCATAATGTCTTATATTTTAAGTTAGAAAGCTCCAAAAGTTAGCATTCTGTTAAAAAGAAAATGGGGAAATTCTTTTATATTGTTGTCTAAGCATTATATCTATACGTAGGTACTGAACAGAAAAAACGTTTCATGTTATTTGAATATGGAGTCATATTCAGATATCAGTAACTTTTTAAGTAATATTAATATGGACAAACTATGACTATAGTTATATTTGAGGTCTCTATCAAATCTCTTTAAATGTAAAATTATTCACAAATAATTGTTCAGTATCCAAATAATTTTGTAAGCTGGAAAATGTACTCAATCAAAACCTGAAAAATTATTGCAACATATTAAAATGAAAAAGAAACATTCTGTAAACTTTAATAAAATGTATATTTTATCTGCATATGTAATGATTGAACAGTATATGAATTTTGAATGATTTTTGGTTAACAAGGTAAGTTAATGTTAAATATTCCAGATTCTATAACTCATTAAATATTAAAAATATCAAAAGTAGGTATTTGGGCAGACCACAGTCAGATCTTCAAATGTGATTGCCAATAATCACATTTTTCCATAAAAAGCTCTTTTAAGAAATTGTAAAGTTGTGAATTTGATTCCCTCTTGATCAAACATTTAACAATTTCAACTGTTTCTACTTTCTGTTGAGAACCTATCAATGCATGAATATATTATTCAGTCCTAAGACGTTTTTCTCTTCCCTTCAAATCCAAAAAAATTATTCAATGTTTCCTTTGCTCTTTGCTGAAATGTAAGTTTCAAGAAGCAATAAACAACCCACATTCTGCAGTCGACTCTTAGAGTGACCCTGTTGCCTGGAGGGATTCAGGCAGTTTGTCAATTAGACGTTAATTGATGGTCGTTTGAACCCTCTGAGCGGGAGATGCACAAAGAGGGGAGGGAGAGTTCACCCGTTCAACCTACCTTCTCCCCGGCCGACGGGCCGGTATGGTAGCGAAAGGGATTCGGCCGGTACGGCCGGAACGGTAGTGAAAGGGTTAAACAACATTTAAAATAATTGCATGAATTACAAAACCTGACCACGTTTAAAATAATTGTATGAAAGAAGTATGATTTACAAATATGTACATTCTTTAAAAAATATGTGCAGAAAAGTCTGAAAGTAGCTAAAGAATATGAAACATGAACTCGCTGTCGGCAACGGTTAACAGGAATTTAGACTTTTGTAACCGAAAGGGAATGTGGCACTTTGCCCAGGTTTAAAGATTTTCTTGTTAAAATTAAAAGAGAGTTTTTTATGGAAAGGGCAGTTGGTGAGGTGGCCTTGTGTTTGTCAATTTGGACATTGAAGGGGACGGGAAAAGTGATTGGGGGCCTCCTAGAATTAAATCGTGGAGAAGCTCCGAAGTGTAGTGTTCCCTGTTGTGCACACTCAATTTAAATCCTTTCGCACGGGTGATAGTTTCACCGTTCGAAAGTTCCAGGATGTAATTTTTCGGGGCTATGGAGATGTACCGATCTATAGTGATGTTTGGACCGTACTGATCGGTTATCTCGTTTTTGAAATAGCCCATAAAATCTGAGGACTCTGGAATGAATGTGTCGCCGGGTGAAGTTTTAAATATGCACGAATCCGTGTCCGCATAGAGCGCTCACTGTTTTATTTTGAAAGCATGTGTAATAGAACGAGCCTGGCCTGGGAAGTGACAAAAGAGGCTAAGACGACACTTCCTTTCGGGTTGGTGGGGGTGAATTCTTTTGCGGGTCTGTAGGTCACTAGGATATGATCCGAATTGACCGCATGAAGGTCGGTGAGAATTTTGAAGCGATCGTTCGCTAAATCCAATAATTTTATGGGATCGTCGATGATCTGGGACATTGGTCTAGAAAGATCTTCCGACACCTTACACCACAGGCTGTTGAGTGTGGCTTTACCCAAACTTCTTTTGGTACCGTTATACTCAACTTCCTGTGGGTTAATTCTCACCCCTTCTGCCTGAAAGAAATCTTCACAGAATTTTGCTTTTTCTTTGTCTGTGTTAACGTTTGAAGGGAAACCTGAATATTTTTATTTGGCTTCTAAGAAAGTGTTGATGTATTTGCCAAATAAGCCGGGGTCCTGGGCGGTGTAAGTAATAGTTTCCGAATAGTGCCAAATATCGTGAATTTTGAGAATTCTGTAGCCTTCACGGACTGCTTTGTATAATTCCAGCGACACATAAGAGGCGGTGAGAGCTCTCTGTGCTTCGGAGTGAATACAGGGGTCTACCTGTGCTAATTCTGCACAAGTGCTGCACAGAGGGAACAACAGTTTGTTGCGACGATGGTAGGGGAGTATGGGGATATAAAGATCGGTAGGAGGAAGCACCATGAAGTGGATGATCCCGAAATATGTGTCAGGGGTGTAATCAAAATTTTCAGTGATCCTCCTAGGGTGCTTGACAGGGAAGACACCCCTCTAGCAAATTGCGAGGTAAAGGGAGTTCACGTCGAAGTACTTCACGTCACAGTTTTCGACCTTCGTGTCGCAAAACAAGGAGAATGTCTCCGTTCTCCCACCGTAGAGGAAGGAGCGCCCGCTAATTCTCCTTACCTCTTCGGTCTGCTGATAAATGCGCGCAGCGGTGGGATCTGTCTTGAGTACCCGGTCGAAATCGTGCTCCCAACACACTCTGTACCTGTAATCAGGTAAAAGTTGACGAATGCACCGCTCTCTATCCAGGGTTCTTAAATAATTTAGAACCATGGGCTGTCCAGTGAGAGGGTGGGTAATGCCGGGACTGAAGCATTCGGGACAGGAGTGAAAATAACATCCCGCAAAATCCGGAGCCTGCTTGGTCTCCCTACACAGACCGTCCAAAAAATAAGGGCCAACTTTGGCTTCACCTTCTGCAGAGCGCACTGTCTGCAGGGTGAGATTCTCGGTCTCTTCTATGTAGGCTAACCAGGCAAGGCATTTCCTACTCTGACAGTCGCCCGAGGAATAACCTTTCAAAGGGTAAACGCCAATCACTCCTTCGGGCATGAATTTCTGTCTGTAGACCTGCAGACAAGCCGAAGAGAGAGTGATTTTAGAAAAAGGGTCTACCCCAGTCATCCCTAAAAATTCCGTTCGGAAGCTCTCACAACCTCGCATTAAAGTGTGCACGTCAGATTTACAGTATGCAATCATTTCAGATTTAAAATCCCAGTGAGTCCCCTGCACTGTTCCGTACCACTCATGGAACGCTGAAGCTTCTCCTATGGTCATGTCATCATCCTCAAGCAGCCATGGGCTATGGAGGTCCAACCAGACCGCGCAGTTTAATTCTCCAAGCATATCTGTCCTGAGCTACATCTGCTGCATCCGGCCACTGTACACCAATTCTAACAAGGTCCTGTTTGACATTGTCTGCCCACCGCATCCTAGGTCTCCCCCTCCTTCTGAGGCCTCTAGGCACACTGTTCATAACCCTATTCGCCAATCTATAATTATCCATACGGGCAACATGGCCAAACCAGCGGAGTCTCTCTCTGCACAATATGCTGCTTAAAGGAGGTTGCAGACTCCTTTGCCTAACCTCATCATTAGTTACAAAGTTAAACCACCTAATACCCAAGATACTGCGTAAGCATCTAGAATCAAAAGCATCTAGTTTCCTGTTATCTTGCTTACACAGCGTCCACGTTTCACTACCATAACTAACCCTAGAAAGAACCAAACTATTATACAGTCAAATTTTAGTCTTTAGGTGTATACGCCTATTTCTCCACAATCTCCATAGATTCTTAAAAGTCCCGGCAGCAATACCTATTCGTCTGTTAATCTCATGCCGCACATCACCAGTATCAGTTACGCAGCACCCAAGGTAATTAAACTGTAACACCTGCTCAAGACTGCAACCATTCAGATTAACTGAATCACAGCCTGCCTGACCAATTTTCATCACTTTAGTTTTCTCTCTGTTTATAACCAAACCTACTGTACTACCAGTCTCATCAACAGTTCGAATGAAAGAGTTCATCTCATCAACATCATTTGCCAAAAGGGCTAAATCATCAGCATAATCTAAATCAGAAATGTTCGTATCTCCAGCCCATTTAAGGCCAAAAGCTTTCCCTTGAAGTGAATTTCGCATAACATAATCAACAACCAAACTAAAGAGAAAAGGAGACAAAATGCACCCTTGTCGTACACCAGAAGTAATGCTAAACCAATTGCTACAAGACTTACCAACCCTCACACATGACTCAGTGTTATTATAGAGAGCTTTCATTATGTTAACTAACTTGTCTGGTAACCCATATGATCTCACAATCAACCACAAATTATGACGATCAACAGAGTCGAAAGCCTTTTTGAAATCAACAAAGCTAGCAACCAAAGATTTCTGAAACTCTAAAACAAACTCTAAGTGAAAATATCTGATCTACACATCCCCTACCACTTCTGAATCCACATTGCTCATCACGCAATTGCCGGTCAACCAGATTCTTAATTCTATTAAGCACAATCATGGAAAGAACTTTACCTGGAACGGAGAGTAGGCTGATACCCCTATAGTTATCACAAGAACTGCGATCACCTTTTTTGAAAATAGGGATAATAATAGCTCTGGTAAAATCTTTAGGAACCATGCCTTTATCATAAAAGTTATTCAAAATTTCAGTCATCCAAATGGTAACTGAAACATTCCCAGCTCTAAGCATTTCCGTAGTAATTTCATCCACCCCTGGGGATTTATGAAGTTTAAGTTTAGAAATAGCCAAACTAACTTCAGATTGTGTTATAGGGCCAACATTAAAGCCACCAATGCATCTATCATCATTGCAAACAATGGGAGTAGAACTAACCACATTGTTTAGAACATCACTGAAATGCTCAGCCCACCTAGCCATGACAGAATCCTCACCTTCTATAACCTTGCCTTGTTTATCCTTCAATCCCTGTATACCTGTTCGTTTTCTACCACACAAAACATTAACTATCTGGTACAGCTCTCTGCTGTTGTGCTGTCTAACTGCTTCCTCAGCTTTGTCAGCAAGGCCATCAAGCCAAAGATTCTTATCAGTAGCTAACTGATCCTTTACACGTTTATTAAGCTCTCTGTAATCCTTTCTATTAGGACTAGTAGGGTACTGATTAAGGACATTCCTGCAGTTCCTTCTTTCTGAAATAAGCTCAAGTGCCTTATCACTTAAATAATTCTGCCTCCTCTGCTCCTTTTTCCCTAAAAGAGTACTGTTAGTTTCCAAAAAAGCCTGTTTAAAATGGCCCCATTCTTCCTCAACTTCAGTATTAAGCAAACCATGACTGTCATAATGACTAAGTATCCTATCATGGTAAGCTTTAGCTATAACTGGGTCTTTCAGAGCTTCAGTATTAAAGGTAAATTTTTTAACCCTAACACAACACTTTTTAAGTTTAAGTTGCAACACACTTTTAACAAGGTAATGGTCAGATCCAATTTCAGCTCCCCTATATGCCCTGGTATTTCTAACAGAACTAGCCCATTTGCTGTTAATTAATATATAATCAATCATATTCTTATGCAGCATATCAGGTGAAACCCATGTGTATTTATGTATGTCGCGGTGTTTGTAATATGTGTTAGTTATTCTGAAACCATTGAGTTTACTTACCTGTAGGAGACGTTGCCCATTGCCATTGCAGCTACCAATACCAAAAGGGCCTATTACTCCTCCCCAAAGGTCAGAGTCGGTACCAACTTTGGCATTGAAGTCACCAAGAACAAGGGTAATATCTCCTTTCTTGACAGAATTCAAAATATCCTGAAGTTGTCTGTAAAACCTATCCTTCTCATCCTCATCAGAATCCTCAGTGGGGGCATAACAGCAGATAACATTCAAGTCTTTAATGCTTGTCTGAAATTTTGCTGTAAGAAACCTTTCATTAATGCACTCATATCCTAGAGCATCACTATCATGTCTGCTGAGCAGCAGACCCACGCCTTGGTGATGCTTTCCATCCTCCCTCCCTGTAAAGAGAAATTTAAAGTTATTTTTAAGTATCTCACCTTTACCTGCCCAATCTGGTCTCTTGCAAGCCTAGAATATCTAGGTTATAGCGCTGGAATTCCTGCATGAGGACATCAAGAGAATAATCTCTATGTAATGTCCTCACGTTCCACGTTCCTGCAGAGAGAAAATGATTAGTAGGATTTTTAAAGAAATTAGGTTTATTGAGATTGGTAGGGCCAACAATATCAAACAGCCCCCTGATCGCAGGCATGGGGCAAAGACCTGTTCCTCTTCTGCTAAAGGCTGAAGTCACTGATGCTGGTAGGAACTTCAGGCACCACCTTTTCAAGTGGACTTTTTCAAGAACCATATGGCCTGCCTGAGACACAGTACTCCAGTTTAGGCTTGACGATGCCCAACTAGCTAAGTAAGGTTCAGGTAACTGCGATGGCCTCTGATTAGGATTATCCACCAGCTGATATAAGGTATCCCATGCCTCTGTTCACTTAGAGCTGGCAACCCAGAAGCAAACAGAAAACACAGCGGCAGACTCTCCCTCAACAGAGACCCACCAGTGCAGCAAGTCCAGGATCCATAATCAAGCTCAAACGGTTAAAAATAATGGGCTTCGGGGATGGGTCCAGAATAATTAAAGTTTTGTCGTGGGCAAAACGCGTGGTGGAAGAAACCTTTTTTGACTTCGGTGATGCCGAAAGTTTTAGGGAAAGAGTGAAGAGGAGACTGAATGAAAGAAAGAGAATCGATAAATCTGATTTTGAGACCGGGTAAATTAAGAAGAAGAATTTTGTTGCCATTATAAATCAATTCCCGCCTCAGGCACTTACGATAGAGGTAATTTAGAATCGGAATAAAATCGAATCCTTTACCGTTATGTGCGAGCAAAGTGATATCTTTAAATTTAGGCTTACCATTGACGACAGCCAGCAACCAGTCCATGAAGTTGTCGGTGTGGGGGAACTCTTCATATTTCCATACACCCTCACCTTCTTCGTAGGTGACGATGCACAGAATAGGGGTCAGCACACCATCTGCTTCTTCCACCGTTTCTATGTCGAAATAGAAACGGCGGCCTGTGACTTCATATTCTTTAGCCACTTTCACACACTATAATTTTTTCTGCACACACTGATGGGCTGGATCGACGGAGGTGGCGTAGGTCTCCCCACAATCGAGGCACCGGTGCCGTTTTCCACAGGTACCATTTAAAAAATGGGTGGTCAGGAACAGTGAGTAATAGTGGAAGTAATAGTGAACAGAAGTTCACTATTACTTCCACTATTACTTCCACAGAACAGAAGTAATAGTGGCACAGGTCACAATAAATAGAAGCCCCCCTTTTCCCACAGTCTGCCGTCAGACACGAACGGCAGACACCTTTGCAGATGTGGGGCTTGTTGTGCACAGGCTTCAGACACGGGACGCAGAATTCTATTGCACGGAAGTATCCCGCCGGGCTGGTGACGACGGAGAAGTGACCACCGTCGTGCAGGAGGTAGATGGTTAGATGGTGTTGTGAGCCTCCTGCTTCCTGGCGAAGATGACTTGAAAATCATCCTGTGCCCCGAACACGATGATCCGGTATTCAGGGTACAGGAACAGTTGAAAGCCATGTAACTCGGGCAACCCGCACTTGCCCTCCGGGATCCCGGCCTCACGATGAAGGGCCGGTGCCTCGTCACGTTGACGTGGGCGCCTGTGTTTGCAGAGGTGTTTGAAGGCGGCCTCTGACATCACACCTTTCTTCTTCATACAGAGGGCCCTACCGACTAAGAGGCTCCGGGCGAGGCACAGGTTGTCGTCGTTGGTGATGGTGATCACGCTCCTTTTGTTGTCATTAAACGCAGCCAGGTCCGCCAGGGGTCTGCGGCGTGGTCCTCGGCATGGTCCGGGGTTGTCACGTGCGCCTCCGGAACGTTCCAAATCAGCGGCGGCAAAGTCGAAGAATAAATCTTCGTCAGTGCCCACCGCTTCATTGGAATTTAACACCTTTTCGATGGTCTCCATGAATTATCCTGCCGTGACCTCGTTACATGTGGTCAACGGCAGGTTGATGGGGTTCCGGAGGCACTTGGAGCGCACACAGACCTGCACGTGAGTGTACTGCTCTTGGGGTAACAGTGCGTCGAAAATTTGTTGCTGTACAGCCACAAGAGTGTCCATGAAATAGAGTGGGTCCACACGGTAGAAGTTGGTCATTCGGACCATGTGGGACGTAAAAATCGCCTTGTATTTGGCGGACCTGAAACTGCAGGAGCGTGTCACTATGTAACCGGGAGCCGCACTTGCCTGCACGATGTCGTGCGCAGATGTGGAAGATGCTGAAGCGGTGGGGACGCTGTCTCCCACAGTCCTCTGTTGCTTTGCTTCAGACCCTTCTCCGTGCATCTGTCGGCGCCTCTTTAGGCTGAGGCGCCAGGTACGGGGCTGGCCGGAGGTATCTCTTGGCTGGGCGGAGGTCCATGGCTGGCCGGAGGTGCTTGGTTGGCCGGAGGTATCTCTCGGCTGATCGGAGGTCCATTGTGGCCCGAAGGCACTTGACTGGCCGGAGGTATCTCTCGGCTAGTCGGTGGCACTTGGCTGGACGGGGGCACTTGGCTGTCCAAGGGATGGGCTCGAGGACTGCATAGTCGATTCCATCTGAATTCGTCGTAGGATATCCTCGAGCTCATCCTGGATTCGACTTAGAGAAGCAAGCCTCTGCTCGAATGAGAGCTCCATGACGGAATGACGCTTCCCGGGCTGTGCGGGAGATTTTAAACCCCTTCAATGCGCATGCACATGCGCGGGTCCTCCCACCTCCCGCCAATGACATTCATTTTCTTTTAAATTTCGTTCCCGCCTCGTTTCTACCTGCGTGGGCGGATTCCGTCAACGGCCATTTTCAGCAAGAATCTGTGTAACCGGAAATGAGGGAGTCAAACCCGTCTCCCACGATCACGTGACCTCCCGTGGCGTTCCCCCTGCGTGGGTCAAGCCAAATCATCTTTAAAATCATAATCAACTTTAACACCACGCAAATCAACTTTAACAAAGCATAATCAACTTTAATACCACGCAAGCGGGATGTTAAAGTTGCATTTGGTCAAGCCAAATGCAACTTTAATATCCCGCCTGCCTGGGTCAAGCCAAATGCTGATACATGTGTGGGGTAAGAAATGGGGGGCGTCATTACAAGAAAAAAATCAGAATCCCACGTGTGGGAGGAAGTAATCCCGACGCCAGGAAAAGCATACGGGTGGGGGGAGGAAACCCCGCTCCCCTCCTGCGTGGGCGTTAAGCCCTAGGCCGCCATGCACGTGGAAGACAAATATTAAGCCCTCTCCAGGGGGCCTTTTTTGGGGACACACGAAATTTAAGCCCTCTCCGTCTCCAACACTTCCGGTCGACAAAAAAAATTAAGCCCTCCCCATTAAAGCCCATCCCGACGTCAGCACACACGTGTGGGGGGTCGGCACTTCCTCTTCCCGACGTCAGCAAACATGTGTGGGGGCCGACACTTCCGGTCGCCCCCCTCCCCAAGACACCAGCGTGGGAAACCAAAAATTAAGCCCTCCCCAGGGGGCCTTTTTTGGGGACACAAGAAATTTAAGCCCTCGCCATCAAAGACCATCCCGCACACCTGCGAGGTGGGGACGGCACTTCCAGTCGACACCCCCTCCAATATTGAGCCCCCGACGCCAGCGGTGACGTCACTACCGACGCCACCGTGTGCAGTGGACCGTGGAGCTACTTCCGTCCCCATGCGGCTTGTGGTACTACTTCAGCTTGATTACACTGCAAGAAAGGAAGGATTTCTGTGTCCTTGAAGAGTCACTGTGTTGTCGAATGTCATTTATTCACTCGTAAGAAAAGTTGATAAATGTTGGCAATAGCAGTCCACGAATTTGAATGATCCACCTGCGTAATTATTGTTTCAGATCATTTAATAAAATATTTCAGAAGTTAGTGTAATGATTATTTCAGTAATGGATAATTATGAATCAAGATAATTAATTGTTAAATATTCCAGGTTTCATAATTCTTTAAATAATAAAGCTGAATATAAATTATCCCGCAACCAGCTGCTTGTCACAGAAATCTGACAGGAGCCTGCCAGTTTAATACGCTATAAAAGGAGATCTGTAAGGAAGGCGAGACCCCAGCAGAAAGAAAACACAGAAACGTCCGTACCTTATCAGGGGCTCGAATCAGGATCCCTTTGAGTAGTAGCCAAGTGCGATAACCACACTGAACAAATATTGCTGAAAATCGAGATTTAGAAAGATTTGGTGACATTTATTTTCAATCATATTTTTCCATTAAATGCATTTTTAAAAGTTATAGAGCTTCGAAGAACACCAGTCGTATGCCAAAGATAATTTATATCTTTGGCATACGACTGGCGTTCAAAACGTTCTTCACATTCATCTGTACAACATAAATCATTGCATTTACCTCAACCATACTTTTACTGTACTTCACAGTACTCCCCTCCAGCATCTATGCAAATTTGTAGATGTCTACGCCAATTGTGGAATCCTTGGTGGTACTCCTGTTTGGGAATATTCCCCAACTCTGAATGGAAGCATTTTGCAACGTCTGGCATCCTTGAAAAAGGCTTCCCAGAAAGTTTCTTTTCAATATTTGGAAGCAACAAAACAATCCTATGGTGCAAGCTCGGGTGTTTGATTATTTGCTGCTGCAAATAAACATAACTTGCTAGGTTTAGTGAGTACTGGCATTCTCATGAAGGAGAACCTTTAACACTCCAGTTGTCGGACGCTGCTCCTTCATCTCCTTAACCATTTTGAGCAAAACAATGTTGCTCTAGTATTAGCTATTTGTAGTAATTGTTTTCAGGTAAAGTGTCCACGGCTACCCTACTTGGGAATTGAAAAAAAATTGAACATCCTTTTCCTTGAGCGAAAATCTTGTCAGAGAATTTGTGGACGCAGTTCATCTTCCACACCAAACATAGTTGTCGATCTTTCTGGGAATTGTATAGTAATAAAACCACATCTGATCACTCGTGACAATGTCTGTTAATCGTTTGCACCACTGGGTTCAAACTTTGCCAGCATCTCCTTGGATGAGTCGACTCTAGACCTTTTTTTGCTGTTCTGCCAGTTTGTGAGGTACCTGATTGGCACAGATCTTTCGGAACTTTCATGTTGGTGAATAATTATTTCAGCACTGCCAATCGATACACTGACATCTAAACTTATTTTCTGAAAGGTGAAGTTTGGTTTTTCCATAATGAGTTTACGAACAGCAGCAATAGTTCTCTCGTTCACGGCCTCCTTCGGTTTTCCTGCACGAAGACTCTTCGAAGCTCTATCGTATCTTCTCTGAATTTGCGCATCCATCCCATAACAGTGCCTTATGAACAGGCATGATCTCCATATACTTATGATAAATCGGGACGAATTTTTTTTCTCGTCGTCTCCAAGCTGCATTCTTGTGAAATTGTAAAATCTTCCGTCTTTAATAGGCTCCATAGCAACAATGCACAGTTTTCGCAGACCGAACTTTAACGCCCCCAGCAAAGAGAGAAATGATGATGCGGCCTTTGTTTTTAACAGGTATGGACAAGTTTAGAGAAGCTTTCAAACAAGTCGTAGCTCGTTAACTTCGGAGGAACGAGTGCAAATCTACAGACACTTTTCAAAAACTTTTTGAATGCCATCCGGAACATGGAAATTCTCTGATACTTTTGTAGAGATGTTTAAAATGAAATAAATTATCCTTCAAAGAGCAACTTGCTAAAAGTCTGACAGGAGTCTGATAGTATTCTATAAATTAGTATTCTATAATTCTCCATAAAGAAGATGTGTGAGAAAGTCAGTACTTCATCAGGAAGACAAAATTAGAAACATCAGGCTTTGTGGGGGACTCGAACTCAGATTTCTTTAGAGACAAACTAACCACATGGCCACCCAAATAAAAAATTTAATATTTCTGTTATGGTCAGTACCGTAGTTGAAATTTTCTATAATTTCTACTTAAACTCAGCAGTAATAATAAACTTTAACGCAGCATTATTTTGTACTTTATTTGCACTAATTCAGATAAGTTTAGATTAATATCTCATACATTTCTTTGTGGTCATGAAAAATACTCATCGTTAATGTAGATGTACGCTATAGAATTTGAAGTCGAAATATAGGAGGGATATTTAGGAACTGAATATAAATTAGAAATTAGGCATTTAAAGTTTTACCAACACCTAGTGCTTTATTTTATAAAATTAGTATTTATATATTTTTTGAAGCTGTAATTACGAATCAGCTGTATTTAGCCTATATAAGAGTTTAGAAAGTTAAATTTGTTGTTAAAATGAGATAAAACATGGTTTTTACTAGTCTGAAAAATTCAGCGTGGAATCAGATCTCGCTGCCAATTCCAAACAGGTTTCATTTCTTTAAAATGTCACGAGTCATACATACTTCATTACAATGTCAAGAATATAATTTTTGCGAAAGAACATAAATATAACTTATTATAGATGGCAACTTTATTAATATAGGAATTTATTATCATCTATTTATTCTTGAAAATCAATTATATCAATTAAAACAATTTAGTGGATTTCTACGCCGGTTGGACATGGCCAAGGCCAACCGAGGTTGAAGACGCTGCTGGCCGGCTTGATTGCCGGTCGGGTGGTGACGGCGTCGGAGACCTCACCTTTCAGGGACCTTGGGTGGTCAGTTCGACGGCTCTGCCGAAAGGTTTCCCTCGGCCTAGTAGGCACGAGCTGTCCAAAAAGTCTGGGTCTTACTAAGAGTCTCCACCCCGGGTGCCGATCGAGCTTGGATCTTTATATCCTTGCACATTTGCAAACCGGGGAATAGATTAAAGTTAGGTTTCTTCCGGTGGTCAGCTTTCCTTCTATAGGACTGCTGCCATGTGAGGCCGGGGTTGAGGTGCGCCTATAGGGCGTATTCTTTGCCCCCGGCTCTAGATAGTCATGGCTTTTCTTAAACCAGGTAGTGCTGTCAGGCGGAACCGGGAATTGCCGTGGTTGCACAAGATCGCAACATAGAGATCAATTTCCGATGAGTCCCCCCTGATAGGGGACCACATGGTCGTGGTGCGGGGGCTTGTGGCCCAGCACTCGGTTCAAGACTCTGCTGACCGGAATGGGCTCCGGTTGGACAGAGCCAAGACTAACCGAGGTCGAAGACATCGCTGACCGATTTATTGGCCCGGTTGGACGGTGCTAGGACCTCAAAATCAGGCGCTCTGGGAAGCAGTTCAGCGCCCTGCTGAACGGATTGGTCCCCTAGTAAGCAAGGGCCCTTTTCAAAGTCTGGGCCCCACTAAAATTCTCCACCCTGAATGCCAAGCGAACTTCGATCCCAATTCTACCCCCTTTGTTTCAGGACATCACAGGAGATACGGTATGGAAACAATGTTTTGGAAATAATTTTCCATTCTCTTATCGAAACATCCGTCACCCCTTTATGATAAGTCAGCTATTTTGCAAATAAAATAACTTTTTTAATTTCCATATATCCGTTACGCGACTGGATCACAAGTTTGAAACTTTTTATTCCTAATAAATATTGTCGTTGTATCCTCAACATATGATGCAAAATATTACTCTTTCCTAAGAACTAAGGTTACTTAGTAAAAATCGAAAACAAAATATTATTTCTTCCTCCGAAGAAAAATCAGTTAAATGTTTGAAAGTAAGATTCCATTTTTAAAAAAATCTGCAATTCTAAACGCTCTCACAGTTTTAAAAAATCGTCTTTTCTACCGTTTACCGGTGAACGTGTGATCACAAAACCAATGACTCATTACGTTGATGAAATTTTATTTCGCGTTGCGACCGTCGTTAGTAAACGCGTGTTCGTTACGCGTTACAAGGTCAGTTGTCTTTCATAGGGTAAAAAATAATTCTGTAAAGAATTTTTGTACGCGGTTGAATGTTATAGAAAGTAAGAAATGCTAAAAGTAGAAAACAATTCATACGTTGTGGGTACCCTTGCATTTCTGCTTACGGTGCGTAAAATATCTAACTTCAGTTCTACATCCAAGTACAACATGAATGTATGTTATTGGAGTAGGGGATATTAGTTATAACAAATACTAAGCTACTAGAGCTTACATTGGATATAAGCAACAGACAAAAAATAATGTCTTTACAAACTAAGACTCACTCGGTGTGAAACACCCCAAGTCCAGAAATACCTTCTTAAAAAATAGGAAAATCCCCTATATATGCTCACACACTTCTTAAAATTTAACACTACCTTGGTGCTTAATTCGAAGAAATGGGACAGAGACGCCCGGCGCAAACAGGCAGTCGATGATGACTCAAGGGTCATGGTGCACTTATGCACTGACCTATGGAACAGCCCTACAATGTGAAAATATATGCTATGGTTTATCCTTTATCATTGGAAGAGCTGGCCGCTCAAGAATCTTCTCGACTCTAATGACAAAGTGAAATAATGATTCGTTTCATGACGAAGTGCAGCACTTTATCGCATAGGTCAACGGAAGCTAGCGTACGCAGTCGTCTTATCTTCGGGGGGGGGGGGGGGGAATCTCTTCTGCTTAACGACAGAAAGCAACAGTTTGCTGTGTGCAAAGTCACCATGGGGTCAGCTAATTTTAAACTGTCCTCTTATACTGTTCATCACAATTAAAAAAAGTATGTAGCTGTTACGGGGAGAATATGGTTTTACTCCAACAGAAAAAGGAAATAAAGTATACATTAGAAAGGGAAAATCACGGTTGGAAGGAACCCAGACAGAAAATTGTTAATATTGTTACGACAGAAGGAATCTGGCAACCGAAAGCAAAAAGTTTCAGCCAACGAATAAGAACGTTGGGAGAATTTGGAGAAGAAGAGTGGAGCGTTAACGGTCATTTTTGTATTGTAACGGTCGGTGAGTTCGAAAATGGACGGTGAGCTGTTCTGAGACAGTGCGCGTAAGTGTCAAGAAGTAACTTGATGTGTTGTGTATACGCGGAAGGATAAAAGTGGGATCTTTTATCGTTAAGTATCAAGAAGTAACTTGATGTGTTGTGTATACGCGGAAGTATAAAAGTGGGAACTTTTATGGCTAACTTCGAATGTCTACACGGACTGTCTTTTTGTTCGGCTAGTGTGTGAAAAGTTATTAGCACAGGACGAGAATTGGTTTACGAGTGAAGATCTTCGGGTGACCTGGTAAATCAAGTAAAAGGTAGTATTTAGTAAAATACACAGAGCTGATATTGTGTGCTCTACGCAGGAAGATTGATGACTTGTGCATGTTAATAGTTGATTTGTTAATAAGATACTTCATCCATATTTCCTTTGTAACAATTTACCTTGTATTGAATTTGGTTTTGAAATATAGCTTTTAATACTCACGCTCAGTGGCTATCCATTTTTGTAATCCGCAACATTTGGTGTCAGGAGTGGGATAATTTATTGAATGCCGTTAACTAGAAGTATGGATGAATTAGTAAAGTTGTTAAATGACTTGAAAGTCGATATTAAAGGTGATTTAGCTGCCCTAAGCGATAAAATAGGTGACCTGGCCGCACGAAATAATGAGTTGAGGACTGAGATAGTTTCTCAAAAAGATGATTTGAAAGCCGAAATGGCCGCACAAAATAATGAGTTGAGAACGGAGATAGTTTCTCGAAAAGATGATTTGAAAGCCGAAATGGCCGCACAAAATACTGAGTTGAGAGCTGAAGAGGCTTTTCGAGTTGGTAAGATTATTGATCAGTTCAAGGATAGTAAAACCGAACTCAATAGACAATGCAATAGTTTAAATGTTGAATTTGTCAGTGAAAAAGATGATCTTGATAGTGTTAAGTTAGATTGTAAACATGGAAAAGAAAAAGAGAAAGGCAACGCATATAAAAATGTGGATCTGCTACTGAAAATCAAGAATCGTAGAGATAGCGCAGATAATGCCTTTGACCACGCAACTACTGGTGATGCATGGCAGAGTGTCTATGTCGCTGGTGACATGTCTAGGAACTGTGAAGAACAATCACACAGATCAGAGAGCTGTGAGACTATACAGTACGCTTTGCACTTCAAAATACCTAGGTATACAAGTCTGGCACGATCTGAAGAGAGATCCACACGAAAGGTATTCTATTCCTCGCCGTCAGCAAAATGCGTCATGGACAATTATCGCAAAGGCAGAGTAACGAGTGGTAATGAGGGGGAACGAAACAGAGTTTACGTTTCGCAGAGTGGTCCGAGTAAAGAAGAGGCGTCCATTCATCATAGATACAAAGTGCCATTCGACGTTACTGGGGAAGTCGGAGAGATTTTTCCGAAACATATAGCCACACTCGAATCGTTTATAGAAAGTGGGGATTTAAGAAAGAAGAATTCCGAAGAATGGCTTAGAAGCGTAACAGGTGATGCTAGTAAAAGAGCTTCAGGCAGAGACGGTACTTCAAAGACTAACTTTCTGGATGAAACTAAGCCTCAGAGTTACGATCAGAGAGAAGTAAAGCCCTCAGACAATCTCAACGAAACCATGCTGAATTTCTTTTCTGAACAGTCAATGTGCAGATTTGGACATTATAACCATTTAGATTATAAGGATATAGAAAAGTTTTATCACGACTACAAGAGCTCTAAAGTGGACAATATCATGTTACAGAACTCGTCGCTGATCTCCAGAATGAACAATTTGGCAATCATGACTGATATTTCCCTGGCTAATTACAATGAGAGCTCCAAGAAAGTGAATTCGGAAGAAACAGCAAATATGACCTCCTCGGGTCATGTGTTTTGCTGGAGACCCGAGTGGCGCCATCGGATGGTAGATAAAAACAGCACAGGAGGTGTCGGCGACAAAGTGAGTCTTGTCTTGGCTCCTGCACTTGCTGCTTTAGGTCTCAAGGTCCTTATGATCTCCGGTCGTGCTCTCCAATTGACGGGAGATACTCTGTACAAATTGGAATCCATCCCTGGCTTCACAGTCGACTGCACTAAAGATAAAATCGAGCAGATGATGGAAGACGTCGGATGCTGCATCGTAGGACAGACAGAGGAGCTGGTGCCAACAGATAAGGAGATTTACCGCTGCAAGGATCTGATGGCTACCATAGATAGCGTTCCTCTAATGATATGCTCAATTGTGTCCAAAAAGCTGGCTGAAGGAGTGTGTGCTTTGGTTTATGATGTTGAATTCGGAAAAGGAGCTATTGATCTCATCAGTACAGAAGATGTTGCTGTTGATTTAGTTAAGAAAGTGGTTGCAGCATCACAAGCTCGTGGAATGAAGAGTTTGAGTTGTTCAGCTGTTATCAGCAACATGGATTCACCTCTTGAAAACTCTGTTGACAACTCTCTGGAAGTGATGGAAGCTGTTCAGTGTTTCCTTGGTAACGGATCCTTGGAACTGCAAGAGCTCGTCGAAGAGTTAGGAGGAGAACTTCTGCGTTTGGTGAACATTGTGGATAATAGGGTAGATGAAGCATCACGTGTCTGCAAGGTTCTGCATAACGGCAATGCTTTGAACAAGTTTCGTGACATGTTAATAGAACAAGGAGTATCTGAAGATGTTGCAAGCTGGCTATGTGAAGGTAAAACAGAAAAAAATATTGCTAGCAGCCCGACACATCACTGATTTCACTTATACAGGAGAAACAGGTAAGGTTGTCGGATTAGAAGCTGCAGTCCTAGCAAGAGTATGGAAGGAGGAGATGGACCGAAGCGCTAAAAAGAATTATGGAGCTGATATTATATTTGTGAAGCACCTTGGGGATCAAATTGAATCAGGTGAAATATGGCTGAAGGTTCATCACGACAGTTCTGAATTAAGTGAAAGTCAACTGACAAAAGGGTCAGATTGCAGGATGAAAATTCTCCCTAGATTTTATGTCACTAATGACTTTCATTCCTTGTTACTCTTGATAGAAGTAAAAATCCAAAGAAGAAAACTTTCGACAAAGAAGAAAACTTTTTACAGGTTTTGCACGAAAACTCTTAGTCGATTCTTCTCCCTGCAGAGACATAAACGTGTTCACAAGGGCTATAGGCCTTACACGTATTATGTTTGTGGACGAGGCTTCAGTCAGAAAAGAAATCTACGTCATAATGAGATTCGCTTTCATTTTGACACAGACGTGGTATATCGCATTCGTCGACGTCCAGCTACAAAGTGCAAGGTGGTTCACGTGGATCGTTTGGCCCCGTTTCATCGAAGAACTGAAGAAACTTTGGAATCCAGAATTGTTCGGGACGAACAAGACCTAGGGAGGGGGCAGTGTTACGACAGAAGGAATCTGGCAACCGAAAGCAAAAAGTTTCAGCCAACGAATAAGAACGTTGGGAGAATTTGGAGAAGAAGAGTGGAGCGTTAACGGTCATTTTTGTATTGTAACGGTCGGTGAGTTCGAAAATGGACGGTGAGCTGTTCTGAGACAGTGCGCGTAAGTGTCAAGAAGTAACTTGATGTGTTGTGTATACGCGGAAGGATAAAAGTGGGATCTTTTATCGTTAAGTATCAAGAAGTAACTTGATGTGTTGTGTATACGCGGAAGTATAAAAGTGGGAACTTTTATGGCTAACTTCGAATGTCTACACGGACTGTCTTTTTGTTCGGCTAGTGTGTGAAAAGTTATTAGCACAGGACGAGAATTGGTTTACGAGTGAAGATCTTCGGGTGACCTGGTAAATCAAGTAAAAGGTAGTATTTAGTAAAATACACAGAGCTGATATTGTGTGCTCTACGCAGGAAGATTGATGACTTGTGCATGTTAATAGTTGATTTGTTAATAAGATACTTCATCCATATTTCCTTTGTAACAATTTACCTTGTATTGAATTTGGTTTTGAAATATAGCTTTTAATACTCACGCTCAGTGGCTATCCATTTTTGTAATCCGCAACAATATCATAAGAAATGTGTGATGCATTTTAGAAAACGGTAGCGATGTCGCAAAAAATTCGGTGTAAAAAATGGAAGAACAAAAAAGCATCATTTAATACGAGGTTCATAGAACAATAGAATGTGTGAAAATTTCAATCATTTGTCAGGTGGCGATAGTGTTAACATGCACCAACATCACCGAATTTCCAAATGACATTCAGGGGTGTATCATTTCCATCACTTAAGTTTCAACTTTTTTTATTTTTTTCAACCAATAACCACGATAATGTGCAGTTTCTGCGGAACAGTTCCGGTGGTGACTTCGATGCAAAAATGACGCAAGGGGGCGATCTTTCTCACATTAGCAATATGACCATGCACTTTGCTAAAAAACAAAACCTGGTCAATGAACGGTGCATTTCTCATAGACAATATGTAATTAAGATTTGAACTAAAAAGTCATGACATGGTTGAAATTAGGTGTTTCACTACACGAGGAAATCTAAAACGCGCATTTCATGTCTAAGAATCGGTTTAATTATTTCTCCTGCATAACAGGCTCCTGTCAGACCTCTGTGGCAAGCAGCTGCTTGAGGGGGTATTTATTTTTTATTATTTAATTCTATACTAGTGTGGAATTCTTAGAACAAGTAAGTACACTATGTGTAAGTGTGAAAATGGTTGTTTTTCCCGCACAGTGTGGTATTCTTAGAACAAGTGGCACTATGTTATATAAATGTGAAAGTGGTTGTTTTTCCGGCAAGGACACGTTTTTTGATAATGTTATGTATTCCCATATGTGTTTCACTTGTTTGGGAATTTAAAATCTGAAATAACACTACCTATAGAAAGTAGCATTACTTCAGCAAATTCCATTAGTATGTACTAAATGCTTCTCGATTCTGAAGGAGAGGGCTCCCAGAATCGATCGGCTACACAGTACTTTGCATTCTCATAACTTCAACCGTTTTCCGGACCTAACGCATAAAGCGCTAAGTCTTTCACCGGTTATTTCACACTTCCAACACTCATCAAGACAATGAATTGACACAATACAGAAATAAGGAAGATTGAAAAAGGAAAGAGAAGCGATAGGAAAGCGAAAGATAAGCACCCTACCTGCATTCTAACATTAAGAGAAAAAATATCAAAAACGTAACGTAAAATTAAGCATTCATCAGAGAAACATTCGCCTCAAAACACCTAAGATACACAATCCGGGTCAGCCCGACAGAGGGCGCCCTGTGTCAGCTTCAAAGGCATCAAGGAGAAACGTCGATCATACAGGAGGGACATTAGAATGCACGTTACTTTACCTTGGAAACTTTTTTCCCTGTTTATTACAAGTATGTGCACGTGCGAAGTACAGTAGTAACAACAGTTTAACCACAGGTGTTCATTTTTCAAGTATTAGGGTGTTAATATCACAATTTCTTACAACAACGTTCATTTCTAGTGAGGTCCAAATGAGCAACGTTATTTTTCCTGCAAACATTCACTTTTTGTGCAAGCATGTGAGTATTACATGTAATTTTTCAGTTGTATGTGAATCAAATATTCACTTTTCTGATTAAGTGCAAAATCGCTCCAATGAATGCCTACAGTGAAATCGATTACTCACGCAAACTGAAACTTCATAAATCCCAAGGGGTAGATGAAATTACTACAGAAATGCTCAGAGCTGGGAATGTTTTGGTTACCACTTGGATGACTGAAATTTTGAATAACTTTTATGATAAAGGCATGGTCCTAAAGATTTTACCAGAGCTATTATTATCCCTATTTTCAAAAAAGGTGATCGCAGTTCTTGTGATAACTATAGGGGTATCAGCCTACTCTCTGTTCCAGGTAAAGTTCTTTCCATGATTGTGCTTAATAGAATTAAGAATCTGGTTGACAGGCAATTGCGTGATGAGCAATGTGTATTCAGAAGTGGTAGGGGATGTGTGGATCAGATATTTTCACTTAGGCAGATTCTTGAGAAATGTTTAGAGTTTCAGAAATCTTTGGTTGCTAGCTTTGTTGATTTCAAAAAGGCTTTCGACTCTGTTGATCGTCATAATTTGTGGTTGATTGTGAGATCATATGGGTTACCAGACAAGTTAGTTAACATAATGAAAGCTCTCTATAATAACACTGAGTCATGTGTGAGAGTTGGTAAGTCTTATAGCAATTGGTTTAGCACTACGTCTGGTGTTCGACAAGGGTGCATTTTGTCTTCTTTTCTCTTTAGTTTGGTTGTTGATTATGTTATGCGAAATTCACTTCGAGGGAAAGATTTTGGCCTTAAATGGGCTGGAGATACGAACATTTCTGATTTAGATTATGCTGATGATTTAGCACTTTTGGCAAATGATGTTGATGAGATGAACTCTTTCATTCGAGCTGTTGATGAGACTGGTAGTAGAGTAGGTTTGGTTATAAACAGAGAGAAAACTAAAGTGATGAAAATTGGTCAGGCAGGTTGTGATTCAGTTAATCTGAATGGTTGCAGTCTTGAGCAGGTGTCACAGTTTAATTATCTTGGGAGCTATGTAACTGATACTGGTGATGTGCGGCATGAGATTAACAGACGAATAGGTATTGCTGCCGGAACGTTTAAGAATCTATGGAGATTGTGGAGAAATAGGCGTATACACCTAAAGACTAAAATTAGACTGTATAATAGTTTGGTTCTTTCTAGGGTTAGTTATGGTAGTGAAACCTGGACGCTGTGTAAACAAGATAACAGGAAATTAGATGCTTTTGATTCTAGATGCTTACGCAGTATCTTGGGTATTAGGTGGTTTAACTTTGTAACTAATGATGAGGTTAGGCAAAGGAGTCTGCAACCTCCTTTAAGCAGCATATTGTGCAGAGAGAGACTCCGCTGGTTAGGCCATGTTGCCCGTATGGATAATTATAGATTGGCGAATAGGGTTATGAACAGTGTGCCTAGAGGCCTCAGAAGGCGGGGGAGGCCTAGGATGCGGTGGGCAGACAATGTCAAACAGGACCTTGTTAGAATTGGTGTGCAGTGGTCGGATGCAGCAGATGTAGCTCAGGACAGATATGCTTGGAGAATTAAACTGCGTGGTCTGGTTGGATCTCCGTAGCCCATGGCTGCTTGAGGATGAGGATGGATGGATGGACAGTAGAATATTTAAATTAAAAAAATAAATATAAATACCCCCTCAAGCAGCTGCTTGCCACAGAGATCTGACAGGATCCTATCAGTTTATATGCCATAGTAGAAGGTCTGAGAGGATGGCAGGCCCTCAGCAGAAAAACGACACAAAGAGCCATGCCTTACCCGGGGCTCGAACCCAGGTCACGTGTTTAAAAACACCCCCGTAAATTCTTTCAAACATATCCTGTCTGCTTCTTAATATCCATATACTATTCTTTCAAGCACAAATGTTAAATGATAGAAATTTCGAAGGAAGATGATATATATGCAACAGTTAAAAAGCAGTAAATAAGGATCGGTTAGGACATTTAACTCGCGCCATCGAGTGGGAAAAAGTAACCCTGTAAAAATATGTCTCTACCAGATACATCTTTACCATGATGTATTCATGTACAAGGGTTAGAAAAATCACTCTCTAAAGAATGCAATCAACCATTCCAAATCATTTGATCAGACCTTCAATAGAAATTGTCTTTTGAAAGTTTGTCAGTTTATAAATTAATACAATAGCATGAATAGTCATGCTTTCACAATAAGCTATTATAGTATGTTGACTACATTCACTTTTAGTCTGATTCGAGTAAACGGAAGACAATCTGAATAGCTGTTGTTACTTTCAAACAGAATAAAAATCCTCTTTAATTTTACATATCCATATGGATATGACTATGTAAAGATTATGTATGTACGAAAATGTGAGAGTTTCTCTGATGTTATGTGAAGTACGGATATATGCATGTTTATATCTGTGGTTAAGAGATGCATGGTATTATACATATTCACTGGATGTCTTTCTAAGTGTAGGTTTCTATGCATACATGAATGCGATTGACTACACTTTTGCCTCTCTTCATATGTATCTATTTTGTCACATACTTCCATATACATGTTTCATGTTCGTCTCTGCATATGTGTTAATTGTACGTGTGTGCGTACGTGTGTGTGCGCACATGTGTAGATGTGTATATGTTTTCATGTTTGTTTCTGCGAATCGTACGTGTTCATGTTTGTTTCTGTGAATCGAATGTGTGTGTTTCTGTGAATCAGATGTGTGTGATCATTTCTGTTTCTATGAATCATTGTGTTCAGCTCATAAGGATAAACATATTATCTTTCTGTCAGTTGCTCTCTACAAAAGAAGCTAACAGTTTACATCCTGCAAACCACAGCAGAGTGGTATTATAGCTGTATTAGAAATTCCCAAAATATATTTCTATCTCATCGAAACAGAAAAGTCACTAGAACAGACACTTGTGAAAAGTTTACTAAAGAGAAAGATGTATTTTCCCTTTCCAATATTGTTTACACTACAGTTTTCAGATAGTCTTTTGTTAACTCATTATTTTACCATTGTTGATTCATTTCGGTATAACGAGCAGTCAATAAAACAGCTTTGCAGGAAAAATCTTTTATTGATACTCTTATCTTCAAGAAGCTTAGATTTATCGATGACTTAATAAAGAATTTTTTTCGAATCAGAGTTTGCAGGATTCAAGATCATAATAAAATTTACAAGAACACATCATTTTATTTTACATAAGCCCACTCACTCTCATAATAAAGATTCTGAGAACACATCACTTTATTTTGCAAGAGACGAATCATTCACATTATTCTGCAGGTCAAGATCTAATTCATACTGATATTAAAAACCCAATTGTAGAAGAGTAATTTCTGTGATTTACTCTGATTGGTCGTCAGGGATAAATGAAAACAGAGTAACGATTCTCACTGTGTGCCTAGCTTATTATTATTATTTGTCGACAGGTATAGTCGTGTAGGTTGTTAACTGGATACTGTGGTTTTTTACTCTAGTGACTAATATGGGTAGAAATAGTCATACAGTCTGGAAAGGATTCAGAAAACAAAGAGGGAAAGGATTCCGTTCAGTGTGCAAAAACTGTGGCAAGGAAATGCAAAGTGTTGTTCCTACGATTAAAAATCATGAAGAAACTCCGTGCAGTTGTGAAACTATAACATCTCCTGATTGGTTAGGTGAGAAACCTAGATCCATTTTGAATTCCACAGTCTAAAAACTTCTACCTGAGCGTTACAAAATCATCTACGAGCATTGCAGAATAATGTGAATGATTCGTCTCTTGCAGAATAAAGTGATGTGTTCTCAGAATCTTTATTATGAGAGTGAGTCGGCTTATGTAAAATAAAATGATGTGTTCTTGTAAATTTTATTATGATCTTGAATCCTGCAAACTCTGATTCGAAAAAAATTCTTTATTAAGTCATCGATAAATCTAAGCTTCCTGAAGATAAGAGTATCAATAAAAGATTTTTCCTGCAAAGTTGTTTTATTGACTGCTCGTTATACTGAAATGAATCAACAATGTTAAAATAATGAGTTAACAAAAGCCTATCTGAAAACTGTAGTGTAAACCATATTGGAAAGGGAAAATACATCTTTCTCTTTAGAAACTTTTCACAAGTGTCTGTTCTAGTGACTTTTCTGTTTCGATGAGATAGAAATATATTTTGGGAATTTCTAATACAGCTATAATACCACTCTGCTGTGGTTTGCAGGATGTAAACTGTTAGCTTCTTTTGTAGAGAGCAACTGACAGAAAGATAATACGTTTTTTCTTATGAGTTGAACACAATGATTCATAGAAACAGAAATGATCACACACATCTGATTCACAGAAACACACACATTCGATTCACAGAAACAAACATGAACACGTACGATTCGCAGAAACAAACATGAAAACATATACATGTGCGCACACACTCGTACGCACACACGTACAATTAACACACATGCAGAAACGAACATGAAACATGTATATGGAAGTATGTGACAAAATAGATACATATGAAGAGAGGCAAAAGCATAGTCAATCGCATTCATGTATGCGGGGCGTGGGTAGCTCAGTCGGTAGCGCGCCAGGCTCGTATTCTGTAGTTCCCAGGTTCGAGTCCCAGCGGGGTCAGCATTGAGATTTATCTCCGCAAAAATTCCCCGCCCTGCCCACGGTCAGTAGGGGACACCGATGGGCTTGGAAAGGCCGCCATCCGTCGGATGGTACGTTAAGCCGTGGCGCTGTGTGTGGGAGAGTCATACCCTGTGCAGGTTAAGGAACATGCTGGATGGCCTTGACGGGAGGCTACCATCTGTCTCCCAACAGCTGTTCCAATCGGTCCCCTCCCCCAACCTTCTCTGAGCTTTCGGGGTCCATGTGACCTGGCCATTTAACCCATGGTGTGCAAAAAAGTGCCGCTCAGTGCTAAAAACAACCCAACCCATTCATGCATGCATAGAAACATACACTTAGAAAGACATCCAGTGAATATGTATAATACCATGCATCTCTTAACCACAGATATAAACATGCATATATCCGTACTTCACATAAGATCAGAGAAACTCTCACATTTTCGTACATACATAATCTTTACATAGTCATATCCATATGGATATGTAAAATTAAAGAGGATTTTTATTCTGTTTGAAAGTAACAACAGCTATTCAGATTGTCTTCCGTTTACTCGAATCAGACTAAAAGTGAATGTAGTCAACATACTATAATAGCTTATTGTGAAAGCATGACTATTCATGCTATTGTATTAATTTATAAACTGACAAACTTTCAAAAGACAATTTCTATTGAAGGTCTGATCAAATGATTTGGAATGGTTGATTGCATTCTTAAGAGAGTGATTTTTCTAACCCTTGTACATGAATACATCATGGTAAAGATGTATCTGGTAGAGACATATTTTTACAGGGTTACTTTTTCCCACTCGATGGCGCGAGTTAAATGTCCTAACCGATCCTTATTTACTGCTTTTTAACTGTTGCATATATATCATCTTCCTTCGAAATTTCTATCATTTAACATTTGTGCTTGAAAGAATAGTATATGGATATTAAGAAGCAGACAGGATATGTTTGAAAGAATTTACGGGGGTGTTTTTAAACACGTGACCTGGGTTCGAGCCCCGGGTAAGGCATGGCTCTTTGTGTCGTTTTTCTGCTGAGGGCCTGCCATCCTCTCAGACCTTCTACTATGGCATATAAACTGATAGGATCCTGTCAGATCTCTGTGGCAAGCAGCTGCTTGAGGGGGTATTTATTTTTATTTTTTTATTTAAATATTCTACTGCGTATATCTATAAATTCTCATTTCTGCATATTTAGAAGATAATTCGTCATCCACACCCACTAGTACTTTGTACATTTTCTGGCCGTTCTTCTATGACTTTTATTATCCTGCGTGAGTAATCGATTTCAATGTAGGCATTCATTGGAGCGATTTTGCACTTGATCAGAAAATTGAATATTTGATTCACATACAACTGAAAAGTTACATGTGAAAGGAGATATTACCCTTGTTCTTGGTGACTTCAATGCCAAAGTTGGTACCGACTCTGACCTTTGGGGAGGAGTAATAGGCCCTTTTGGTATTGGTAGCTGCAATGGCAATGGGCAACGTCTCCTACAGGTAAGTAAACTCAATGGTTTCTGAATAACTAACACATATTACAAACACCGCGACATACATAAATACACATGGGTTTCACCTGATGGACTGCATAGGAATATGATTGATTATATATTAATTAACAGCAAATGGGCTAGTTCTGTTAGAAATACCAGGGCATAGAGGGGAGCTGAAATTGGATCTGAACATTACCTTGTTAAAAGTGTCTTGCAACTTAAACTTAAAAAGTGTTGTGCTAGGGTTTAAAAATTTACCTTTAATACTGAAGCTCTGAAAGGCCCAGTTATAGCTAAAGCTTACCATGAAAGGTTACTTAGTCATTATGACAGTCATGGGTTGCTTAATACTGAAATTGAGGAAGAATGGGGCCATTTTAAACAGGCTTTTTTGGAAACTAACAGTACTCTTTTAGGAAAAAAGGAGCAGAGGAGACAGAATTATTTAAGTGATAAGACACTTGAGCTTATTTCAGAAAGAAGGAACTGCAGGAATGTCCTTAATCAGTACCCTTAAGCTTAAGAACCGTGTAAAGGATCAGTTAGCTACTGATAAGAATCTTTGGCTTGAGGGCCTGGCTGACAAAGCTGAGGAAGCAGTTAGACAGCACAACAGCAGAGAGCTGTACCAGATAGTTAATGTTTTGTGTGGTAGAAAACGAACAGGTATACAGGGATTGAAGGATAAACAAGGCAAGGTTATAGAAGGTGAGGATTCTGTCATGGCTAGGTGGGCTGAGCATTTCAGTGATGTTCTAAACAATGTGGTTAATTCTACTCCCATTCTTTGCAATGATGATAGATGCATTGGTGACTTTAATGTTGGCCCTATAACACAATCTGAAGTGAGTTTGGCTATTTCTAAACTTAAACTTCATAAATCCTCAGGGGTGGATGAAATTACTATGGAAATGCTTAGAGCTGGGAATGTTTCAGTTACCACTTGGATGACTGAAATTTTGAATAGCTTTTATGATAAAGGCATAGTTCCTAAAGATTTTACCAGAGCTATTATTATCCCTATTTTCAAAAAAGGTGATCGCAGTTCTTGTGATAACTATAGGGGTATCAGCCTACTCTCTGTTCCAGGTAAAGTTCTTTCCATGATTGTGCTTAATAGAATTAAGAATCTGGTTGACAGGCAATTGCGTGATTAGGAATGTGGATTCAGAAGTGGTAGGGGATGTGTGGATCAGATATTTTCACTTAGGCAGATTCTTGAGAAATGTTTAGAGTTTCAGAAACCTTTGGTTGCTAGCTTTGTTGATTTCAAAAAGGCTTTCGACTCTGTTGATCGTCATAATTTGTGGTTGATTGTGAGATCATATGGTATACCAGACAAGTTAGTTAACATAATGAAAGCTCTCTATAATAACACTGAGTCGTGTGTGAGAGTTGGTAAGGCTTGTAGCAATTGGTTTAGCATTACGTCTGGTGTTCGACAAGGGTGCATTTTGTCTCCTTTTCTCTTTATCTTGGTTATTGATTATGTTATGCGAAATTCACTTCAAGGGATAGTTTTTGGCCTTAAATGGACTGGAGATATGAATATTTCTGATTTAGATTATGCTAATGATTTAGCCCTTTTGGCAAATCATGTTGATGAGATGAACTCTTTCATTCAAGCTGTTGATGAGACTGGTAGTAGAGTAGGTTTGGTTATAAAGAGAGAGAAAACTAAAATGATGAAAATTGGTCAGGCAGGTTGTGATTCAGTTAATCTGAATGGTTGCAGACTTGAGCAGGTGTCACAGTTTAATTACCTTGGGAGCTACGTAACAGATACTGGTGATGTGCGGCATGAGATTAACAGACGAATAGGTATTGCTGCCGGGACTTTTAGGAATCTATGGAGATTGTGGAGAAATATGCGTATACACCTAAAGACTAAAATTAGACTGTATAATAGTTTGGTTCTTTCTAGGGTTAGATATGGTAGTGAAACGTGGACGGTGTGTAAACAAGATAACAGGAAACTAGATACTTTTGATTCTAGATGCCTACGCAGTATCTTGAGTATTAGTACTTTGTAACTAATGATGAGGTTAGGCAAAGGAGTCTGCAACCTCCTTTAAGCAGCATATTGTGCAGAGAGAGACTCCGCTGGTTTGGCCATGTTGCCCGTATGGATAATATAGATTGGCGAATAGGGTTATGAACAGTGTGCCTAGAGGCCTCAGAAGGAGGGGGAGACCTAGGATGCGGTGGGCAGACAATGTCAAACAGGACCTTGTTAGAATTGGTGTAGAGTGGCCGGATGCAGCAGATGTAGCTCAGGACAGATATGCTTGGAGAATTAAACTGCGCTGTCTGGTTGGACCTCCGTAGCCCTTGGCTGCTTCAAGATGATGATGATGCACAAAAAGTGAATGTTTGCAGGAAAAATAACATTGCTCACTAGGACCTCATTGGAAATGAACGTTGTTGTAAGAAATTGTGATATTAACACCCTAATACTTGAAAAATGAACACCTGTGGTTAAACTATTGTTACTACTGTAGTTCGCACGTGCACATACTTGTAATAAACAGGGAAAAAAGTTTCCAAGGTAAAGAAACGTGCATTCTAATGTCCCTCTTGTATGATCGACGTTTCTCCTTGATGCCTTTGAAGCTGACACAGGGCGCCCTCTGTCGGGCTGACCCGGATTGTGTATCTTAGGTGTTTTGAGGCGAATGTTTCTCTGATGAATGCTTACTTTTACGTTACGTTTTTGATATTTTTTCTTTTAATGTTAGAATGCAGGTAGGGTGCTTATCTTTCGCTTTCCTATCGCTTCTCTTTCCTTTTTCAATCTTCCTTATTTCTGTATTGTGTCAATTCATTGTCTTGATGAGTCTTGGAAGTGTGAAATAACCGGTGAAAGACTTAGCGCTTTATGCGTTAGGTCCGGAAAACGGTTGAAGTTATGAGAATGCAAAGTACTGTGTAGCCGATCGATTCTGGGAGCCCTCTCCTTCAGAATCGAGAAGCATTTAGTACATACTAATGGAATTTGCTGAAGTAATGCTACTTTCTATAGGTAGTGTTATTTCAGATTTTAAATTCCCAAACAAGTAAAACACATATGGGAATACATAACATTATCAAAAAACGTGTCCTTGCCGGAAAAACAACCACTTTCACATTTATATAACAAGTGCCACTTGTTCTAAGAATACCACACTGTGCGGGAAAAACAACCATTTTCACACTTACACATAGTGTACTTACTTGTTCTAAGAATTCCACACTAGTATAGAAATATGCAGGAAAAATAACTAAACCGATTCTTACACATGAAATGCGCGTTTTAGATTTCCTCGTGTAGTGAAACACCTAATTTCAACCATGTCATGACTTTTTAGTTCAAATCTTAATTACATATTGTCTGTAAGAAATGCACCGTTCATTGACCAGGTTTTGTTTTTTAGCAAAGTGCATGGTCATATTGCTAATGTGAGAAAGATCGCCCCCTTGCGTCATTTTTGCATCGAAGTCACCACCGGAACTGTTCCGCAGAAACTGCACATTATCGTGGTTATTGGTTGAAAAAAATAAAAGAAGTTGAAACTTAAGTGATGGAAATGATACACCCCTGAATGTCATTTGGAAATTCGGTGATGTTGGTGCATGTTAACACTATCGCCACCTGACAAATGATTGAAATTTTCACACATTCTATTATTCTATGAACCTCGTATTAAATAATACTTTTTTCTTCTTCCATTTTTTTACACTGAATTTTTTGCGACATCGGTACCGTTTTCTAAAATGCGTCACACATTTTTTATGATATTAACAATTTTCTGTCTGGGTTCCTTCCAACCGTGATTTTCCCTTTCTAATGTACTTTATTTCCTTTTTCTGTTGGAGTAAAACCATATTCTCCCCGTAACAGTTACATACTTTTTTTAATTGTGATGAACAGTAAAAGAGGACATTTTAAAATTATCTGACTGCATGGTGACTTTGCACACAGCAAACTGTTGCTTTCTGTCGTTAGGCCGAAGAGATCCCCCCCCCCCCCCCCGAAGATAAGACGACAGCGTACGCTAGCTTCCGTTGACCTATGCGATAAAGTGCTGCACTTCGTCATGAAACGAATCATTATTTCACTTTGTCATTAGAGTCGAGAAGATTCTTGAGCGGCCAGCTCTTCCAATGATAAAGGATAAACCATAGCATATGTTTTCACATTGTACGGCTGTTCCATAGGTCAGTGCATAAGTGCACCATGACTTTTGAGTCATCATCGACTGCCTGTTTGCGCCGGGCGTCTCTGTCCCATTTCTTCGAATTAAGCACCAAAGGTAGTGTTAAATTTTAAGAAGTGTGTGAGCATATATAGGGGATTTTCCTATTTTTTAAGAAGGTATTTCTGGACTTGGGGTGTTTCACACCGAGTGAGTCTTAGTTTGTAAAGACATTATTTTTTGTCTGTTGCTTATATCCAATATAAGCTCTAGTAGCTTAGTATTTGTTAAAACTAAAATCCCCTACTCCATTAACATACATTCATGTTGTACTTGGATGTAGAACTGAAGTTAGATATTTTACGCACCGTAAGCAGAAATGCAAGGGTATCCACAACGTATGAATTGTTTTCTACTTTTAGCATTTCTTACTTTCTATAACATTCAACCGCATACAAAAATTCTTTACAGAATTATTTTTTACCCTATGAAAGACAACTGACCTTGTAACGCGTAACGAACACGCGTTTACTAACGACGGTCGCAACGCGAAATAAAATTTCATCAACGTAATCACACGTTCACCGGTAAACGGTAGAAAAGACGATTTTTAAAAACTGTGAGAGCGTTTAGAATTGCAGATTTTTAAAAAAACGGAATCTTACTTTCAAATATTTAACTGATTTTTCTTCGGAGGAAGAAATAATATTTTATTTTCGATTTTTACTAAGTAACCTTACTTCTTAGGAAAGAGAAATATTTTGCATCATATGTTGAGGATACAACGACAATAATTATTAGGAATAAAAAGTTTCAAACTTGTGACCCAGTCGCGTAACGGATATATGGAAATTAAAAAAGTTAGTCTATTTACAAAATAGCTGACCTATCATAAAGGGGAGACGGGATGTTTCGATAAGAGGATGGAAAATTATTTCCAAAACATTGTTTCCATACCGTATCTCCTGTGATGTCTTGAAACAAAGGGGGTAGAATTGGGGGTGACAATGCGGTTTAGTCAGAAGGTCTGTCAATGAGTGACATCTCTGGACTTAGAAAAATTTTGAGATGTGTTTGAAAACTACGATCAAGGGTGTGAGTGGGTTTTCTGCAAATCGTGGTCACTGGTATGGGTGAGGTACCGAATGCTTGTTGCGAAATGCATGTCACCGGACTTAGAATTATATGAAGGTTGATGTCACAAAATTTTTGACTTTGTAATTATTTTTGAGGATTGCATCAGCCAATCTGAGAGAGGATGCCACCGAAAGTTTAGTTGGTCTTTACCATTATTTTGACGATTGCATCAGCCATTCTGAGAGGTTAGTCGTCTGCGGGGGAATTTTTGATAAACGTTTAATAAAGGGGGTTAATAATGGTTTTTTAATGGGGGGCGTGTTAAAAAAGGGAACGTCAGTTTTGATAAGTGTTTAATTAATAAGGAATAGAAATAAAAATTCACAAGTTAATAAATACTTTTAACAAGTTAACTTTTAACAAGATAATGGTCAGATCCAATTTCAGCTCCCCTATATGACCTAGTATTCCTAACAGAACTAGCCCATTTGCTGTTAATTAATATATAATCAATCATATTCTTATGCAGCCCATTGGGTGAAACCCATGTCTACTTATGTATGTCGCGGTGTTTTAATAAGTGTTAGTTATTCTGAATCCATTGAGTTTACTTACCTGTAGGAGATGTTGCCCATTGCCATTGCAGCTACCAATACCAAAAGGGCCTATTACTCCTCCCCAAAGGTCAGAGTCTGTACCAACTTTGGCATTGAAATCACGAAGAACAAGGGTAATATCTCCTTTCTTGACAGAATTCAAAATATCCTGAAGTTGTTCATAAAACCTATCCTTATCCTCATCGGCATCCTCAGTGGGGGCATAACAGCAAATAACATTCAAGTCTTTAACGCATGTCTGAAATTTTGCTCTAAGGAATCTTTCATTAATGCACTCATATCCTAGAAGAGCATCACTAGCATGTCTGCTGAGAAGCAGATTCACGCCTTGGTGATGCTTATTGTCGTCCCTCCCTGAAAAGAGAAATTTAAGATTATTTTTAAGAATCTGACCTTTATCAGTCCATCTGGTCTCTTGCAAGCCGAGAATATCTAAATTATAATGGTGGAATTCTTGTGTGAGGACATCAAGAGAAAAAGCTCTGTGCAGAGTCCTCACATTCCAACTACCTATGGAGAGAAAATGGTTAGTGGGATGTTTAAAGAAACTATGTTTATTGAGAGAGGGAATGCCGACAATATCAAACAGTCCCCTAATCGCAGACATGGGGCAAAGACCCGTTCCCCCACCACTAAAGGCTGAAGCCATCTACATTGGAAGACTTCCTCCAATCTAGAAATTGACGATGCCAATAGAAGCAAAGAGTTCAGGTGCCTGCGATGACCTCTGCTCACGATTATCCACCAGCTGATAAACATATCCTGTGAATCTATTCACTTGGGGCTGTCAACCCACAAACAAACAGAAAACAGCAGATTTTCCCTCCACAGAAGCCCACCAGTGCAGCAAAATCAGGATCCATAATCAAGCTCAGAGCCATATATCTGTCCAGTCCAGTGGGTTTATATGGTCAGCACCAGGACCCTCTGTGGTTCACCACTCTTCAGCAGGGTAGAAAAAAAAAGAAAAGTAGCCGTAGTTTTCCAGATCAGTAGGCCACACTAATCTGGCAGCCCTCCCCTTCCGTTCACTTCCACAAGAGAGTATCTCTTTTGAAAGGTACTAACGGTCTGCACCACGATAAGGCGAGGTCGGACATTAGGTGCTAGGCCTGGCTGGTTCTATGCATCATCACAGGGGATTGGTGCATAGCTCTCCTTCCAGTGACTACCTAGCTACCATTTACATATTCTTGTGGAAATTGAGTGATTCCATCTGTCACTGGTTCACATAAATTTTTAAACTTAGTTTTCATTTACGAGGAAATAAAAATTCGGAGTTTTTTAACAAAGGGGAGGGATTTTTGATATAACGGATTAATTAACGAGGGTGTGGCAGTTTTGATAGGGTTTTTAATAAAGGGGATAGATTTTTAATGAGGTGGAGTCAAAAATTGGGACTTAGAAAAATTTCGGATGACGGATGATGAAATTTTCGGATGAAGGCAAAATAGCAGGAGTTTTTGAAAAGGGCGCTTGGTCGAAAGTTATGTAAAAATATAGTATGTGTTTTAAACACTAGATGGCGCCACCAAAAATCGAGGGGTTTTTCAGGTGAGTTAGGAAATTCAAGGGGCTAAAAAAATACAGGTCGGTCAACCGGGACATTTATGAGTTTTGAATTATAAATATTAACTATGAATATTAATAAGGGGGCGTGGTCTGTGACGTCATAGGGGGAAAGCACTGTGCAAAGGGGATTCGTACTGCATTCACACTACTCCTGCCAATATCCTGAAGACAAATCTAGTCTGCTAATAAATTTCTTGCCAGCCAGTTGTGTTAGTAGATTCTGAATAATAGGTAATGGATATCTATTGGGGACTTGTACTATTTGTTGCGATGTTATGCAACCACGGCAATTCCCAGTTCCGTCGATAAGACACTACACAGTTATGAAAAGCCATGACTATCTAAAGCCGAGGACAAGAATGCGCCATATAGACGCACCTCAACCCCGACCTCACATGGCAGCAGTCCTATAGAAGGAAAGCTAACCACCGGAAGAAACCTAAATTTTAATCTGTTCCCCGGCTAGCCATGAACAAGGATATGTAGATCCAAGTTCGCTCGGCCCCCGGGGTGGAAACTCTTAGTAAGACCCAGACTTTTGTAAGGGCTAATGCTTACTAGGGGGGCTCAGACCGTTCGGCAGAGCCCTTGAACTGCTCACACAGAGCACCTGATAGGTGAGGTCTAAGACACCATCACCATCCGACCGGTCAATGATGTCGTCGACCTCGGTTGGTCTTGGCTAAGGCCAACCGGGGGATCAATCCAGTCGGCACAGCCTTCAACCGGGTTGCTGCGACAGAATTTAGTTTTCGATAGTCCACACAAAATCTCAAATCGCCAGTTTTCTTTTTAACGAGGACGACCGATGAAACCCATGGCCGAAAACTTGGTTCATTTATCCCATCTTTTAACATTTCTTTAATTTGTGTAGAGTGGTTTGCTATAAACAGGTCTACTATTGCCCGTGTCGATATAAAGCTCCAAAGACATCTGCCAGGCTTGTTGTTAAAAAGTTCGTAATTAACATTGACCAGAGCTTCTAACTTAACTCTCTCGTTACTATCTAAATGATACCCGTTTTTAATTGATCGATATCAAGTTTTTCTTTCATTGTTAAATAAAATATAATACCCCCTCAAGCAGCTGCTTCCCACAGAGGTCTGTCAGAAGCCTGTCAGTTTACACGCCAAAGCAGAAGGTCTGAGAGGATGGCAGGACCTCAGCAGAAAAACGACACAAAGCCATAGCCTTACCCGGGGCTCGAACCCAGGTCCCTTAGATCAGTAGCCAAGCGCGCTAACCACTCGGCCATGGGACGGCTTCGTTGTTACTTTCAGCGAAATACTATTATTAGCAAAATAAAATTCATCAAATGTTTTCGTATCGCATCTATTCCTATCAAGGAGTCATATAATCAGTGGTGAAAGTAGATTTTATTTCTTAGCGGTACGCTTCAAAGCAAAGCTATGTGTGGAAAATCACACACATGTGATCACTCCAGTGAAGTCGTCTTACAGGCGTTAACAAATTGAAGTGTGTGGCGATGAAAGTACAGTGCTCTTAGATTTTCTCATTTGCCACAGGTTTTCCGTAAATAGTGAATGACTTAGTGATTTTTAATGTGAAATAAGTATTATAATATTTAAATACTTGCTAATTACGTTATATTCTTGGATTTCAGTCTTATTAAAAAAATATGATTTAGATGTTTTTAAATTATTTTAGAAAGGAAAATTAGCTTTTCATTCGTATTGCAATTTTGAATACTCAACTTGTATATTTTAAACTCAGAAGCCAAATATAGCATTTTCTTAGAATAACATTATTCAGAGATTTGGAATAGCCTTCAAAATTTATAAAGCTTAACCAATGATTACATGACATACGAAAATTTCACCTCTGACTTATCCCCGATAATAGATGCGAAATTGCAGAGGTAAGAGAGACATTTGTAAAAAAAAAAGTTGCAAGATGATTTTGTTGAGCGCTGTAGTGTGCCAAGAAAAATCATTTAGCTTTCCACTCTTGTCACGGTACTATAGGTTAGCCAAACCTGCAGTAGAAAAATTAATCATTTCACTTTTACGCGTATATATGTATTTGTTGACACGCTTAACTTTACATACGTCTTCACCTTAACGAGAAATGTTTTGCGATTCAGAAACGCTAATACCACAGAATGAAAATGGCAACTATTAGGTTGGCCGTGCGTGCATGTTTTTACCGTTTGGATACCATCGCAGCCCGATATGCAGACCATTACATCCCAAACTCTCCTCATCTCTCCCTTAAGAGGTAGCCGCTAATTGTAAGCTGAAACGCCACTCTTCTAGTTGACCTGGCAGAATTCTTTATGTTCTCTCTCCTAACCTAAATCCAATCTGATAAACGGTTCCAAGAAACAAAGTAACCTCGCTTTTCTTTAATGCAAAACTGCTGGGCTTTTCCTTTCAGTTCCACAGCATTGTTCTTTAAAGCAGAATCCAAATCATTCTCTAGTATTATTTTTATATCAAATTTATTGTTTGGTGTAATTAAAAAGTTGATAATAATTTTATCAATGTTCCTAAGGAAAAACATCTTTATCATAAATTGATAATCATAATTTCTTTTTATTATAGCGATTCTGACATTTGGGAATCTGAAATGCCTCGACGTATCTAATATGTATAATAAAAAATAAATACCCCCTCAAGCAGCTGCTTGCCACAGAGGTCTGACAGGAGCCTGTCAGTAGAAGGTTTTGTGAGGATGGCAGGACCTCATCAGAAAAACAACACAGACATCCATTCCTTATCCGGGGTCGAACCCAGAGTCCCGTAGATCAGTAGCCAAGCGCGCTAACCACTTGGCCACGGGAAGGCTTAGTATGTATAATAATATATATAAATTCTGATACTGAAGGTTAAATTCCAAGAGATGCAAATGATGAAAAAAGCATAGGGAATTAAATTCTTAGTTGATAATTTTTTTACAGCTCTCAAACAGCTGTTTATTACTGTCTGATCAGAGCCTGTCGATTTAAGACGTCAAATGAACTGTTATGAAGACGAAATCTCAGCAGAAAGAAAATAGCCATATATCTATACGGTCTCGAATATATAAATTATAATTTATATATTTATATAACTTGAATATTTATATAAATATATAAATATTCAAGTCCAATAAACTTGAAGCGGAGCGTGTAAACCATTTGATCACAAGGATGATGTCAAGCTCAATAAATTTGACAAATGGCAGTTATCAACGATGCAGTTTTTGTTAATAATTTTGAATCTTCTGTGGGCCTTAATCTTGAACTATCTTCTTTATCATTAGCTATCCATTATTTTAAACTTCTCTTTTACAGACGACAATGTTGACATGCTGCGGGTCAATACTAACAAATATGCTGAATTCAGTGAAAGTGACAGTGGTTATAACAGTCGAAATTGGTAGTTCAGTATAAACTACTGATGAAATATGAGGAGGATTCATCATTGCAATTGCCTTGAGTATGGGTCTTCTTTGGATGTCGAAAATCTCAGACTACAGGTACGTATTAAGAGTCAGAGATTTTTCATAAGCATTCATTATTAATATTTAACTTCAAACAAAACAAAAAAAAAACAATTGGAGTATTGTTACTTGCAAAGAGAAAATTTACAGTAATTTCTCTTCAAACTCTATAAACAAATTAACTGCACTGAAACAAAAACGTTTCCTCCAGTAGCATACTGGCGACAAGATGCAATGAAAAATATTTTTTGAAGGGCCTAAAGGTAACCTTATGAGGAGCGACGAGGAAAAAAGTAAAAATTCGATTGAGATATAATACCTTTTATTTAATATTCAGAAACTTATCTAGAGTAAATAAATATAATTACTTTCTTTCGTTAAAGTTCATAATTAAATTCAAATAAAAAAATTTAAATTAATGTACGCCAAAATTCTTTTTTTAAATCTTCCAAATAATTTCAGTCGTAGAGTTCAGGAGTGTGCGTATTCTCTTACTGTGTGTGTGTGTATATACTCTGAATACATGTCTGTTTAGAACTCGCAGATGTTTAGATGACGAAACAAACCACCTGTTTTTGAAATGGCTAGGAAACACAATTTAATATTTAAAATTTATAGCAAATATTTCCTGCCTGAAAATTAAGGGAGGTGCTAAGCGAAAATTATGTTTAAAAAAAATGATGCGCCAACTTTTGTGACACAATAATATTAAAAGAATGTGTGTTAGTTTTTCTATTATGGTTACTCCAGTTGCGTAATGTAAAGTGATTAATTGATAAAATTAATATTTAAAAATCTGTTTTTCCATGATTTTATGTTAACCCCCCCCCCCCCCCTTCAAACTCATTACTTAAATTTGGGGAAGTATATGCCCCTTGCCCCCATTAAACTGCCTTCCGTTATTTCCAGAAATGTTTAGAATTTTCAATTCAGCAGAATATACAAAAAAATGTTTTGAAAACGAAAATTTTAAAACCACAAATACACGCTGCTTTTGCAATATCCTTTCTTTGATTTACCACCCCATTTTCCCAGTTCTACCTCCGGTAGTGATTAAGACCGCATCCAGACAGCTTCGGCGGATGGGAACGTGCATTGTTCGTGAACTCTTATATACGACTCCCCGAAAGACGGCTTTGGTTGGAGTCGCCTTTGTCTGTCTAGTTCTGCTTTCTATACCAAAATCTTTGCTAATCGTTCAAAGAAAGAAAGCACTACTTCCAATTTCTAGCACTCCCTGTCGGTAGAAATGGAATCTCAAGTATCCGGTTTCTAAACAGCGTGGTATCTAAAGGGTTAAACTGTAGTAATGTAATTAACAACCGACGAGTTTTTCTTAAAAGGAATGGTTCGCTTTTTGAAAAAAAAAAATAAAAAAATTCTCGGTTGAAAAGCATTAAGGTGAAGAAGAAATCGTTAACGGAGCCACTACTGAAAAATATCTTATTGGTACGTCGTACCGGCAAATAATTTCTTGCCGGTACGGCGTACCGGTCTACTTTCACCACTGCATATATTAATTCATTTATTACTGAAAATTAAAGTCTTATCTCCACATTATTTAAAGTGATAGGTAACTCAACCGTTTCTTGCGGAAAACATCGATTGGGAGCCCAAGCTAAGTTCAAAGGTCAACGGCTGCAATTTCACTTCACAACTTCTCTGAAATAATTCCCTTCTTATGTAGACATGTAATATCAGCTCCTGTGTCCATACGAGCTATGAATTCAGATTTGTCGTGATAAAGCTTCACAAAAGGTAAATGTAGGACATTATGTATACCCACAGTGGCAAGATTTAACTCATGAGATGGCTTTTCTTGAGTAATTTTGTCTCTTGCTTCTAAAATCCTAATTTAAATTTCCCGATTGTCTTTTTTCTCTGTAGCAATATTGCTCCTTGTGCCCTAGTTGGCCACAAAATTTACATCTGAAAGTTTCTCTATTTTTCGTAGCAAATGTTTTTAGTTTAGTGTCATTGTGTGAAGCTTGGCGGAACATCTCTGCTTCGTTCGACGCAAATTGTCGGGACCGTGTAACTTCCTGTCATGCGAGAGTCATTTTACGAGACTCAACCTGATAGCGTTGCTTTGGCGAGGATTGCATTCATTGTTGATTTAATGCCGTTTTTGCATATTCTTTACTTGCGGTGTACTGCCAAGCCAATTTCACTAAAGTTGAAATTCAATTTACATTTCCTACTTCTAAAAATTCCCTAATGGGCAAAAGCAAATTGGGACATCATGCATTTTATAATGTCAATTTCGGCGGCATTAGAATCGTACAGCTGATATAACTCTATCGTACCCCAGATTAATATTTCATCTACTTCTTTCTGTCTTCGTGAAAACAGTTTTGTAGCTAACTGTGGGAAATCATCATAAGCTGGATAGATTTCCAAAAGTTAACTTTTAAAATCTTCGCAAAAGTCTCTTCCGTGATGACATCCTATGTTATTCCACCATTGCTTAGCACATCCCATTAAACAAGATATTGCTAAAACCACCTTTTTGTTGCCGGGCACATCATGTAAAACGGAAATGCTCTTCCATGGACTTAACAAATGTCCACCATGACGAACGTTTCGAACTATCGAACCTTATCTCAGGTAAAGGCCAATTAATATAAGACTATAGTTAATAAATGGATTGGCAACTAATGGATAAGACTATAGTTAATAAATGAATTGGTTGTTGAGGCGGTTGATTATACATTGTTTCTGTATATATTTTGTTTGATTAAACATTGTTCATTGTATCTGTCACTTTCTTCTGACGGAACAAAAAAATGGAACCTTACGTTCAAAATTTATTGGTTCGTGAACTGACATAGTATTATCAGCAAATTTAAGGATTGTTGTCGTTCCCCTTTTCTCCCGAGGCTCTTTAAGTAGATTCATTAACACTTCTGCTTCTTTCATCACATCCTGCAACCTATCTTTTGCTTTTCTAAGTCGGGAGTCATTATGGCAGAATCGGCTATATTACTAGCAGACATGTTTAGCAGTCTGCAAAAATTTTGAATTTTTGATACTTCTTTTTATCTTGAGCAACACTCAAAGCTACTGCTATGCAACAATACAATACTAAAGCTATACTAAGCTTGTAAATAAACTTGCTTATCAAAAAGTTTATCTGTCTTTTGTCAGGACACTTTTAATCTTTACATACATAGAATAAAGATCTTAACTATCAGCAATAACTACACTGAAACTTCAGTACCTTTGACTAATACACAAAAGTTTAGCTTCTTGCGCAACAAAAATTTCGGCTTAAGCTGCCGTTAAATTTATGAATAGTACATATAACTAATGAGCTCAAAAATTTGTTATCTTTGACAATCACGTTAAATAATATACAATTTATACATATATATATAGTCCCCAGTGGCGGCTCGTAGCTAATATTAGTGGGGGTGCTGCTCCAGAAAATTTTTACCCTTTGTTTTAAAATTGTGTAAAAGGAAACCAACATGTATAAAAAGAAAATTTATTCAGAAACTTCATAAAATCCTAAAAGAACAAAATCAAACATTTTTTACTTACTTTAACCTAAATTGTTACCTTTCAAGCTTAATCTATTCATTTAAAAATGAAATCCATTCTTCTTGTTTTAATTTGCGCGAAAAAAAATGAATCAAATAGAATGGCTGGAAGCAGGATAATAATCTGATTCTACACTTTATCACATTCAAGAATATGGTACACGGTTTTTAAGTACAACACACGCGGAGTATAAAAAACTTGCCTTCTACCAGCACGCCAGGGTCGGCACTGCGGGAACGACAGTGCTCTCTCTCTCTTGCAGCCTTGCGTGTAGCTTCCTATGTGCGCATGCGCACAACAGTCAACACCTCGCCGCTAGTACTGTGAAGCGCACAGTTCCATACAAAGATTTTTGTATCTTTTTCATAAACTGGGGGATGGCTACTGACATTAAGCTTAAAAATTATATGTTGTACAAGTATAAAGAAAGAATTCAAGAAAAAAGGACTTATTATATTAAATGTTATCGATAATATCAAGTTGAAATTGGGGGTGCTGCAGTTTCACAGTGCCTATACGCGAGCCGCCACTTAGTCCCTGTTCTCGGTGCGCCACTTTCTTTACCGGCTCTGTAACGCTCTAAAGATTATTAACTTTTTAAGTTTGACCTTTTGTCTGATCCAAATTTATTCAAATTCCGTATAGCTTTTTCGGGCGCCAAGCAATATTAACTTGCCAAATAAAGTTGAAATACGGTTCGTTATGTATTTTTCAAGCATTACTTATCGAGTAAAAATTCAAAAAAGATTGTCAAGTTTAATTAAAATTTAAATCTAACCAAAAAATCAATTTACGTTGCTCAAGAGAGAAATAGCAAAAATTCAAAAGTTTCTAAAGCAAACTAAGTTTATTTTAAAAAAATTCAAAGTCTCACCATCAATTGAATGAATACAAAAGTTGGAGTATTAACAACTCACATCTACTTAAATCTCTACTAACAACTCCTTCTATCTATGCGACAAATACTGATTCAACGTATTTCAACTCCTCCTAACAATTTATTAACAATACCAATTCTACACCTTAGCTTCCACTAACAGCACTCTCTCCACTAACTCTGTGACCTAATGTCACTTGCTGCGTACAAATCCGGCACGTGTCCGTTGCACGACGGAGAAACATTTGCATAATCTGACGATCGCGCAAACTATGACGAAAGAGGGATCGTGTCCTACACACAATTATTATTATTAAATTAATTGTTAAATTATTAATTTAATAATTAAAATTAATTAAATTTAAATAATTATTATTAATAAAATTAATTAAATAATAAATTATTAATAAAATTATTAAATTAAAATCATTAAATTAATGGCTGAAATCAAAAGTCGGAGTTGCGCATGTGCAACTCCTATGGCTGGGAAGAGAGAATTGCGATCAGTCCAAAAAAATTAAATAATAATCCCCTAAAGGATAAATATCACGTAAGTAAAATAGGTTAAGGAAAAGTAAAAGGGAATGAGTGGACCATCACAACCTCCATGGCTTGAACGGCTGGCGACCATGTAAAGAGTAGGCAGTAACGCAGGCAGCTGCTATTGCTTAAGCATTGACTTCACACTCGTTGGTAATTTAATTTTCGCTTTCAATACTCAACGAAATAATTATTGTCAGAATTAGCTATATGTAAAGATGTCTTTCAGAAATATTTAATGTACGTTTTTTCTTATTTTTATTTAAAAAAAATTAAAATATTCATGAAACACCTGCTTACCAGAAGTCAGCCATAAGCCTGTCAATTCAATGTCATAGAGATATTTTCATGTAACATTCAATATCTGTCAGTTCAATTTCAAAATAAAATATAATTTTCGAAAGAAAGCAAAATTTTGACGTACTTTGTATCGGGAATCTTTTTCTTTCTTCACATTAAACTTTTTTGTTAAGCCGTTTCTCACATGATTCAATCATTCCAGCTGTAGAATGATACTTATTGTTTTAATTACTTTTAATTTTATTTTTAAGAAAATGTTTTAATCGATTTTAATTGGTGAAACTGATCTAGTTTTCTTCACACGTTTGGTAACTTAATATTTTTCAGAGAGCTATTAGATATCAACCTGAAAAGTATAACTTAGGCGAATGTTAGCGAAATTCCCTTATTAGTTAGTTAACAGAAACATAATTGCGATGAACAGATCTCACAGACCCAGCCTGCCTTTGGTGTAGCGAAAAAAAAAAAGAAAAAAAATCCGGTAGTTTTATACGAAATCTCAAAACTTGTCTACTTGCTTTGAAATCCAAAACAGTTGCTTTTGTATAATTATCCTCTATGCCCATATTTTATGTCTGACCCTAAAAGTATGTTAAAAAAACACATATGTAAAATCTTATTACATATAGAATATCATTTTAACCTTTCAGATTCGGTGGAATATTTAGCATTTGGGAAACCCCACTTAAGTCTTATTCTAAGGACCAAAGTCTTATTCTTTAACAAACATAAAATAAAAAATAAATACCTCCTCAAGCAGCTGCTTGCCACAGAGTTCTGACAGGAGCCTACCAGTTTATATGCCATAGTAGAAGGTCTGTGAGGATAGCAGGACCTCAGCAGAAAAACAACACACACATCCATGCCTTTCCCGGGGTTCTCCCTTAGATCAGTAACCAAGCATGCTAACCACTCAGCCATGGTGCTAGTAAGGGTAATAAAAACAAAATATTATAAAACTTATTTAAATCCAATGATTTTTTCAAGAAATATTTTAAAGAACTGTTAAATGGAGGCTGAATGTTATTGAAAATCCAGTCTCTTCTTCCCCATAGCGTTTTCAAGATCCGGGTTTGTTCACAGGTATTAAACTGTGAAATACTGGTTATCGAAAAAAAAAACAAAGGCTTCTATTTATGGCTTAAAATAGATTAATATGTACATCAATGATAACAATATTGTTACAACAGATGAACGCGCTACAATGGCATGTGATAGGTGTATCATGAACGCTCGTCTATACTTGGCGTAAACTGTTTAAAACGAGAATGCTTTTAAAATAGTAAGAAGTGTAAAAGAAAGCAAAGAGATAGTGGATTACATCCAGGGGCGTTGCGAAGGGACTGTGGTTGTGGGCAGTGGCGACTCGTTTATAGGCACTGTGAAACTGCAGCACCCCCAATTTCAACTTGATATTATCGATAACATTTAATACAATAAGTCCTTTTTTCTTTAATTCTTTCTTTATACTTGACAATATATAATCCTGGCACTGTTAATTATTTAAGTAAATAATACGTGTGTTAAAATGAAAGGGTGAGCCGTCCCGTGGCCGAGTGGTTAGCACGCTTGGCTACTGATCTAAGGGACCGGGGTTCGAGCCCCGGATTAAGGCATGGATGTGTGTGTCGTTTTTCTGCTGAGGTCCTGCCATCCTCTCAGATCTCCTACTGTGGCATATAAACTGACAGGTTCCTGTCAGACCTCTGTGGCAAGCAGCTGCTTGAGGGGGTATTTATTATATTATTTTATTTTTAAGCTTAATGTCAGTAGCCATCCCCCAGTTTATGAAAAAGATACAAAAATATTTATATGGAACTGTGCGCTTCACAGTACTAGCGGCGAGGTGTTTGACTGTTGTGCGCATGCGCACATAGGAAGCTACACGCAAGGCTGCAAGGGAGAGAGAGCACTGTCGACCCTGTTGGTTGAAGGTATTTTTTTTTACTCCGCGTGTGTTGTGCTTAAAAACCGTGTACCATATTCTTGAATGTGATAAAGTGTAGAATTAGATTATTATCCTTCTTCCAGCTATTCTATTTGATTCATTTTTTTACGGTTCTTTTATTTAACAGAAAACTTTAACCATGGCCTTGCATCCCCAAGAAATAAGTTCTGTGACTTTAAGTGTACTTCAACAGCTTAAGTTTTCACAGCTGTCTCTCCATGAGAAAGTTGCAGTTAAGAAAAGAGGTCGTTCAACACCTGATATTCTAATATCTCAGCCAGGCATAAGCAACAACAAGAAATATATTCGTAGCTTTAATATTATCAAGTTATCAAGTATTTTAATTTATCAAGTTTCTAAATAAATTTTCTTTTTATACATGTTTGTTTCCTTTTACACAATTTGAAAACAAAGGCTAAAAATTTTCTGGAGCAGCACCCCCACTAATTTTAGCTACGAGCCGCCACTGGTTGTGGGGTAGGAGAAAACTCGAAAATCAAAAAATCAAATTTTGCCAACTGAGCCAAATAATGTCTAGATTTTCGCTCCGTGTGGGGGGGGGGGGCATTTTTCACAACTATCTTGCTTTTTACCATTTTGTCTTTCAATTTTGCGAACTAGCCATAATTTCACAGAAATTATCATCTGAACGGTAGCAAGTCAGTGTGAATTTTGCCTTGATTTGACCAAATCTCCTTAGTTTCACAAAACCAATCCCAATTTTCAAAAATCGCCTATATTTTGCCAAGTGGATTCGAATTTTCCCAAGAGTTCTCACTTTTTTTCAACTTTCCTTAATTTCATAAAACCAATCCCAATTTTTTGCAACTCACCTGTATTTTATCAAGTGGTTTCCAGTTTTGCCATCTTCCTTAGATTTTGCCAAGTTGCCTCGATTTTACCACCTCTCCTTAATTTCACAAAACAATCCCAATTTTTACATCTCACCCGAATTTTGCCAACTTGTCGTAATTTTGCCAACTCTCATGTATTTTACTAAGTGGCTTCGAATTTTGCCAACTGCCCTAAATTTTGCCGTCTCTCCATTTTCCAAACTGCCCTAGATTTGCCAAGGTGCCTCGATTTTGACAACTCCCCTTAATTTTGCAAAAAAAAGATTACAAATTTTCACAACTCATCTAGATTTTACGAAGTCGCTTCGAATTTTGCCAACTCCGAGATTCTTTGGGGAGGAGCATCCCCCCCATCCCCCCCATGGCTACGACTCTGATTACATCATTCATACTTTAGTGGTATACATATGTGCTATTTATGATCTCACGCTAAACTTTCATCTCTTTGAATTTATAACATTGGTGCCAGGAGTACGGTTATTATTATTATTATTATTGTGAATACCTTTAAAATACCAAAGACTCCTGAGTATGGATGAATTAGTAAAGTTGATGACTGATATAAAAGGTAAAATTGTTGAACTTGCTAGTCAAAATAATTACATTAAAGGTGATATAGCTACCCAAAGCAGTAAAACAGGTGAACGTGCTAGACAAAGTGATGACATAAAATAACGATATAAGCAACAAAATAGCTGAACTTGCTAGACAAACTGATAACTTCAAAGCCGACATGACTACACAAAATAATGACATAAACAAAACAATTATGAACTTGCTAGGCAAAACAGTGGCATAAACAACAAAATTGGTGACCTTGCTAGACAAAGAGATGACTGGAAAGGCGAAATGGCTTCTCAAATTGGTAAGATTACTGCTCAGTGTAAGGACATTAAAACTTTACCAGAACTTCTAGTGATACCGAGCGTCTAGCTAGATTGGCTTATAGTAACTGTACACCAGTAATCCAAGGTAACTTAGCTCAATTACAATTTTTGATGCTATTGCTGTCCCTGACACTCAACAATCTCTGAGGATATTGGAAGGTGAATCCTTACAGTCAGCTGTGGTACATGCTATGAACTATGAGTGCTCCAGGCTTTCCTCACGAGCGAACAAATACACGGTGAGATTTGCGAGTGCAGAAGAAACTGTAGAAAAGGAGAGTGAAATGAAAGAACTAACCGAAGCCATACACTCCGTTTTGAAACACATAAAAGGTTCTTCTTCAAAAACTTCCACAGACCTTTAGTATTGCAATTGTGGCAAGACTGGACACATTCGAGCCAACTGCAAAAAGGGGTCGATGAAAGGTTCAAGCACAACCAGCAACAGAACCAACAGGAGCAACGTGAAGAGCAAAGGCTGGTTGTTGATAGGTTGGCCCCAGTGGAAGTCGCCCACGTTTCAACACTACATGGTGATAACAATGGATTAGTAGCTGATGGAACCATAAAGGAATACCTTGCCGTATGATAGTCGCCACTAGCGCAAATGTAACTTTATTCAGAATGGATATAATGAAGAAAATAATACCTCATCCAAACTGGAATACTATACAGTCTAAAATAACCTTACAAACAGCCACTGGAGATTGTGCTAAAGTCCATGGAAAGATAGAACTTAACATCCGAGTTGGTAGCTGTCTGGAACACCATCCTGTTTACATCGCTAACATCTACGATGAATGCATATTAGGCCTTGATTTCCTTGCAATATGGATTCAACATTAGACCCAGTGACAACCTACTCATCTATAAGACAGAGGAGATCCCTTTGCTTTGCCGAAATCTGATTCTTTATCAAGCCTGACTCCAATTATAAGTGACGGTAGACACAGAGATTCTAACACAAAGTGAAATTGTATTCCGTGGACATCGGGCAAAGACTTCTGGGGAGTTTCGATTGGCAGTCAATGATGCCTCTGGTAAAGGAGCTCTGGCTCATGGTATCCTAGTTGCAAGGACTTTAGTCAGAATAGATAAAGAACAGATTACTATCAGAGTGATGAACTGTAACAAATCCAATGGAATATATAAAAAAGGGTGAAGAATTAGCAATATGTGAACCTGTTACCTGGTTAACAAGTATAAATAAAATAGAAGTTACTGATTCAAACCAAAATCATACAGACATCCCATCTCATCTTACTGACTTATGGAGAGAAACAAGACGAATATTAACTGAAGATTAAGCTGCTAAAGCCTAGAACCAATTGAAAGAGTTTTCTGATATTTTTTCTGAGACATCAAATGATTATGGCCGTACTAACCTGACAGAACATAAGATCAACAATGGTGATTCTCCTAAAGTCCATCTACTGGCAAGAAGGCTTCCATTGGCAAAAGGGAGGAGACAGAACAACTTATAAGGAACAGCTTAATCGTGATATAGTAAATTTTTAACTACTATTAGCTGTGTTTAAATTATTTCTAATTTTCACAGAACTTCTCTCTCGCACATAAAAGTGACAGGCACCTGTCAGACCTGTGTGAGAAGCAGCTGTTTGAGGGGTGTATTTTTTTTAGTAACCTGGGTTCGAACCCACGGATAAAGCATGGATTGCTCATGTTGTTTTTCTGCTGATGTCGTGCCATCCTCACAGACCTTCTACTATGGCATATAAACTGAGAAGCTCCTGTCAGATCTCTGTGGAAAACAGCTGCTTGAGGGGATTTTATTATAATAATTATGCAGTTTGCAATATGGATATTAGTACTTTTGATATATGTTATAATTAGTCAAGCTTTTTACATATTTATATATACCAAAAGGAAAAAAGAAAAACGTTTAATCTAACCTATATATCATAAAAATCCCAAAGGATATGTAATGAAGGCTGCATTGTGCTACCTTTTAGCATGTTTTTGCACCCATTGAGGAAAATGGCCAGGGCACCCGCTAGACAGATGGTAGCTCGCATGAAGGCCATTCAGTGTGTTCTTTAACATGCGCAGGGTATGATGGCTCTCCTGCACATTGGTCTACTGTTTTGTGTTCCATCCAATGGATGACTACCTTTCCAAACCCATTGGTGTACGTAACAGAAAGTAAGGTGGGGGTTTTGCAGAGATAAATCTCAATGCTAGCCAAGATCAGACTCTAACCTGGGAACTGCAGATTATGAGCCTGGTGTGCTGCCAATTGAATCACCTCCACCCCTACATACGAAGAAAAAGAACTTTACCAAAAGGAATAAGTCATATTTACATACAAGGTTTATGTTTTTTTTTTTTTTTTTTTTTTTTTTTGTTACACCATTTACTGAAGATTGGTCTTTTTTTTTATTTGAAAATAATGGGTTTATTCGTAGGAAATAAATCAGAAACACTGTATTACATACAGTGAACCTTTTCACGTATAATCGTAAAGAAACAATGAAAGATATTCTGATTCTTCTCATAATTAATACGTCAGTCTCACACTTGCAATAATATACAAGTAAAACAGTATTTTGTAACTACCGTGTCTGAGATTTAACTTACCGGTTGTCTGAACTTATGTTAGAGACATCAGAAATTTTTAACCCTCTGTTATACGAAGTGAAGCACCTTGTTGAAGAGAAGGGTATTTGATTTTGAGACATTTGTCAAAACTTGATACCTATAGTATATAAATAAATTTCCACTTTCAAAGTTGTGTCAACCAACTTTCTATCTGGAAATTAAACCTTTGCTCAAAATAATATTTCAATTTATCGTGAAAAGCCTCACAGTAGATGTTAGTACCTGTATTTGCATGGGGGAAATGCCTATATGACATAGCCCAGATAGAAAAGCTACTTAAAAAGTAGCCTATAAAGTATTCAATGTAATCATACATTTTAGTGCATCTTTACTGATAAATTTGGATAGTGTCCAATAAATGGTTACATTATTCTTCCATCAGAATTATTGAGGAGAAATACACTTCATCCCATAGATGCGAATGTGAAATTTTTTAGTTACCATTACTAAGCCCAATGAACATGCCACTTGCAAAGTAGACGTCTCAGTGTTGACTACTCTTCCTACGTGAAAACACCCTAATTATAAAAAAAGAGAAATTTAATTTATAGATAATGCTGTTGCAACACATAATGAAAATGCTTAACTCCAAATATTAAGAAACACATTCGTTAAAGAATGGACAAACTAATTTTACATTAGCACTTCAATTAGAAGTCACTGACACAGAATATTTGGTAGAAATGGAAAAAAATTCTACTAGATGCAGAATGCTTGGTATTAAAGAAAAAATTTACTGTGCAAAAATAACAAAAACGGAACTATTCAATGCAGTACATCAGCAGTTTAAATCGCTCAGCTCATTAAAAGATATGATTATTTATATATTATTGCATACTAACTGAACTTAACCGGCGCTGCCCGGGTGTCACTTTTAACCTGTATATTCTTATTTTCACTGCATTAAAGGTAAATTTTGTAAGACTTTGTAAGACCCCCTTAGCAAAAATTTTCAACAGAAATAAATTTGTCCGGATTGTTGTTGACGTCAGAGAGCACTCCTCATAGCCCGTGGCTTAGTTTCTGCGTAAGCTATCGAGATTTTATTTCCGTTACAACAGATTTTCCTACCCTATGGCTCCCGTGATATTCGTTCGCACCGTCCAAATTTCCTGCACAGCATCCCCCGTGTTGCGCGGTGATTGGTTTAAAAATCAGGTTCTCACTTGGCCCGTGGCTTCATTTCTACACAAATTGTGATAGCTCGTATCTCACTTTTAATCTGCATATTCTGTTGTTTCCTGCACTAAAAGTTAGTGAACCCCCCCCCCCCCCCGACATTTTATCACAGTTTGAACACGAAGAATTTCCCGGTGTTGCAAAGGTCATTGCTAACTCGGCGCGCGTTCTCAGAGCCCGTGACAAATGATCGAGTTATATTTCGTCAGATTTTGGCATTCTGTAATTCCCGACGTACATCACCGAAAGGTCCCAAATTTCACAGGTAGGTTCCCCGTGCCCAACCCCATTTTTGATTAGAAAATCAGGTACCTAGCTGCAATGGAACCCCTAAATAATGCTTTTGGAAATGTGGGGATTTTGGCAAACGGCATCAGATTTGCAGCAGAACATTGAAATGCTATTTTAAATATTTACTTTCATAGTTAGGGTGCAGAAAATGGCAACAGTAAATTTGATAGTAATTCTCGTTTCCGTAGGAATAGCATGGTAAATATTTTTGGTTCCAGCAAGCCCCCTCTTGAACTTTCGATTTGAAATTTGGCACTGCAATCCGGACCACAACCAGAAACGTTCTCTGAAAATTTGGAGGGTTACGTTGATTTCCCAATGAGTTATGGCTGCCACAGACAGACTCACAGACTGACAGACATCTTTTATTATATAGATGAACGCATTACTGCTTTGCTTAAAAGAAATGGCGCATAAGCAACGTAAACTGCAAGCCTGCATTAATGTCTCCTTACCATTAAAATCGCTAATTCTTAATTATAATCTTGTTCATAATTTTTATTTCACATCTTTATAAATTCAGTTCACAATTTACGTCTTCATTTTAATGTTATTAAAGATGTAGCATATTTCATTTTGAAATTGTTTAACCATTACAATATGGGAATTTCTACGAAAATATACGTATAGTAATAAACAACAATTTATTTGTTTTTAGGACAATACAATAAATTACTACCATAACAAAAAAAAAAGATTTCAGTTTTATCATTTACTAAAAATTTTTACCAAAAAATGTTTACCTCGTAGTCACTCAATTCCAGTCTCCATTACGTTAACCAAATACTCTGAGCATGTACCGAGTTGATTGGCCTCGCTTTGGTGGTCGAACGTTAGTAATAACTAATCAACTAGCACTCTTTGCACAACTTACATATTCTACAAAAACGTAAAATTATCTTTTTGAGAGCTCTTTTTTGATTTTCTCTTTTGAAATGAATTTCTCTTTTGAGAGTTCTCTGTGTATTTGGAGCAATAGCCCAAAACCTAGATGGCTTCTGCTTTAATCAGGTACTGAATACAATTTATAGTTTATTTTACTGCATTATAATTTTCAAAGCCACAGTTATTTAAAATTAATATTTAAAATATAAAACTAATACCATTTTAATCTATTTCATAAAATGTTCATCATCATCATCGTCCTCAAGCAGCCATGGGCTACAGAGGTCCAACCAGACCGTACAATTTAGTTCTCCAAGCAAGTCTGTCCTGAGCTACATCTACTGCATCTGGCCACTGCACACCAATTCTAATAAGTACCTGTTTGACATTGCCTGCCCACCGCATCCTGGGTCTCCCCCTCTTTCTGAGGCCTTTAGGCACACTGTTCATAACCCTATTCGCCAATCTATAATTATTCATACGGGCAACATGGCCAAACCAACGGAGTCTCTCTCTGCACAATATGCTGCTCAAAGGAGGTTGCCGACTCCTTTGCCTAACCTCATCATTAGTTACAAAGTTACCCAATTACAAAGTTACAAACCTAATGCCCAAGATACCGCGTAAGCATCAAGTTTCCTGTTATCTTGTTTACAAAGTGTCCAAGTTTCACTGCCATAACTAACCCTAGAAAGAACCAAACTATTATACAGTCTAATTTTAGTCTTTATGTGTATACGCCTATTTCTCCACACTCACCATTGATTATTAAAAGTCCCGGCAGCAATCCCGATTTCTCTGTTAATCTCATGCCGCACATCACCGGTATCTGTTACATAGCTCCCAAGATAATTGAACTGTGACAACTGCTCAAGACTGCAACCATTCAGATTAACAGACTCACAGCCTGCCTGACCAATCTTCATCACTTGAGTTTTTTCTCTGTTTATAACCAAACCTACTCTACTACTAGTTTCATCAACAGCTCGAATGAAAGTGTTCATCATTTGCCAAAATGGCTAAATCGTCAGCATAATCTAAATCAAAAATTTTTGTATGTTCAGCCCATTTAAGGCCAAAATCTTTCCCTTGAAGTGAATTTCGCATAACATAATCAATAACCAAACTAAAGAGAAAAGGAGACAAAATGCACCCTTGTCAAACACCAGAAATAATGCTAAACCAATTGCTATAAGACTTATCAACTCTCACACACGACTCAGTGTTATTATAGAGAGTTTTCATTATGCTAACTAACTTGTTTGGTATGCCATATGATCTCACAATCAACCACAAATTATGACGATCAACAGAGTCGAAAACCTCTCTGAAATCAACAAAGCTAGCAACCAAACGTTACTGAAACTCTAAACATTTCTCAAGAATCTGCCTAAGTGAAAATATCTGATCCACACATCCCCTACCCTTTCTGAATCCACATTGTTCATCACGCAATTGCCTATCAACCAGATTCTTAATTCTATTAAGCACAATCATGGAAAGAACTTTACCTGGAACAGAGAGTAGGCTGATACCCCTATAGTTATCACAAGAACTGCGATCACCTTTTTTGAAAATAGGGATAACAATAGCTCTGGTAAAATCCTTAGGAACCATGCCTTTATCATAAAAGGTATTCAAAATTTCAGTCGTCCAAGTAGTAAATGAAACATTCCCAGTTCTAAGCATTTTTGTAGTAATTTCATCTACCCCTGGGGTTTATGAAGTTTAAGTTTAGAAATAGCCAAAATAACTTCAGATTGTGTTATAGAGCCAACATTAAAACCACCGCTGCATCTATCATGATTGCAAACAATGGGAGTAGAACTAACCACATTGTTTAGAACATCACTGAAATGCTCAGCCCACCTAACAATGACAGAATCCTCACCTTCTATAACCTTACCTTGTTTATCCTTCAATCCCTGTATACCTGTCCGTTTTCTACCACACAAAAGATTAACTATCTGGTACAGCTCTCTGCTGTTGTGCTGTCTAACTACTTCTTCAGCTTTGTCAGCCGTGCCATCAAGCCAAAGATTCTTATCAGCAGCTAACTGATCCTTTACACGTATATTAAGATCTCTCTAATGCTTTCTATTAGGTATAGTAGGGCAGGGCCGCCGAGAGAATTTATGGGCTCCTATGTAATATTATGCTCGGGGCCCCCTTGAAAACTTTTTACCTTTACAAATCATTAATAGCAATTATTCTGGACACAATGATGACATACAGAGGAGAAAAAGCCTGTTGCGCAGACAGGCATGCAAAAACATAGGCCTACACAGTTTGTGTCACATAAAACTTTTTAGCATAGGATCGATATATAGCCTAACTAAGAATAATTTTTGTAAGAAAAAGTAGAGTCACTTAATCTGACGGGCCCTTATTGCTGACGGGCCCCTATGCACTAGTCCCCCTTGCCCCCCCCCCTGTCGGCGGCCCTGTAGTAGGGTATTGATTAAGAACATTCCTGCAGTTCTTTCTTTCTGAAATAAGCTCAAGTGCCTTATCACTCAAATAATTCTGTCTCCTCTGCTCCTTTTTTCCCAAAAGAGTACTGTTAGTTTCCAAAAAGGCCTGTTTAAAATGGTCACATTCTACCTCAACTTCAGTAGTATGCAAACCATGACTGTCATAATGACTAAGTAACCTATCATGGTAAGCTTTAGCTATAACTGGGTGTTTCAGAGCTTCAGTTTCAAAGGTAAAATTTTTAACCCTAGCACAACACTTTTTAAGTTTAAGTTGCAAGACACTTTTAACAAGGTAATGGTCAGATCCAATTTCAGCTCACCTACATGACCTGGTATTCCTAACAGAACTAGCCCTTTTGATGTTAATTAATATATAATCAATCATATTCTTATGCAGCCAATGAGGTGAAACCCATGTGTACTTATGTATGTCGCGGTGTTTGTAATAAGTGTTAGTTATTCTGAATCCATTGAGTTTAATTACCTGTAGGAGACGTTGCCCATTGCCATTGCAGCTAACAATACCAAAAGGGCCTATCACTCGTCCCCAGAGGTCAAAGTCAGTAGCAACTTTGGCATTGAAGTCACCTAGAACAAAGGTAATATCTCCTTTCTTAATAGATTTCAAAATATCCTGAAGTTGTCCATAAAACCTATCCTTCTCATCCTCATCGGCATCCTCAGTGGGGGCATAACAGCAGATAACATTCAAGTCTTTAACGCTTGTCTGAAATTTTGCTGTAAGAAACCTTTCATTAATGCACTCGTATCCCAGAAGAGCATCACTGGTGTGTCTTCTGAGAAGCAGACCTATTCCTTTGTGATGCTTATTATCATCCCTCCCTGAAAAGAGAATTTTAAGATTATTTTTAAGAATCTGACCTTTATCTGTCCATTTGTTCTCTTGCAAGCCGAAAATATCTAAATTATAACGGTGGAATTCTTGTGTGAGGACATCGAGAGAAAAAGTTCTGTGCAGAATCTTCGCATTCTAACTACCTATGGAGAGAATTAAAGTACTAACTTCGTATAATGAAAGATATTTATGCATAAAATTATTTTTGTTAAATATAGATTGACCCTATTGCTCAAAGTAACTCAGATCTAGAAAAACATGAAGGTGAGGGGAGGGGAGCGGTTAATTTACAAATTATTACGTAGTAGAAAATATTTAACAAGCTTGGTCGGATCCTTATTTCAATTGAACTGTTTAAAATATGTAGCAAACGATATTCCTTATGCAACAAGTTTTTATTTGGCGTACAGCTCGGTACAATCGATTCCAATGTAATTTCTCTTCCCCTTTTTTCTGGAGACAGAGAGCATCATTTGGAAGAATCCATGATACTCCACCACGTCAAGAACTTATATTCATTTGAGTTGTTCCTCTTCACGATCTGCAATCGTTTACGTATTTCTCTATTTTTTTAAGGGATTTTTTTACGCAGAAGTGTGATAAGTAATCGGGAGGCAAGCATTTGTATTGCTTTAAGTTATGATAAGAGGAAGCTGTATACTGATAGTGCTGTAAATGATTTTGGAAAATCAAAATGGCTTATATAGACACAATAAGTGAAATATATTTTAGCAAGCAGCTGCTTGAGGGGGTATTTATTTGTTATTTATTTTTATATTATATATGATCAAAACACTTAATTTGAAAGAGTCTTGGGAAATTTCATTCTAAGAAAGTGTTACTTCTGCATTTTTAGTGCCTGAGATATCGTAGCTCTGTTACTGCTGCAGGGAAATATTAATTTCTTCGAAATCTGATATGTTACATTTTTGTCGGAGGTATTTATCATTTCCGAATAAATTTTGAATAAAAAAGAAATAAATACTCCCTCAAGCAGATGTTTGCCACAGAGGTCTGACAGGTAATATTATTAATGACAAGACCCAGATGTTCCGCAATAATGCACTACATCTATTGGGATAATACCATGTTTTACCACCATCCACCGTCGCGGCTGAACAGTACTAAAGAAGTTAAGTCCAGCCTTTTGCAAAACCTAACTTTAATATTTGTCCTGGGTCGCCACAGACAAGGATATTGAGAATCCAAGTTGACTCGGTGCCCGTGACGGGAACTGAGGTCTGACAGGAAAACCTCAGCAGAAAAGCGACACATACATCCATGTCTTACCAGAGACTCGAACCCAGGTCCCTTAGAACCCAGTTCCCAAGCACGCTGACTACTTGGTCAGAGGACGCAGAATAAATATTAAAGAACAAAAATTTCTTATCGTTATTTTTCAAACGAAACTAAGAGATAAAAATATTTTATTTATTTCCTGTTGTAAGAGAAATATAAAATGCAAATCATTTATATTAGAACACATGTAATCTTTAGCATGAAAGTTGTGTAATATTTATAAGGTAATTGTTCTAATGATTACAAGAAAATCTATCCGGGCGTCATGAAAAAGAGACAATACAATATCTGACAGTACAGATAACTAAGTTTATGAGTAAGGATCCTTATTAGACCTAATAAAACCCTTCTATATCCAATAATACCCTACAGTCATATTTGCTTACAAATAGCATTTATTGGTCAACAGCACACCCTCTTTATTAATATTTCCTTTATTATTATGCCGTCCTGTGATCGACTGGTTAGCGTGCATGGCTATTGATCTAAGAGGCTGAGTTCGAGCCTCGGGTGAGGCATGGATGTATGTGTCGTTTTTCGTGATCAATCAGCTACTTCTGCTGAGTTCCCGCCATCCTCATAGACTTTCTACTATGACATATAAACTGAGACGCTCCTGTTAGACCTCTGTGGCAAGCAGCAGCTTGAGAGGGTATGTTTTTATTTCCTATATCTTCGTCCATTTATTTACTGCGGACTTGAAAGCCTGTGACTGAATAGTTAGTATTGTTAGCTATTGATCAAAGGAAACACGGATTCGAGCCCTGGATAAGGCATGGAGGTTTCTCATGTTGTCTTTCTGCTTAGGTCTGGCATACCTCATGCTCCACTTTGGGCATATTATACTTATAGACTCTCGTCTGCCCTCTTGCCATGTAGTTGATTGAGGGATAATTATTTATTTTATATGAAATGTAAGCGTGTAAGGCTTTGCTCCACTCTACTAATGAAAAAAAATATTTAATATTGAAAAAGAAAATTAGATAAACTTCTGTCTTCAAGGTATTTTCACATCAGCTTAGTCCGGAACACAATATTGAGAGCAAGTTTGATAAAATTTTATAATTATGCTCATCAAGAATTTGTCATGTCAAAAGAGACGGAAAAATTATTTAATTTTTATCTGAGTTGCATGGTTTTGTAATACGGGAGCACATTGGGTTAAAATGAGTCAGAACATTGATGTGAAAAATTGATGTTAAAATGTCTCAGAACAGAGTGCCTAATGAAGTATTATCGAATTATGTTCACCAAATATTATGAGATTGAAATATACATTATTTTTGGAAATATCTTTATTGTATTTCTCACTAATGCATACACCTAAAATTAAGTTGTGAGGCAAAGTTATCTGCTCCCCACTCTTTGTACCATAAGATTTAATAGAGATAATCCTCAGTCTAAAAATCTAAACATTTATTATTCTTTTTGCAATGCATCAGTTTTAGTTCAATTTGTTTTTGATTCACAAATTTATATATCAGTGACATGTTCTAAAAAGCTAGTATTAACGAAGACAGCATAACCAAAATAATGTGAAAAATATAGACAGGGACATACCAAATAGGGGAGTTCATCCCCCCCCCTGAAAATTCGGTCATGTACGAAATCTCAAACTTGTCAACCTGCTTTGAAATCCAAAGCAATTGTTTTGTATATTTTGCTTTAACCTATTAGTATAAGTCCGACACTAAAAACAGATAAAAAGAAAATTACAAAATTTCATTCCATAAAGAATATCATTCAAAAATTTCTTGTCGTCCGATGGAATACTTTACTCTTATTTGCGAATAATTTTACTCTTATTTCCCCCTGGAAACTAAATTCTGTGCACGTGTCTAAATCCAAGTACAGGACAGAGAAATGGAAACAGTTTCATGTTATCTCAGTACAATATCACATTCTGAGCTCAATAACTCTTCGATATGCTTTTTAATGAAAAATATATCTAAAGATAAATTAACGGTATCATCAACTCTATCTAATCTCGATTTTAATTAATATTTGTTCAATATTCAAAGAGGTATGAACTCTAAAATACCTAATAGGCTACAAAAAATTGACTCCAAAATTTTATTTAAATATTGAAACAGATTAAAAATTAGAGATAATAATTGACGTTAGTCCACATTTTCCTACGCACCATTCTATGTGTGGCTCATATCAACCGTTCCCAATCCCTTTAATATCTAGCCTGATCGGTACCGGGAGAGTCAAGTTTGATCTCCGATCTCTTAATCTGTTTTAATGTTTCAGTTAAATTTTGGAGTCATTTTTTTTCGTAGCATGTTAAATATTCTAGCTTTCTTAGTCTTGGAAGAACACAAAATCTCCTAATTGTACATGCACTTATCACCAAAAGACACCATGTGGTTCTCCTTCAACCCTCAAACACCACTCAAGGTTATGGAAGGGACGGGCGGAGAGGGTGGACTGCAACTAGAATTCCAACAGGCACGGAACGACAAATTTCCCTTAGTCGCCACGCTTATATACTATAGGTATCAAGTTTTGACAAATGTCTCAAAATCAAAAACCCTTCTCCTCAACAAGGTGCTTCACTTCGTATAACAGAGGGTTAAAAATTTCTGATGTCTCTAACATAAGATCAGACAACTGGTAAGTTAAATCTCAGACACGGTAGTTCCAAAATACTGTTTTACTTGTATATTATTGCAAGTGTGAGACTGACGTATTAATTATGAGAAGAATCAGAATATCTTTCATTGTTACTTTACAATTATAAGTGAAAAGGTTCACTGTATGTAATACAGTGTTTCTGATTTATTTCCTTCAAATAAACCCATTATTTTCAAATAAAAAAAAAGACCAATCTTCAGTTAATGGTGTAACAAAAAAATAAAAAATAAAAACATAAACCTTGTATGTAAATATGTCCTATTCCTTTTGGTAAAGTTCTTTTCAATTGGCAGCACACCAGGCTCATAATCTGCAGTTCCCAGGTTAGAGTCTGATCTTGGCTAGCATTGAGATTTATCTCTGCAAAACCCCCACCTTACTTTCTGTTGCGTACACCAATGGGTTTGGAAAGGTAGTCATCCATTGGATGGAACACAAAGCAGTAGACAAATGTGCAGGAGAGCCATCATACCCTGCGCATGTTAAAGAACACACTGAATGGCCTTCATGCGAGCTACCATCTATCTAGCGGGTGCCCTGGCCATTTACCTCAATGGGTGCAAAAACATGCTCAAAGGTAGCACAATGCAGCCTTCATTATATCCTTTGGGATTTTTATGATATATAGGTTAGATTAAACGTTTTTCTTTTTTCCTTTTGGTATATATAAATGTGTAAAAAGCTTGACTAATTACAACATATATCAAAAGTACTAATATCCATATTGCAAACTGCATAATTATAATAATAAAATCCCCTCAAGCAGCTGTTTTCCACAGAGATCTGACAGGAGCTTCTCAGTTTATATGCCATAGTAGAAGGTCTGTGAGGATGGCACGGCATCAGCAGAAAAACAACATGAACAATCCATGCTTTATCCGTGGGTTCGAACCCAGGTTACTAAAAAAAAATACACCCCTCAAACAGCTGCTTGCCACACAGGTCTGACAGGTGCCTGTCACTTTTATGTGCGAGAGAGAAGCTCTGTGAAAATTAGAAATAATTTAAACACAGCTAATAGTAGTTAAAAATTTATTATATCACGATTAAGCTGTTCCTTATAAGTTGTTCTGTCTCCTCCCTTTTGCCAATGGAAGCCTTCTTGCCAGTAGATGGACTTTAGGAGAATCACCATTGTTGATCTTATGTTCTGTCAGGTTAGTACGGCCATAATCATTTGATGTGGCAGAAAAAATATCGGAAAACTCTTTCAATTGGTTCTCGGCCTTAGCAGCTTAATCTTCAGTTAATTTCGTCTTGTTTCTCTCCATAAGTCAGTAAGATGAGATGGGATGTCTGTATGATTTTGGTTTGAATCAGTAACTTCTATTTTATTTATACTTGTTAACCAGGTAACAGGTTCACACATTGCTAATTCTTCACCCTTTTTTATATATTCCATTGGATTTGTTACAGTTCATCACTCTGATAGTAATCTGTTCTTTATCTTTTCTGACTAAAGTCCTTGCAACTAGGATACCATGAGCCAGAGCTCCTTTACCAGAGGCATCATTGACTGCCAATCGAAACTCCCCAGAAGTCTTTGCCCGATGTCCACGGAATACAATTTCACTTTGTGTTAGAATCTCTGTGTCTACCGTCACTTATAATTGGAGTCAGGCTTGATAAAGAATCAGATTTCGGCAAAGCAAAGGGATCTCCTCTGTCTTATAGATGAGTAGGTTGTCACTGGGTCTAATGTTGAATCCATATTGCTAAAGGAAATCAAGGCCTAATATGCATTCATCGTAGATGTTAGCGATGTAAACAGGATGGTGTTCCAGACAGCTACCAACTCGGATGTTAAGTTCTATCTTTCCATGGACTTTAGCACAATCTCCAGTGGCTGTTTGTAAGGTTATTTTAGACTGTATAGTATTCCAGTTTGGATGAGGTATTATTTTCTTCATTATATCCATTCTGAATAAAGTTACATTTGCGCTAGTGGCGACTATCATACGGCAAGGTATTCCTTTATGGTTCCATCAGCTACTAATCCATTGTTATCACCATGTAGTGTTGAAACGTGGGCGACTTCCACTGGGGCCAACCTATCAACAACCAGCCTTTGCTCTTCACGTTGCTCCTGTTGGTTCTGTTGCTGGTTGTGCTTGAACCTTTCATCGACCCCTTTTTGCAGTTGGCTCGAATGTGTCCAGTCTTGCCACAATTGCAATACTAAAGGTCTGTGGAAGTTTTTGAAGAAGAACCTTTTATGTGTTTCAAAACGGAGTGTATGGCTTCGGTTAGTTCTTTCATTTCACTCTCCTTTTCTACAGTTTCTTCTGCACTCGCAAATCTCACCGTGTATTTGTTCGCTCGTGAGGAAAGCCTGGAGCACTCATAGTTCATAGCATGTACCACAGCTGACTGTAAGGATTCACCTTCCAACATCCTCAGAGATTGTTGAGTGTCAGGGACAGCAATAGCATCAAAAATTGTAATTGAGCTAAGTTACCTTGGATTACTGGTGTACAGTTACTATAAGCCAATCTAGCTAGACGCTCGGTATCACTAGAAGTTTCTTGTAAAGTTTCACCACTCTTCTGCATACGATGTTTAAATTGAGTCACATAGTATTGTTTTAAATAACTATCACCAAACTTGAGTTCTAATGCAGAAACCAGACTTTGATAATGAAGACGTTTTTCTTCTGGAGTAGACTGCAAAGCTTCCGCAGCAGAGTTTCTTAAGGAAGCTGCAAGAAAACTGGCCTTCTGGAATTCATTCCACTCATTAGCTCTAGCGATAACTTCAAACTGTGTTTGAAATACTGTCCAACATGACTGACCATCATATGTTTACTAAATCTGAAACTGGCATTAACATAATCTAACTTAACATTATAAAGTTTTGTATTTAAATCACGAGTGATTTTTTTAATATTACACTTGACCCCCTCCCCCCATTATCATTTTTTACACCATCAATTTCAACCTTTAAACTATCATATTGTTTGTTCATTTCGGTTTTAATATCCTTAGACTGATTAGTGATTTCACCTATTTTTGTATCCAGATCATTATTCTTATCAGTAAGCTTACGAATTTGAAAACCCATTTCACTTCTTTGGGCAGTTATTAATTTTACTATTATTAGTTTTAATGTCAGTTATTAATTTTACTAACTCATCCACTTCTAGTTAAAGACATTCAAAATAATAATAATATCCGTACTCCTGGCACCAAATGTTGTAAAATAAAATGCATAACCATTGAGCGTGAGTATAAATAAGTATATTTTTACAATATATATTACAATACAATGTAAATTATTACAATTGTATGGATGAAATAACTTATTAACAAGCTAACTACTATCGTACATAATAACTTTTATCTACAGAACAGTTGAGACCGACTCTGTCTGCTGGACCGAATTATTACCTCTTCGTTCTGTTTGCCAAGTCTCTTGAATTTCTTCAGTTCAGGAGTAAAGAATCCTTTTATTTGTGCTAACTCACTAGATTTCTAATACAAGTAAAACATAACAACCACCCACGCATACACCATATAAAAATATCTCTTGTTTTTGACTTATCGTGCACTGACTCACGTAACCTATACCTCCTTTCTAGATCTCTTCAATTCCAGCATTGAAATTCTATTATTCTCTTTTTCAGGTCGGTTCTATATTCAAATTCGTTTGTTGTATAAATCTCACGCAAAAGTATATGCGAGCATTCATGTCATGTTTTTCATGAAGTCACTGCAGTGCGTTCATCTGTCGCAACAAACATTAACGTAACATTATTAAAGAATCACAGGATAAGTCCTGTAGACACGGAACTCATGAAATAATGAGCTGAAAAAAATTTGGTTTTGCCATGAATGGTTATGCCATGAGTGGTTTGCCATGAATGTTATGCTAACCACTACCATCAATGGTGTAGTGGTTAGCATAACAGGCATGTTTCCTGGTGACGTGGGTTCGAAACCTACTCATGGCAAAACCAAATTTTTTCAGCTCATTATTTCATGAGTTACATACTTAACACATTTTGTGAAGATTTGTTGATTTCCCATTGAGCGCTAATGAATTTTGTGACAGGGTTAGTAATCAAGGGTTAAAATTTACAATTAAATATAAAACACTCCTACTCAGAATACAAACTGTATTGTTTCATCGCTCATTCTTAAATAATTTCGGAAGTCATCGGGATTGTTCCCCTGAAGTTTTTAACAAATTCATGTGGCCAAACGTTTCTTCGTTCAATAACCATTTCTCTACTCACATTTTCCGTTTCTCTGCAGTTCCCTCTTTCTGCATTTCATTAATTAATAATGCCCTAACAAGAGCCTTGCGTTTTTTGTCTGATAGAAAAGTCATCTCGTTCCAGACAACAAAATAGGAAATGAAGCTGGCCACCTCTCGAGGTCTTGATATATATCATCATCATCATCATCCTCAAGCAGCCATGGGCTACGGAGGTCCAACCATACCGTGCAATTTAGTTCTCCAAGCAAGTCTATCCTGAGCTACATCTACTGCATCCGGCCACTGCACACCAATTCTAACAAGGTCCTGTTTGACATTTTCTGCCCACCACATCCTAGGTCTCCCCTTCTTTCTGAGGCCTTTAGGCACACTGTTCATAACCCTATTAGCCAATCTATAATTATTCATACGGGCAACATGGCCAAACCAACGGAGTCTCTCTCTGCACACTATGCTTCTTAAAGGAGGTTTCAAACTCCTTTCCCTAATCTCATCATTAGTTACAAAGTTGAACCACCTAATGCCCAAGATACTGCGTAAGCATCTGGAATCAAAAGCATCAAGTTTCCTGTTATCTTGTTTACAAAGTGTCCAAGTTTCACTACCATAACTAACCCTAGAAAGAACCAAACTATTATACAGTCTAATTTTAGTCTTTAGGTGTATACGCCTATTTCTCCACACTCTCCATAGGTTCTTAAAAGTCCCGGCAGCAATCCCTATTCGTCTGTTAATCTCATGCCGCACATCACCATTATCTTTTACATAGCTCCCAAGATAATTAAACTGTGACACCTGCTCAAGACTGCAACCATTCAGATTAACTGAATCACAGCCTGCCTGACCAATTTTCATCACTTTAGTTTTCTCTCTGTTTATAACCAAACCTACTCTACTACCAGTCTCATCAACAGCTCGAATGAAAGAGTTCATCTCATCAACATCATTTGCCAAAACGGCTAAATCATCAGCATAATCTAAATCAGAAACTTTCGTATCTCCAGCCCATTTAAGGCCAAAATCTTTCCCTTCAAGTGAATTTCGCATAACATAATCAATAACCAAGCTAAAGAGAAAAGGAGACAAAATGCACCCTTGTCGAACACCAGAAGTAATGCTAAACCAATTACTACAAGCCTTACCAACTCTCACACACTACTCAGTGTTATTATAGAGAGCTTTCATAATGTTAACTAACTTGTCTGGTATACCATATGATTTCACAATCAACCACAAATTATGACGATCAACAGAGTCGAAAGCCTTTTTGAAATCAACAAAGCTAACAACCAAAGGTTTCAGAAACTCTAAACATTTCTCAAGAATCTGCCTAAGTGAAAATATCTGATCCACACATCCCCTACCACTTCTGAATCCACATTGCTCATCACGCAATTGACTGTCAACCAGATTCTTAATTCTATTAAGCACAATCATGGAAAGAACTTTACCTGGAACAGAGAGTAGGCTGATACCCCTATAGTTATCACAAGAACTGCGATCACCTTTTTTGAAAATAGGGATAACAATAGCTCTGGTAAAATCCTTAGGAACCATGACTTTATCATAAAAGATATTCAGAATTTCAGTCATCCAAGTGGTAACCGAAACATTCCCAGCTCTAAGCATTTCCGTAGTAATTTCATCTACCCCTGGGGATTTATGAAGTTTAAGTTTAGAAACAGCCAAAATAACTTCAGATTGTATCATAGAGCCAACATTAAAGCCACCAATGCATCTATCATCATTGCAAACAATGGCAGTAGAACTAACTACATTGTTTAGAACATCACTGAAATGCTCAGCCCACCTAGCCATGACATAATCCTCCCCTTCTATAACCTTACCTTGTTTATCCTTCAATCCTTGTATGCCTGTCCGTTTTCTACCACACAAAACATTAATTATCTGGTACAGCTCTCTGCTGTTGTGCTGTCAACTGCTTCCTCGGCTTTGTCAGCCAAACCATCAAGCCAAAGATTCTTATCAGCAGCTAACTGATCCTTTACAAGTTTATTAAGGTCTCTGTAATGCTTTCTATTAGGACTAGTAGGGTATTGATTAAGGGCATTCCTGCAGTTCTTTCTTTCCGAAATAAGCTCATGTGCCTTATCACTCAGATAATTTTGCCTCTTCTGCTCCTTTTTTCCTAAAAGAGTACTGTTAGTATCCAAAAAAGCCTGTTTAAAATGATCCCATTCTTCCTCAACTTCAGTAGTAAGCAAACCATGACTGTCATAATGACTAAGTAACCTATCATGGTAAGCTTTGGCTATAACTGGATCTTTCAGAGCTTCAGTATTAAAAGTAAATTTTTTAACCCTAGCACAACACTTTTTAAGTTTAAGTTGCAAGACACTTTTAACAAGGTAATGTTCAGATCCAATGTCAGCTCCCCTATATGCCCTGGTATTCCTAACAGAACTAGCCCATTTGCTGTTAATTAATATGTAATCAATCATATTCTTATGCAGCCCATCAGGTGAAACCCATGTATACTTATGTATGTCGCGGTGTTTGTAATAAGTGTTAGTTATTCTGAATCCATTGAGTTTACTTACCTGTAGGAGACGTTGCCCATTGCCATTGCAGCTACCAATACCAAAAGGGCCAATTACTCCTCCCCAAAGGTCAGAGTCAGTACCAACTTTGGCATTGAAGTCACGAAGAACAAGGGTAATATCTCCTTTCTTGACAGAATTCAAAATATCCTGAAGTTGTTCATAAAACCTATCCTTCTCATCCTCATCGTTATCCTCAGTGGGGGCATAACAGCAGATAACATTCAAGTCTTTAACGCTTCTCTGAAATTTTGCTGTAAGAAACCTTTCATTAATGCACTCATATCCTAGAAGAGCATCGCTAGCATGTCTGCTGAGAAGCAGACCCACGCCTTGGTGATGCTTATTGTCGTCCCTCCCTGAAAAGAGAAATTTAAGATTATTTTTAAGAATCTGACCTTTATCTGTCCATCTGGTCTCTTGCAAGCCGAGAATATCTAAATTATAACGGTGGAATTCTTGTGTGAGGACATCAAGAGAAAAAGCTCTGTGCAGAGTCCTCACATTCCAACTACCTATGGAGAGAAAATGGTTAGTGGGATGTTTAAAGAAACTATGTTTATTGAGAGAGGGAATGCCGACAATATCAAACAGCCCCCTAATCGCAGACATGGGGCAAAGACCCGTTCCCCCTCTACTAAAGGCTGAAGCCATCTACACTGGAAGACTTCCTCCAATGTAGAATTTGACGATGCCAATAGAAGCAAAGAGTTCAGGTGCCTGCGATGACTTCTGTTCAGGATTATCCACCAGCTGATAAACATATCCTGTGAATCTATTCACTTGGGGCTGTCAACCCACAAACAAACAGAAAACACAGCGGAAGATTTTCCCTCCACAGAAGCCCACCAGTGCAGCAAAATCAGGATCCATAATCAAGCTCAGAGCCAGTCCAGTAGGTTTATGTGGTCAGCACCAGGACCCTGTGTGGTTGACCACTCCTCAGCAGGGTAGAAAAAAAGAAAAGTAGCCATAGTTGTCCAGATCAGTAGGCCACACTAATCTGGCAGCCCTCCCCTTCCGTTCACTTCCACAAGAGAGTATCTCTTTTGAAAGTTACTAACGGTCCGCACCACGAGAAGGCGGGGTCGGACATTAGGTGCTAGGCCTGGCCGGTTCTATGCATCATCACAGGGATTGGTGCAGGGCCGTGCGGTAGATTTTTTCATTATGATGCAAGTCTTCGAAATGCCGCCCCTTAAATGTTTTTTCTTTAAAATAACCTTCGATTGTGATTTAAAAAAAAACTGCACAAAATGTACGAATACTCTTTTTAATTTGAAAATATAAACTACTTTAAAAGAATGATATCAACTACAACAATCTACTACAGTTTTACCCTTCTAATTTTAACAAATTCGTTAATTAGAGATGTGTAGTCTAGAGTGGCAACCAATGTAGATTCAATAGAAATTAATGACAGATTTCTAAGTTTTGTTTGGCTTATTGAACTTCTTAAGTAGTGTTTTATTAATTTTAATTTGGAAAAACTTCTTTCCCCCTAGCTACAGAGACAGGGAGTGTTAATAAAATTCTCAGAGCTACAACAGTATTCGGATACAAAGCAATTAAGTTATTTTGGCACAAATAATTTAAAACATCCAAAGGTTTCATAGAATATGGTAGCATTCGGGATACATCACGTAATTCTTCTTGAAGATCATTTGCATTTATATCTGATTCATTTTCGACCGGAAGTATTGACTGGAGACTGGTACAATAATTTTCTAGCGTTTTGTCATCTATATCCTTGAGTTTTAAAATGTCATATAAAAACTGAAAATTTTTGCTATGGGTTTCCAGAAGCGTGAATCGTTCATTCAGAGAATTAAGGGTAATGTCCAGAATATAATTGAAAAAGTTTTTTTTTTTAATTTATTCTCCTCTGCTAAGGGTTGATCGACAGCTTCTTCATAGTCAAATTGACGCTTTTTCCTTCTGGCTCTAACTTCAGTTTCGGCAGGAAATTCTGCACTGCATTCAAGATTCTCTGCAATCTCATTAGCAGCAATTTTCATCTGATCATATCCAGATTGTCTATAACTTTTCACTTTTTGTATGGTTTCTGATAACATCCTTACACAATCTGACAAATTTATAGTTACAGATTGCAATAGCTTCAAATAAAATATCATACCAAAGAATTACACCGCATATGGCCGAGTGGTTAGCGCGCTTGGCTACTGATCTAAGGGATCTGGGTTCGAACCCCGGGTACGGCATGGCTGTTCGTGTCGTTTTTCTGCTGAGGTCCTGCCATCCTCTCAGACCTTCTACTATGGCATATAAACTGACAGGGCTCCTGTCAGACCTCTGTGGCAAGCAGCTGCTTGAGGGGATATTAATTAATAAACTTGTAATTTTAAATATTTTTTGCTAATCATCTGGCTTTAACTTTAGTTTCTGCATCTCTGTTGATGTCTTCTATTATTTGGAATAATGCATCATAGATTTCGCAAAGTTGAAATCGTAAAGGTTTTAACGCATCTACTGTGCTTGACCACCTAGTAGCACTCAATGGTTTTAGAGTTAATTGTGAAACTTTTTTTAGCACTTCCCAACGCTTTGTAGAACCAGAAAAAAAATAATGTAAAGTTCTTGTACAATGGAAAAAAAAAGTTGTTTCTGTAGAAGAAGACGCTGCATCATTAACAACTACGTTTAAAGAATGACATGCGCAGGGCACATAAAACGCCCTTGGATATTTTTCAAATATTCTATTTTGTACACCCTTTCTTACTCCTTTCATATTAGCTCCGTTATCATAGCCTTGTCCTCTAAGCCACTTAACTCAAAACCTAACTTTTCCAAATGTGTCAGAATAAGTTCTGCCAAACCCTCTCAGGTTGAATCACTAGCTTCAAAAAAACCAATAAAGAATTCTTCAATTTCATATTTATTTTGAATGGAGTTTAAAGCGACAACTCTTATTGTTAATGAGAGTTGTTCAATATGACTTACGTCTGGGGTACAATCGGCGATTATCGGAAAATATTTAGCGATTTTTGTTATTTCGACAATTTTGCTTAAAATTACATTTCCCATCAAATTCATCAATTCATCTTGCTTAGATAAGTCACAGACCATTTATCAGACTCGCGTTGAACTCTTCCGATATGTTCTTCCATAACTGGATCAAACTCAGAAAGCAATTCTACCAACTTTAGGAAATTTCCGTTATTAGGCTGAAACAAATGTTCAGTTGTTCCACGAAAAGCTAAGCATTGTGAGGCCAATAGTCTAATTATTCACATAATTCTTTTTAGAACTCCTCTCCAATGCTGAATTTCCATATCCATAATTCGTTGATATTCAGCGTCAATAGTTATTTTCTGCTTTAATCGAATGTCCAATTCTTTCCATGCTCTAAAAGCATTTCTGTGATTTACAGACTTTTCGTGCATTGTGAGGGCTCTTATAAGATTTCCCCAGTCAGAATAACCTTTTTTGGGCCAGTCATTAATAGCAGACGAATTATCAAATAATATACAACAAAAGCAAAAAACGGCATCATTTGTAACAGAGTAAATCAACCAACTTCTCTCAACGACTTCACTATTGCTCAACACTTTCAAATAATGCGAGGGCAAAAATCTACGCCTTCCTTTATTAATAGGAAACTCGAATTCTTTAATTTGATGTGGACCCTTCTCAACCAGTATTTGAGGAGTTTCAGATGACATGCAGAAAGCATTCCATAAGGCAGGAGCAGAAGGAATTTCGTTTAATATCTGCTGGCTGCCACTGCTACTGTTATCCGGCTCTTGATGAACTTCTGATGGTGTTATTTTTTGGCTCTCTTCAACAACTTCTTCTGGAAGTGATTGGGGCGGCACTGAGTTTTTATTTGCCAAATCCAAAGCAGTAGCTGTTGATGTGGATGTGGACGACTCATCTAAACAGGACTTTTGTACTAAGAATTCCTTCATAACGTAGCTTAGCTTTCTTCCTTGTTCCTCTTTCTTTAAGCGTTTCTTTTTATATTGACTTACAGACAATTTTTTCCTTTTCTGTTCCATACTGTAATAAAAATATTAAATAAAAATTCACAGTCCTTCGCAAAAATGCAACCGGGGGGAGGGGGTTATTGAAAATGATTAAATATGATGATGCTTATCATGCTATTAAAATAGGGTAGATAAAATAACGATAGAAATGAGTTGCAAAGCTAGTAAGATTTGTAAGTAACAGAACATAATAAATAGATAACGAATATCTGTCAAATTGACGGCTAGCAGCCGTTTTGACAAATGCCTTTCTTTAACTTGTTATTGTATTGTCTCCACTTCAACGTATATGAATTTGGTAAAAATACAGCAATAAATAACGAACGCAAAAGTAGGCAAATGCAAATATTTCCTAAGCAACTCTCTCTCTCTATCACACACAGAAGGCAAAAGTAGCCCAATATTACCTAAATAACTTTCTATCTATCACACAGAGGCCCACGTTTCGCACCTGAGATATACCCAGTCCATGCAAATGCTACTTTTTAATTCAAGTCCCTATTGTCATAACATAATCATTTTCAGTGATAATAAGTAACTACATTGCTGTAAAAAACAATAATTCTCTTACCTGATCTACTTTTTAAACACAAAAACTGAATTAGTATAAATGCACAAATATTATACTGATACAGATATATTATATATCTGATTTACTGATTTAAATACAGCACAGCCACTTGCCACTTCTCATGACAAACTAACATTAAAATCAAATATTGTCAATAATTGTAAGCTCAAAGCAGAACTATCAACACGTAACACGTGCAATTGTCTTTTGTGATAATTGCCGCCTCAGCTTTTAGGAGCTGCCGCGCGGTATATTACAAACAAAAATAATAACTTCGCGCTGTCAGATCAAAAGTCTTTCGGCGAGCGCTCACCAACAATGCACTTGCACCAGAAACCGAGATCAAAGGGTACCGAAAGCGCTGAGGCAGAGGCGTACGATAAATCATAAATCGTATACATCAATATCGGAATAACATAGACCAATATCGAAAAGCGTTGCGTAAAGATTTTTAATTATGAAATTGTTCAAAAGGTATTTTGATTTCGCTGCTTATGCCGCCCCCTTACGGTGCCGCCTGATGCGGCCGCCTCTCTGCATCATAGCACGGCACGGCCCTGGATTGGTGCATAGCTCTCCTTCCAGTGACTACCTAGCTACCATTTACAGTTGTTAATGTTACCGCTAAAGTGCAGAAATCAGTTAATGTGCACATTACCTAGCTAATCTGCAGATTAACTAGGGTGATCCGTTAAAGTGCCGAAAATTGTTTCATTTCTCAAATTACCTAGGTAATCTGCAAATTACCTGGATAATCTGCACATTACCTAATAGACACTCGTTAAAGTGAAAATAAGATCTTTGCTGGAACAACAGCAACGTTTCTGTACGCTTAAATTAACATAATGTTATTTATTTATTTTTCGATATCTAAAGAATCAAGTTTATACTATCAAACAATCAACAAATTAGTTGATATGTTACCGTTAAAGTGTATAATTCAGTTATTTCATAGAATACCTAGTTATTTCATGAAATAACTGATCAAATCAGTTAAAGCGTGTAATAAATTAATAATTCCACACTTTAACTAGTTATTCTATGAAATAACTAATGATAGATACAGCATACAAAATGTTATTTATATAGACGCAATAAAATCATTTGTTACAACAGGGATTACTAAAATGGCATTTGGAATTGCCCTAATGTGCGAAGGCCAAGTAAGAACGAATCCGTAAAGTGGTGAATCTCTTGAACATGAATCTTCGTGTCACGTGATTAAGTCGTCCGCATTATAAAAAACGCCCCGGATGAGCGGAGGCCAAGTGAGACGAACCAATAAAGTGATTCGTTCTCACTTGGCCTGCTCATTTTGGGGGCGTTTTTCATAATTCGGACGACTGATTCATGTTGACAGAGGGATGACCTGGTTTCAACTCTACTCTCGGACACTAGAAATAATCTTTTTTTTTTACTTTTGAACTTTAACGATACGGAAGCCGTTAATGTGTAAATTACCTAGGTAAAATGCGGAAAACCCTTGATTCCGCACTTTAAAGGAGCAAATCAGTTAATCTGCAGATTAGCTAAGTAATGTGCACATTAACGGCTTTCGAGCTTTAGCGGTAACATATGCACTAGGAGTGAGGAGATGCTAGAATAGCGAGACTCCGTGTGGAGGCAAATCAATTAGTGTTCACGTACTACGTTAGCAAATAGGGTGGGGTTGGGGATTAGCATTGGCGTGTTGTGAAGAAAACGTGTACATGTGGAGCAGGCTCTAGTCTCTGACCCTGAACTTGATCTTTAAGTCTCTGCTCTACACTTTAGCTGCTCTCCATGCAATATTACAGTTTTGTAAGTAACGTGTTTACTTTAGCTGCTGTCCATCCAATATTACAGCTTTGAAAGAAACGTGTTTACTTTAGCTACTCTCCATGCAGGAGCAGCACTCAGGTATGTCAAAAGCCCTCGCTTCAGGCCGAAGTCGATTCGAAAGACACTTACTGTAAGAAATTCAATTTTTTATTGGCAAGCCCAATTCGTAGCAAGAATATGTTTCTCCTGATTTACCTATTAAGGCACAGTTTTAATTCAGAGATCATATTTCTTTTTATTACACGTTACTTACAACGCGAATCTCTGATTACTGATTACGTGTTTAAAATCCCTGTTCATTTTCATTTTATTTATATTCTTATCCCCGAATGTTTATTATCTTACTTTTTGTTCTATATCTGTTCATTACTATTTGTACTTTTGTTTAATTATTTTAAATTCCTGCATATCTTTGCCCTTTTTCCTTTTTCTTCCACTTACTTATTACTATGTACTCTTGTTTAAATATTACAAATTCATACATACTTCTTTTTTCTTCCCATTATTTATTACCATATGAACTTTAAGTTTTATAATTTCCTGCAATTCTTCTATCTTTTTTCTCCCTTCCTTTATTCATTACCAGGTGTACTCTGGTTCATGTGTTATACATTCCTGCATTTCTCTGTTCTATTTTCCCCCTTCCCTATTTATTACTATGCTCACTTTCGTTAAAGTATTTGAAATTCCTGCATATCTCTGTCTTTTTTTTCCCACCTACTTATACTAAATGTACTCTTGATTAAGTATTTTGAATTCTTACATTCTTCCCATTATTTCTTACCACAACATATTTTTTCTTCCTACTATAAATTACTATGTGTACTAAGGTAAGAATCATAAATTACTATGTGTACTTTTGCTTAAGTATTATTCCTGCAGTTCTCTGTCCATCTTTTTCTTTCCCCTTATTTATTGCTATCTGTACCCTAGTTTAAGCGTTTTAAAATCCTACACTTTTCTGTCCCCCCTTTTTCTTCTCTTATCTTCCCTCCCCATATATAATATCTTTTTATTCTAATCTATCCCTTTTATTACCTTTTTTTTTTCTCTTTTCTTCTTCTCGTTTCTTTCTTTTCTTTAGTTTCCTTACATGTTTTTTTCTCTCTCTTCTTCTTTTTATTTATTTTATTTTATTATTTTGGGGTAGGGGAGGCTCAGTCGGTATCATGCCAGGCTCATTACCTGCAATTCTCAGGTTCGGGTCTCATCTGGCAAGTGTAGAGATTCTTCTCTGTGAAACTCCCCACTCTACCCATAGTGAATAGGGATCACTGTTGGGCTTGAAAAGGCAGCAGCCTGTCGGATGGGATGTTGAACCATGGTCCTGTGTGTGGGAGAGCCACACCCCATGCATATTAAAGAACACACTGGATGGCCTTGACGTGAGGCTGGCACTCTTTCTCCAACAGCTGTCCAATGGGTTCCCTCTCCCAACCTTCCACAAAATCACGAGAGCTTGAAACTTGGACATTAGTCCCAACTATTTGATTCTATGGTAGCGATATTCATTTTTCTATATTAAAAGAAATCGAAACTCCCCTTCAAAAACGGTCGACTCTTGGCACAATTCAATTACAGAGTTACAGTATAAATTAAGACCTTATCACTACCAAATATTATTGGCAATAATTCCTTGGTACTGCTCAAAATTCAAAAAGTCTCCACTTTCCTGATTAGAATGAACATACAGAATCAGAAAACTTTAGTGTAATGCAGATCCCTTCGACAGGTTCCTTTTCTGCATGCATGCAGCTCTAATGCCAATTTTTCTTTTTGCATCCACTAACACACAAGAGTGACATGTGGTGCCATTCATCAGATATAGTACTTTTCTGTATCATGGAGCATCAGATGGTACCACCGAACCATATTTCCAACTCCCTCAGTGACGAGGTGATCTTTGGTGTCATCTCAGATAAAGAGAGTGGACAGCAGTACGCCATACATACTATCTACCCTTTGACTCTGGGGTCAACAAGATTCCACTTAAGAAGGTAATCCTTACCTTCAGTGAATTCCCCTTAACTGGGAACATAGTCCTAAGCTTCTACAACACCTGTGGAACCTCACACCAAAGCCCCTCCTCAGTGCCTGAAGTGTCAATGCTTCAGGTACAATGCTAAGAACTGTAAAGGAGAGTTATGGTGTAAGCACTGCAGTCGGTCACATTCTGACTGGCAGTGCAAGCATACTGCGCCCCCTATCTGTGCCAACTGTGATGGGCTTCATGCCTCCACCTTCTATGGATGCTGCACCAGGAACCTCGCCTGCGAGAAGAGTGAAGCTAATGGTCCTGTCCGCTCTATGGCCAGCACTAAGTTTGGGGTGATCAAATAACTAAGTTTCGTGATGACACCTCCTCCACCCCCTGTCACACCACCCTCCACAACCTTTGACCCCTCAGTCAGCTTTGCTGGTGCCACGAGGGGTCAAGTGACTCCCGCTGCTGCCATGAAGTAGCGCCAGCAGAGATGCCTGTGCTTCAAGCACAGGCACCATCTGCTGTCTCTGCTCCTCTGGCTCCTGTCGCCCTCCCTGAGGTAAAGCCCTCTGCACCTGTCCCTGAGGCCCTCTGTGCTGCAACTACCTCCATGTGCAGGTTTCTGCTGCAACCTCCATGACAGAATCCTGTCCCATTCAGGCCAAGCATTTGGCCAGGAAAGTAAAGAGGGCAAGAAAGAGCATGGTTACTCGTTGGCCTGAGCAGAAAAACCCTCCTGCTCCTTGATGCCACAGGATTTCAGGAACGACCACAGGGACACAGTCCTCTAGCCCACAATCCTCTGTCTACTTGTGGGCGTCATCAAGGGTGTTACTTCCACCCTACCAGACAAATATGATTAATGACAAGACCCAGATGTTCCTATCGACCTCGAACTTTGATTATCCTCAACCAACTGGCCTCCTTCATATCACACATTGTGGACTTCAGGAGCAAGACTGCTGACGTCAGGAACTGATGCCTTCTTCCAGCACCTCACCTCTTCCTCATAGGGGACCACCTTGACGTGGTGGTGGGGGCCTACAATGCCTTTGTGAAGTAGGGTCACGGCTTGTTGGTTCCTGGTTTGCACGACAGCTTGTAACCTTCGGTGGAGGGGCCTGTTGAGGGCCTGCTGACTGGTAAGAGAGCCTCTACTAAAGTGGGCTTATTGACTTCTCCCCTGAGAAGGTCAGGGTTGCAGCCCCAATGGAGGGGCTGTGGCTGAGGGTTCAGCTGACTGGTGTTGGGGGGCATTGGTCAAGCAGGCTCATCGGTGCAGCCTCAGTGAAGTTGTGGGTCAGCTGACTGCTGCTGGGAGCTGCGGGTTTTGTGGCTCTGATGGAGAGGATGAAGTTGAGGGCTTGCGACTGGGAGTGAGATCCCCAGTTGACAGGCTTATCGATGGAAAAGCCAAACTAAGAGTCTCCATCCCGGGAGCCGAGTAAACGTGGATCTATATGACCATTTTTGTGGCTAAGCGGGGAATAGATTAAATTTAGGTTTTGACTGATGCATGAGCTTTCCTACTATAGGACTGTTCGCCATAAGAAATCGTGGATGAGCTGTGTCTTTATGGCAGTCTTGCCCCGACCATAGGTAGTGGAGAGCGTGGCATTATTCCCATAGATGGTGTGCAGCCATATGCTGTGGTACATCTGGGACTTGCCATTTTGATTAATTCCCTTCCTGCCCCACTGGTGACTGATCAGGATATGGCTCAGCAGCCCTGCTCTTCGACTAAGCCTTGATATAATGATTATTTCACTTTGCAGGAACTCACATCTGCAATTGGACTTCAAAGCACTCGTCGTCCATAGGTTCTGACGGCGTCAGCTATACTCAGTTAGATAACCTGTCACCTGAAGCTCTGCTTGTGCTTCTTAAACACTTCAATCATTCCTGGACCACCTGCACAGCACTTGATTTATGGAGGGCAACACACATTATGCCATTATGAAGCAGGAAAAACCTGCCACTGAGCTGTCCTCTACAGGCCATTTGCTCTATCATCTTTCCTCTGCACGATCCTAGAGAGACTGGTCCTTGGACGCCTAGAATGGTATATAGAGACATAGACACCTTCCCGACAGCCTATTGGAATTCCGCAAAGGGAATTTCACATCTGATAATCTTATTGACATCCCACCAGCTGCTGATCAAGAGCTGTTCAAGGAACAGAATACAGTCGCTGTCTTCTTTCACATTCAGAAGGCATTTGATTCCCTGTCCCACTCTGATATTCTCTGTAGATTCCATGATCTCGGTCTCAGAGGCAATATCCTCCACTCGATCACAGCATACATCTTCAACAGGACGGTTCTTGTGAAGATGGACTACACACTCTGTCTCCCACACTATCAGTCATGGAGTACCTCAAGGGGGTGTCCTCAGCACGATGTTACTGAACATCTTGCTGTCAGGCCTACCCTCTGGACTCGAGAATAGAGTGGGTATTTCCATCTACACAGATGACAGCTGAATCTGCTTCCCTAAGCGAGGACCCCGCCTATACTCAGCTGAAGATGAAACGAGCTGAGTCCATGGTCGTCAAGTTCTTTGACAACCTAAGCCTCTCTGTTTCCACCGATAAGACTGTGGCCATGGTTGTCACAAAGTCACGCCTTCCATCCACGTTTCCTGGCTTCATACTAAGACGAAACCACATCTAGGTCGTCAAAAGCATAAGTTACTTGGTGTGGTCCTGGACAACAGGCTGACCTGGGAACCTCATATCCAGCATCTTAAGACAGTTGCCACTGCGTAGAGAAATATATTGTCTTTCCTTGCTGTTACCCACTGGGTAAGTTCCTGCAAGACTCTCCTGCTCTTGTACAGGCACTTGATCCTCTCTCTCGTCAACTACAGTGGTCACCATTTGAGCAATGCCTCTGCTTCACTGCTGAGCAAGTTGACCAGTGTCCACATTATATCTCTGAGCCTTTGTATTAGACTCTGCCCTAACACACCAAATGAATCTGTTATTACAGAGGCTGATGACATTCCTTTTTGCCTGCACCAGAAAAGAAGTATTCTATGCATCTCTCTAGGGTCCAATCCCTCCACTTTAACAATGAGCTTCTCAGGAAGTTGCAAGATCGGCTAGACTCTCCATCGCCATATCTGCCACTGACTTCTACCACTGAGTCCTCCCTGTCACCTCCACTGCTGACAATACGCTCTTCCCTGACCTTCCACCCTGAAGAAACAGTGATCTTATGATCAATGTCACTGTCCCTTCTCTACGGTGGAAGAGCGACTCAGATCGAGTGGTCATCAAACTTCTCTCCACCTCCTATGTCACTGCACAATATGAGAGATGTATTGATGTCTACACTGATGGATCTGTGAACTGGGAGAGGCTACATGCTGTCTCTGCCTTTACATCCCCGATACGGGCATCGCCAGAGGTTTTCGCCTTCTGCATCTCGTTTTCTCCACCTGTGCAGAGCTCCATGCTATCCTTGAAGCTGTACTCTTCATCCTCAGCCTTGAGAGTGCAACTTTGTTATCCTCTGTGATTCTAAATCAGCCTTAAAAGCTCTCCAGAAGCGAGACAGCAGGAGTTGCAATTCCTTCCTCATCCAGATGATCATGGAGACTTTCTCCAAGGTCACATCTGCCGAAATCACGGTTCATTTACATTGGATCCCTTCCCCTCTAGGGATACCTGGCAATGAGCTCGCTGATTGCACCGCGAAGGAGGCGCTGGAAAGTCAGAGGTGTGTAACTAATTATCATCTCTGTCTCAGCGACTGCAAGAGTTCTGTCTCAGTACTGATGAGCCAGTATCGTCTTCCCAGTGGCAGAAGGACAGCAGCTGTTCCCCTTATTCAAGTACCTAGTTGACCCTTCTCTCACTGCTCCTAACGTGAGTAATCTTTGCAGATCTGAGGAGACCCTCCTTCATCGTCTCCTAGTTCATCTACAGCAACACAATGCTTCACATTCGCGACAGAGCGTTCAGTTCTAACTGTGCCACATGCAGCACACCTGAGACTGTATCTCACGTACTGCTCAACTGCTCCCAGTACAATACTAAAAGGGAAGCTTTGTTATGGCAGCTTCAGGCCATCCGAACCACCGATTTCTCCGTCACCTTCCTACTTGCTACTCAGCACAATGTGAAGCTGCAGAGAACACACTTTCGACACGTCACTAATTTCTTTTAGAACACTGGTTTCTTCTGCAAGGTCTAATGTTTACTTTATTTCTTTCTCGAGATTAGTACACTTATTAGTTTCGAGTAATAGCTGAGAGGCAATTTCTTGTGCATCCGCTATCTCACCCTTCTCTTGTGACTGGTGTTGGGAGCCCTTATTGGAGGCTAATTTCACCATGATCTTACAACCCCTTGAACCTTGAACCTTTCCTCTGGCTGCCTTAACTGCTTCCGCTACAATGCTGAAAAGAAATTTTGTTTTGGGAGCTTCATGCTATTGGAGTCATGGATTATTCGATAACCCCCTTTCTTGGCACTTACCTGACCCTATGTTCTTCCAGCATTGGTCCTTGGAACAGCATTCGAACAGAACAAGACTTTGTTGTGAACGCTCATGTGACTACTCACTGATTTCTTTTAGAACTTCAGCCTTTTGCTCAAATCCTAATGTCTCCTCATTGGAGGATAATTTCACTATGTTCTTACAACACCTTAAACCTTGAAGATGGGAGGGGGTGGCTCCATCAGTAGCACGCCAGGCTCGTAATCTGCAGTTCCCAGGTGCAAGTCCCAGCTTGGTCAGCATTGAGACTTATCTCCAGAAAACTACCCGCCCTGCCCACAGTCAGTAGGGGACACCGATAGTCTTGGAAAGGTCTCCCTCTGTCGGATGGGACATATACTGTGACCCCATGTGCGGGAGAGCATGTTAAATATTAAAGAACCTTGTGCATGCTGTTATAGAACCCTGTGCATGTTAAAGAACACGCTGGATGGCATTAACAGAAGGCTACCATCTGTCTCTCAACAGCTGTTCCAGTGGGACTCCTCCCCCAACCTTCTCTGAGCCTTCATGGCCCTTGTGACCTGACCATTTAGCCCATGGTGTGCAAAAAAGTGCCACTTAGAGGTGAAACAACCAAATCTTGAAGATATTAGCTCATGGTGACGCCTAGACCTCATTATTTTGTTTTTGCTAAATAACGAAATACTAGATTATTATAGTTTTCTTGTAAAGTAAATTTAAGCACCTTATTTCTAGAAATTAAGTTGCCTGCAATTTGCTAGAACATCATCATCATCATCCTCAAGCAGCCATGGGCTACGGAAGTCCAACCAGACTGTGCAGTCTAATTCTCCAAGCATATCTGTCCTGAGCTACATCTGCTGCATCCAGCCACTGCACACCAATTCTAACAAGGTCATGTTTAACATTGTCTGCCCACTGCATTCTAGGTCTCCCCTTCCTTCTGAGGCCTCTAGGCACACTGTTCATAACCCTATTCGCCAATCTATAATTATCCATACGGGCAACATGGCCAAACCAGTGGAGTCTCTCTCTGAACAATATGCTGCTTAAAGGAGGTTGCAGACTCCTTTGCCTAACCTCATCATTAGTTACAAAGTTAAACCACCTAATACCCAAGATACTGCGTAAGCATCTAGAATCAAAAGCATCTAGTTTCCTGTTATCTTGTTTACACAGCGTCTAAGTATAACTACCATAACTAACCCTAGAAAGAACCAAACAATTATACAGTCTAATTTTAGTCTTTAGGTGTATACGCCTATTTCTCCACAATCTCCATCTGTTGGTATTTCTGCAGTTTAAATCGCATAGCTCACTAGATGGCGCCACGAGACATGCCTCGTGGCATAAGGGAACATAAGTAAGATTCGTAGTAATCGGAACGCCATCTCTTGGTTAAGGACAGGAATCCCTTTGTTCTGCTGATCCTTTAAGACTGTGATTCCTTTGTTCTGCAACCACTGCAAACTTCGGACATGCGTTTTCAAACTCCCGACATTACCTTAGAGTACGTTTTTCACTCACTCTTTGGTTCAGCTTTTAGAGTTTTTTTTTTGTGCATATTTGTGTCCTTCTGCTTATCCCCCAGGTATGATGCCATCACCTCCAAGATTTAAGCAAAAGAAAGGAGGGTCTGTGAGCTCGCCTGATTCCGTGCCTTCAGACCCTCCCCCAAACGGACAGTCTTGACCTGTCTGATTACAATGGTCTGCAAAACCTATTCCAGGGAGAGCAGAACCTCAACCAGTTTTCCTGACAAGATGTCCTGCCCCTTGCGCTCTCTATCTGTGCCAAGGGATAAGACTCTCTTGACATCTCCCTGTGTCCATGCTTCCGGCACTTCCTCTGAAGTGCTGGGTCCTTCCACTGATTCTTCAATGAGTGGTAAGACACTCTCTACTGTCACCTCAGTCTCTTCCTCTGATGTGTCAGCTCCCTCCATTGTTGCTGCCATGAGTGGTGAGCTTTCTCCACTGTCACTGGCATTGCTGTGGGTGCCTCTTCCACTACCCCTCACAATGTCTCCCCCTTGCCTCAGCCGTGTCCGATATGGTCCCAGTAGCTGGTGCTGCTGCAACACTTTCAGCTGCGACTCCTACTGCCAACCTTTCCCTGGCAGATATGACTCAGGACGAGCAGCCCCTCATCGACCTGTGCAACATCATGGATGTCAATCTGAAGCTGCCTGAGAGAGCTGATGATGGTTTCGTTGCTGTCAGCTGTTAGAAGAAGGATGCCAAGCGTCTTCTTTTAATATGACCTCGGCCTTCTCACGTCTCATGAACGATTATAATCCGAACCCCATCTCCACAGAGATTGTGAAGATTCTCAGGGCACAGATTGTGGATTCTCATTACTTGGAGATGAGATGTTTACTCTTAAGGTCAGCTCTCACAACCTTGCCGAGAAACTCCTATGCACCACCTCAATTCTGGGTATCACCATAACTATGGATTACCTAGCCTCTTACTGCCTATCACAGGGCCTCATAGATGGTATTGACACCTTACTGATGAGGTGATCCTTGATGCCCTCTTGGATCAGAAAGTGACAGCGGTTCACTGTATGTATCGCTGTCTTCCTTTGGATTCTGGGGTCAACAAGATTCCCCTTAAGAAGGTATGAATTCCCCATACTTGGGAATGTTTCCTGAGCTTCCACCGGATCTCAGTGAAGGCTCTCACCAAGACCTCAATGCCTGAAGAGCCAACACTTCAGGCACATTGCTAAGAAAGTGCAGTATAAGTGCTGCAGTTGACCTCACTCCCAGAAGCAGTGCAATCATACTGGGCCCCCTATCTGTGTTAACTGTGGTGGACCTCATGCTGTCACCTTTTCTGGGTGCCTGCCAGAAAGCTTGCCTGCGAGAAGAAGAGGGAAGCCCTTGGTCCTTGGTGTTTGGACAGCACAAGCTTGGGAAGGTCCCTATTTCGAGCTCCATGGTGACAACCCCCCCCCCCCTCAACCTAAGAAATTCGTGTGCAGCAGGAGTCTCTTTGCCCCTCAGCCAGCTTAGCTGCTGCCACGAGAGATCATGTGACCCCTGCTACTGCCATGGAAGTAGCACCAGCAGAGATGCCTGTGCTTCAATCAAAGGCAAATTCTACTGCCCTGCTTCCCTGGCCCCTGTCGTTACCGTTCGTGAGGTGATGCCCTCTGCCCTGTCCCTGATGCCCCTTTTGCTGCAGGTATCTCCAAGGTGTAGGAGGTTTCTGCTGCAACCTCCACAGCGGATTCCTTTCCCATTCAAGCCAAGCAGTTGGCCAGGAAGGTAAAGAGGACAAGGAAGAACAGGGCTGCTCATTGGCCTGAGCCGAAGAAGCCCTCCTCCTCCTTGATGCATCAGGACTTCAGGAAGGAAAACAAATATACAGTCCTCCTGCCCACATTTTTCTCCTACTTGTGGATGTCATCAAGGTCGTAACTTCCGCTCTTCCTGAGGAATCTCGATCTCGAACTTTGGTGATCCTCAACCAGTTGGCCTCCCTGACATTGCACTTTGTGGACTGCTAGACACTCTGTGTTGACTAGCTTTTCTTCGAGGTTCCTTCTTCACATTCGGACTATGTGCATGGCAAATGGAGTGTCTAATATCCCTTCCATCCTTCAGTGGAACTGCAGGGGCTTCAGGAGCAAGGCTGCTGACATCTGGAACTATATCAACATCATGCCACTTCCCATCCTTGCTCTCTGTGAGGCCGACCTCATTGATCACTAGTCCTGAAGCCCTACATTGTGCACACGAGCAAGAGTCATCCACTCTCCCATAATCTGGTGATTCTTGTGCACAAGAATGTCACACGATATACTATTGATATCACTTTCACTGATGCAAACAATGATTTCGTATCATGACGCATGTGGCTGAACAGTTATGATATCACCCTGATATCCTGTTACATCCAGCCTTCCATTATCTTTCCTGTATCAACTTTACAGAATAATCTATCGCAGTGCCCTCAGCCCTAGATTCTCTGTGGGGACTTTAATGCCCACAGTCCATCCTGGGCAGAGATATCAGAGATCGGTGAGGTAAGGATATCGAGAATATCATCTTCCAGCACAATCTCTTTATCACCAACGATGGCTCGCCTAAGACCACAGACCTCCGAGTACCTACAGCTCCACTGACCTGATAATCTGTTCTTCCAGCATTGGTCTAAGCCTCAGCTGGTGGCTTGACCCTGACACCTGGGGAGGTGATGACTTCCCACTGCACATCTCCTTGTCGTGGCTCTCCAAGGCACATGTAGCTCCAAGAAGACTATCGATGCTTACTGACTGCCGCTCTTTCAGCAGATCTCGTCTGAAGGACTCGCCACCATCGAAGCCTACATAACTCAGTGCAGTGACAGAGGCCCTCACTGCTGCCTCTAATGCCTGCACTGTTACGATATCGACACCCAGGCACCTTTCCCCTCCAGATATCCACTACAAGCACCTTTGCACCATTTGCTGTGGAGCAGGAATCCGCACCTGCCACCCTGGTAGATTTACAGATATTCCTCATGCTAGAAGGCTCCATGCTGCGATCAGAAGGTACCTGAATTGCCGTGAAAGGTTCAGGTGGAGATCTTCTGCTCCAGGGTCAATGTCATCAACCATTCTGGGAAAGTCTGGAAGTACATCAGATGATCATCTGATGTACTTCCAGACTTTCTCAGAATGGATTTCCTCAGATCATCCTGATGAGGAAGCCACAACCTGCCCTCCCTTACCATAATATTGCCCTGTCCTGTGGGGAGGATTTAGCTGTCACTGCTGATGCCTTCTTCCAGCACCTCACCTCTTCTCTTCCTGCCCCACTTGTGACTGATCAGGATACGGCTCAGCACCCCTGCTCTGCGACTGAGCCTTGCTAAAATGATCCTTTCACTTTGCAGGAACTCATCTGTGCAATTGGGGCATCAAAGCACTCGTTGTCCATAGGTTCTGACGGCGTCAGCTATACTCAGTTAGCTAACCTGATACCAGAGGCTCTGCTTGTGCTTCTTAAATACTTCAATCATTCCCGGACCACCTGCACAGCTCTTGATTTATGGAGGGCAACACACATTGTGTCTATTATGAAGCAGGGAAAACCTACCACTGAGCTGTCCTCTACAGGCCCATTGCTCTATCACCTTTCCTCTGCACGATCCTAGGAGACTAGTCCTTGGACGCCTAGATTCCATGATCTCGGTCTCAGAGGCAATATCCTCCACTGGATCACAGCATACATCTCCAACAGGACGGTTCTTGTGAAGCTGGACTACACACTCTGTCGCCCACACTATCAGTCACAGAGTACCTCAAGGGGGTGTCCTCAGCCTGATGTTACTGAACATCTTGCATCATCCAGGACCCCTCCTATGCTCAGCTCAAGATGAAACGAGCTGAGTCCATGGTCATCTAGTTCTTCGACAACCAAAGTCTCTCTGTTTCCACGATACGACTGTGGCCATGGTTGTCACAAAGTCACGCCTTCCATCCACGTTTCCTGGCTTCATACTAAGACGAAACCACATCTAGGTCGTCAAACAGCATAAGTTCCTTGGTGTGGTCCTGGACAACAGACTGACCTGGGAACCTCACATCTAGCATCTTAAGACAGTTGCCACTGCGTAGAGAAATATATTGTCTTTCTTTGCTGTTACCCACTGGGTAAGTTCCTGCAAGACTCTCCTGGTCTTGTACAGGAACTTGATCCTCTCTCTCATCAACTACAGTGCTCACCATTTGAGCATGCTTCATTGCTGAGCTTCATTGCTTCTCTGCTTCATTGCTGAGCAAGTTGGCCAGTGTCAACATTATATCTCTGAGCCTTTGAATCATACTCTGCCCTAACACACCAAACGCATCTGTTACTACAGATGAAACTGTTAATAAATATGTCAGTGTAAAAATCTGTAAAATAATAATTCAGTATAAAAATCTGTAAAAAATATGTTATTACAGATTAGAGGCTGATGACATTCCTTTCTGCCTGCACCAGAAGAGAGGTATTCTATGTCATAGGGTCCATTCCCTCCACTTTAACAATGAGCTTCTCAGGAAGTTGCGAGACAGGCCAGACTCTGCCATCGCCGTATCTGCCAATGACTTCTACCACTGAGTCCTCCCTGCCACCTCCACTGCTGACAATACGCTCTTCCCTGACCTTCCACCCTGAAGAAACAGTGATCTTATTATCAATGTCACTGTCCCTTCTCTACGGCGGAAGAGCGACTCAGATCGAGTGGTCATCAAACTTCTCTCCACCTCCTATGTCACTGCACAATATGAGAGATGTATTGATGTCTACACTGATGGATCTGTGAACCGGGAGAGGCTACATGCTGTCTCTGCCTTTACATCCCCGATACGGGCATCGCCAGAGGTTTCCGCCTTCTGCATCTCGTTTTCTCCACCTGTGCAGAGCTCCATGCTATCCTTGAAGCTGTACTCTTCATCCTCAGCCTTGAGAGTGCAACTTTGTTATCCTCTGTGATTCTAAGTCAGCCTTAAAAGCTCTCCAGAAGCGAGACAGCAGGAGTTGCAATTCCTTCCTCATCCAGATGATCATGGAGACTTTCTCCAAGGTCACATCTGCCGGAATCATGGTTCATTTACATTGGTCCCTTCCCCTCTAGGGATACTTGGCAATGAGCTCGCTGAATGCACCGCGAAGGAGGCGCTGGAAAGTCAGAGGTGTGTAACTAATTATCATCTCTGTCTCAGCGACTGCAAGAGTTCTGTCTCAGTACTGATGAGCCAGTATCGTCTTCCCAGTGGCAGAAGGACAGCAGCTTTTCCTTATTCAAGTACCTGGTTGACCCTTCTCTCACTGCTCCTAACGTGAGTAATCATCGCAGATCAGAGAAGATCCTCCTTCACCGTCTCCTAGTTCATCTACAGCAACACAATGCTTCACATTCTTGACAGAGCGTTCAGTTCTAACTGTGCCATATGCAGCACACCTGAGACTGTATCTCACGTACTGCTCAACTGCTCCCAGTACAATACTGATAGGGAAGCTTTGTTATGGCAGCTTCAGGCCATCCGAACCAGAAACCACAACTCAAAGCTGCAGCAAACACTTCTGACTGGTCACTGATTTCTTTCAGAACGTTGGCCTCTTCTGCAAGGTGTAATGTTTTCTTTTTTCCTTTCTCCTGATTAATACTCTTATTAGCTGAGAGGTAGTTTCTTGTGCATCTGCTATCTCACCCCTCTGTTTGACTGGTGTAGGGAGCTCCTTATTGGAGGCTAATTTCACCAAAACTTACAACAGTTTGAACCTTGAACCTTAGGAAAAAACCCGGGCGTCAATACGATTTTTGTTAAGCAGGAAATGTGGAACAATGGGATTTACAATTTGCAATTCCGTTCGGGGTAATTTTATTATAACCGAATCAGCGATTTTCTTGTCAAAACGATTTTCTCGTGTTTTACGTATGTCGTCCGTGCTGGGATTTTTTATGGAGACTTTTTTTAATAATGCGAATGGGAGATGAATTGTTTATGATTTTCTTGTTTTCTAGGTTTTTTGTCCTTGATGAGATTATTTAGTTCTTGGGGCTTTTTTTATAATGTGAATGGGCGGTGAATTATTTGCGACATTTGTGTTTTTAGGCTTGTTATCCCTGGTGTAATTTTTTAACGTTTTGTGAGTTTATATTTTTTTTTTGGTTGCCTCTGATGTTTTTTTTTTTGATTTGTGGGTTCTCTATAACTGCAGATCAGCAAAATGTTGTTTAGCGATTTGTTTGTTCTTTAAACGTGGATGATCGGAAACTGCAGAAGAGCCGTTCATTGTTTAGTGGTATGCTCAGATTAATATGGCTGATTCCGATATAATTATTTTAAAGCTCTATTTTAAATTGTGGATTTGCGCTTTTTATTGCCAGTTTGTCACTTTGCACTTTTTAAAATAGTTGTCTTTGAAATAGTTTTTGACTTAGATGATGTTATTTTGGCTGGTTTTGTTATGGAATCAAAATTTTACATTTAGAAATTGTTTGCCTTGAGGATCTGTTATTATTAAATCAGAAAAGTTTGCTTTTGCCAGAAACATGAAATAGCTGTTATGACGAATCCTGTCTGTTGCTGCCACAGTTGAAATATAACGGAATTAAGAATTAAATATATATATATGTGTTTCACAATTGTCCAAATCAATGCAGCATAAGATAACTTAAGCGCAATTTTATAATATTCAAGCAAGTTCAACGCAATGAAAATGCAGCTTAATAATATTAAACAAGTGCAATACAATGAGAATTGCTTGCCGCAGCAAGCTTTATACCACCAAAATAGCGATTTCTAGCTTGGGTTGGGTTGGGTTGTTTTACCTCTGAGCAGCACTTTTTGCACACCATGGGCTAAATGGCCAGGTCACATGGACCCCGAAGGCTCAGAGAAGGTTGGGGAGGGGACCCACTGGAACATCTGTTGGGAGACAGATGGTAGCCTCCCGTCAAGCCATCCAACGTGTTCTTTAGCGTACACAGGGTATGGCTCTCCCACACACGGGACCACGGGTTAACGTCCCATCCGACAGAAGGCGACCGTGGGCAGGGCGGGGAATTTTGCGGAGATAAATCTCAACGCTGACCCAGCTGGGACTCGAACCTGGGCGCGATTTCTAGCAAGGTAGACTGTGGCCAATCAATACACTATCAAGTTCCCCGTTATCTGTGACTGTTAGCAAAATTTGTGGGTGGAAAATAGTCCTGTTTTTCAATATTTTGATTTTTATCAAGTGCCCTTTTACGAAATCTTTTTGTTTGCCTGATATTGCTATTGCCCCATCGATGTAAATATTTATGTAGTTTTTTAACTGAAAACCATTCTTCTCAAAGAACTCAATGCGTCAGTCAGAATATTTCTTCTTCCGTTAGGTGTTCAGGAAGTGGCTAACAAAAATAAACCACTCTTTTTGTAAAAATAGTTTAATACTTGAAAAGAGAAGGAAGAGCACAGGAACGACAACAAATAAACCAAAACGTTATTAGCTTATAAGCCACATGGTATGTAGTTAGGTAACGGAAGAATGTAATATTTATGACAGAGAAACACATCTCCAGTTTTAGTGTATTACAGACCAACAGTTTTTGATACTGTATAGTCCCCTTTTATTTGATGACAAATACGTTAATATTAATTTGAAGACGTTTCATTAGGGAAGTTCGGATGGCACAGCACCAATAAGTAAGTTTGGGTGTATAAACATTCGTTTGGAATCCTTAACTTTTGCCATTAACCTATTTACGTTGGTATAATGCTTCACTCTAATAAAAATTTCATTCAAATATATAGTTATTAAATTTACTTATCTAATAATTACTTGTACGCAGTGCATCTCGGGTTCGAATTCCAATTGGGTCATAGTTTACCTCGCCAAACTCCCCGCCCTGCATACAGTCAGTAGGGTACACTGATGGAGCTTGGAAAGGCTGATGTCTGTTGGATCATACGTGGTAAATGTACAATTAACAAAATTATGACATTGCCAATTTAAAAATTCGAAAAATAATGTAAAAATAAAGCTATTCTCTATGGCACTGTTAAATGTTTTTAAACACCTCAACACATGGACTATGCTATCAAGTATCAACAATTATTTAGGAGAGATTTATGTACCATGCCATAGAGGATGGGTAATAACAGGAACAGCTGGGATGATTTTGGTGACAAATTTTATAATCGATGTTCTTGCTGGCAAGTGACGTCACAGTGGAGATTAAAAGGAGGATAATGGCTGCCAATGGTCTACCTACCTTGGCAAAGGAAATAACCATTTATACCATTGATAGAAGAGAGTGCTTAAAAAAGTTTTGATCCATGACTCTTGTTTCACTCCCTTTTGCATCGTCAGGTGGGAAGCTGTTGGCATGGTATGTAAATCCCTCCTTAAAAATTATTGATACTTGATAGCATAGTCCATGTGTTGGTGCTTAAAAACATTTAACAGTGTCATAGAGAATTGATTAGCTTTAATTTTAATTACTGCATTGTGTACCTCTACTCTAATTTTTGTTAGTAAAACATAACATGGCTATAGCTAAGATACCCTATAAAGAGTGACCAAATTTTCTTATACTCAAACAATTGGATAAAAATTGTTTATTCAAGTTACTTCTGTAAAGATAAAAGCATTAAATATGAGATTTGTAATAACAAAAAATAGTTGAATTATCGCATTAAGATGAATATCAACTTTCAAAGAACATTCCATGAATACCTGAAAGGTTGCCTTACTAGGAGTGAGGATATTTTAAAATGAGAACACATCAAATAGAATATTTAATCATAAACATTTACTTCTAAATGTAAAATTTTGATTCTGCATATAAAACCAGCCAAAATAATGGCATCTACAGCAATTTGTCCTAACTGCATATATCACAATATAACGAACGTCAGTAAATGCCAGATGAGGCTGTTTGTTTGAACAGCTTGCTATTGCTAATAAATGTTTGGCAGTTGTAAAAAAAAATGAAAAATAATCTTTTCATGGACAGCTATTTTAAAAAGCACAATAATGCTAAACAACAAACTGCCATTCCACAAGTTAAAAAAAAATGCTATAAAATAATTTTACTGGAATCAACATATTATGCCAAGCATAATATGGTTGATTCCAGTAAATAAATGAACCGCTGATCCATTATAAAAAAAAAAACTCCCAGAAAAAATAACCTTATCCAAGACAAGTCTAAAAAATAATGTGAAACAATATATCGCCAATCTGCATTTTAAAGAAGGCCCTGGAATTAAATATTCTCATCAGAGACAACCTAAAAAAACAGAAAATCGCAAACAATTCCATCTGAGGCAACAAGCCTAAAAACACTAATATAACAATGTACCGCCGATTCGCATTATCAAAGAAAAAGCCCCAGAACTAAACCTATCAGGGGAAACAAATGTAAAAATAAGAAAATCATATTGCAATTAAAAACAATTTACCACCAATTTGTATCACGCAAATATTCTAAAACTAAATAATCCTATCAGAAAAAACTTCAAAAACATGAATATCGTAAACACAATACCCTGCCGATCAGCATTGTAAAAAAAAAATGGCAGTAGTGCAACTCATGGCCCTCTGGTGCCATTTCTTTTGATGCAATGTAACAAAACGATCCTTTTCAATGATTCCCACAACCCCCTCTCCCAGACCAAACCCAAACAGGGATTTCTAGAAAAAGATTGTTTTTTTCTTTACCATGGTAATGATAACTTGAGTTTACATCAAATGCAAAGTAACAAAAAAAAATCCCTCACAACCATGAATTGCTAAAAAAAAATTAAAACTATAAAAAAAAGCTAGGACAGTACATTTGCCTTCCCATGTACTACAAATTCCTGCAATCTGTCCCCCCTCTTTTCCCAATAGTTAAAACACACTACAAATATATTTCCACAAACTAAACTAATAAATCAAGTCACACATACAATAATTAACCTGAATAAATCACCAGAATTAATCAAATCAAGCACAAATCTTAAAACCAAGAACATCACGAACAACGCACCGCTGACCAGCATTCCATCCCCCAACCCCCCCCCCCCCCCCAAAAAAAAAAAAAAAAAAAAAAAAAAAACAAATGCTATTGATGACACATACCAAAAAGCATGAAAATCGGAAGTGATGCACTGCTGACCAAATTATAAAGAAGTCTCCGAAACTAATGTCCTCGCAGACAACGCAACCAAAAAGCATGAAAATCGGAAACAGTGCACTAATTATTTTGTGGAATTGTTTATTCAATTTTTTCGTTGACATATGGGACTTGAACTCGTATCTCTCCAGAAACATGCCAGAGTATTCTTACCAATTGAACTAATGCTGGCTCATGTTTCTTTCCACAAATTTAAGACTTTAAATCTTTCACTGATGAATTTCGGCACCAACCATTGGTGTCATCTATGATATGAATGGGTGGCAACAATTTCTTTTTATATTGCGCTGAGTGAGATGGAAATAATAGTCTCTTCACACTATTTAGTGTTATTAATGATTTTAAACATAGGTGACAATCACAGTGTTACCGACTGAATTATAAAAAAGCCCTTGAAAGTAAATAATGTAATCACAGATAACACAAACCAAAAAACATGGAAATTGGAAACAGTGCACCACCAACCAAATTATAAAAAAGGCCCCAAAACTAAATAATGCGTTATAATCGTTTAACTTAGGGGAAAATATACAAATTGCGATTGTGACTAAACATTTTTCTTTACTTCTATGGTAGATGAGAAGATCAAACTTGTTGTACTGATATAGATTTGGATTATAAATTCATTAAAAAAATCAAATTAAAAAAATGTGGGTTTGCCAAAAAATAAAAAAAAAACTGAAAATTTTAAAATGTAAAAAAAAGTGGTGGCACCAAATATAGATTAAAGCTGACATGTTGTACATTATGCTCCATAGAAACATAGTACAAAATTTGGAGTATGGTCATTTCTTTGATGACGAGTGAATAAATATTGAAATTTTACTAATGTTATGGTTACTGATGCACTTCAGGGGACCACATTGATGAACATACGCACTAAAGGAGACGAACGGGCACTAAAGGAGACAAACGGAGAGGCTACCAACATGTGTGCTGCTTACACTCAAGCGCAACTTTGTAACTCCACCACTCCCAGCTACAATGCTGCTATTGATAAAAGTTCATATCCTTTTTTACAGACAAATAAATGAAAAAGCCCCAGTATTCAGAGGAAACAAAATTAGCAATACGATCGTTAAAAACTGGGACAGGTTACCAAATGTTCCAACTTCAGTTTGTATAACTTGAAAACGGTAAATTATATTTCATTTTTGAAAAGTTGTTCTATAATTAAGGAAGTGTTTAATGGGCTAGTGTAGTCCAAATAAGCAAAGAACTAGTAGCTCTTTAGGCCCCCTGGGCAAAAAAAAGATGCTTCTTCGCATTTAATGAGTAAAAGAAATTGCACATATACAAGTTTCAATTTAGTTCATTTTAATGATGTCATATTCATCGTTGACAAAATAAATGCTATCGTAAAATACATTGATAATAAACAATTTAGTCATAAATAATTAGAATATGTGAACATTTAAACTGAAAAGAGCTAAGTTATTGACATTGTGATCAATAGAATTGATTTTATATTTTAATATATTTTAAAAGTACCAAGTACAAGTACTATGCAACTTGAATTAATTTTGTAAAGTCTAGTAAATAAAAACAATTACAGTTTCTATTATTGGATTAAACCATCTGACGCCTGCTTCTGCCTTAGCACTGTACTGTTCTTAAGATAATATCAGCAAAGAAATATTTTTCTTCAGAGATTAAAAAAATGGAGGTAATCGCAATTACATCATGAGTTTTCATGTTTCGGAGTGAATTTTTTTCCTTGATTAAATTGGACAATTGATTAAAAATAAAGCATAATTTACTGTTTTCAAGTTGTATGAACTGAAGTCAGAACATTTAATAACCTGTCCTAGTTTTTAGCGATCGCAGTCAGGCCACCCTATGTATCACTCAACATTTGCATTGCTAAATTTGTTGCCTCTAAATCTTTTTCATTTGCTCATGTATAAATAAAGAATATGAACTTTTATCAATAGCAGCATTATAGCTGTAAGTAGCAGTGGAATACTAGTTGGAGTGGTTGAAGTTACAAAGTTGCGCTTGAGTGCAAGCAGCACATGTTGGTAACCTCTCCGTGCGTCTCCTCTAATGCGCAAGAGCGTCAATGTGGTCTGAAGTGCATCATTATCTACAACATTAGTAAAATTTCAATATTTTTTTACTCATTGAAATGATCATACTCCAAATTTTGCACGTTTTTATGGAGCATGATGGTACAACATATGGCAGTTTTAATTTTTTATATTTGCCACCTCACTCTTTTTCACATTTAAAAATTTTAAGTTCATTTTTTTTCAAAAACGTATTACATTTTTTAAATTTGAACTTTTTAATGAATTTATAATCCAAATATACAACATAGTTTTAAGTATCAAAGTTTGGTCGTATCTACCATAGAAGCAAAGATTTAAAAGAAAAACGTTTAGTCACAATCGCAATTTCTATATTTTCCTCTGAGATTAAACAATTATAACTTTTTTCAAAAATATTTTTGACTCAACAATGAACACTCTCAAGAACAAACCCTCCTAATATTAAATACTTCCAATTGCAAAATATCTTTACTTATTATTTGCCATATTTTAACCAAATGTGGAAAAAACAACAGGAACATATCAATTATCCTTATTCTGCCTATCATTAAAAATCCCTCATTTAATATATTATACATATTACAGTTATCTCTAACTGTGTTATCCCAAGAAGTAATCCAGCAAAAATGGAGAAAAAAAGCAACATAATGTCACATTCACATCAAATCACACACATGACTTCACATTACTTACCCCCAAAAAAAAACAAATCATAGAACATAGGCCACTAACAACCAATGGTTATGTTTCTACATTATGCTTTACATTTCAATGTCATACACTTCTTGAGCAGTGCCATCCATTGGCTGAGGACCGAGAACAACAAACTGACCAAAAAACCGAAAACATTCTCATGAAAGTACAAATTAATTTCAACAATGCCCCTCCCCCCCAAAAAAATGTGGTATCATCAAAGTAGTACAACATAATTGTGAATTAAACATCCTTTTTAAACAAATTGCTGTGTAGTTTAAATTGATATATTTATATAACTTTCCAATTTTCTGAATTTTTGTATATTTCTCTTATATTTAAAAAAAAATTTAATGCATCTAATTGCATGTATATGAATGTAATGTAATACAGTAGGTACCTGCTTAATGTTGTTAATTTGCTTGTTAAAGCACAAAGTTAAACGAAAAACATTAAATTTGTCGATGTGAGGGAAATGTATCACAATATACAGGGTGAATCTGAAAAAGTGGTCAAAACTTTACGGGGTGGTAGAACGCAGCTATACGAGCAATGTTCGTCATAGAATGTATGGTCGGAATGCAAACGGCGAGCCGCTAGGTGGCGTTGGAAATGGTATAAAAGGGTCGGTCCTCGCACCCAATGGCATTTCTACCGTGGATTGCCGAGAGGATGGCTGGTTATACTAACCACGAAATGGCGGATATGCACTTTGTGTACGGTGCAGCAGACGGGAATGCAAGTGTTTTCTGAAGTATTTCCTCTCCTTCTTGTGTTCATTCTTTAAATGTGACAGTGGAAAACTACCTTTTCACTTCTCACCGCTTGCGTTCCGACCATACATTCTATGACGAATATTGCTCGTATAGCTGCGTTCTACCACCCCATAAAGTTTTGCCCACTTTTTCAGATTCACCCTGTATATTTTTCACAGCATACTGACAGAATGTAGCCTTGACAAATTGTAGTATTAGTACTCGTAGATTACGTTAATCACAAAATATTTCAATTATTTTGTATATTTTTTATTATACCTATAATAACATTTTCTTATTACAGTAATGAGAACAGTAACGTAGTTAAGTAGTTATAAACCACTTCAGCAAATGTGAATCAGAGGAATTAAGCTGACAGATATCGGAATGTGAAATGACACAGTTAATGTTTCTTTATATGCATTCAACGGTTGAGTAATACTATCAATACATACAAAATTCATATAATTTTAAATGAGTAAACTGGACATATAACAATAAAAGAGAATTCCACCTCATTTATTAACCCTTCCATGTCCACGTCATCTGAATTGAGAGACCAAGGATTTATGTACCCGTTTTTAGTGAAAAAAAAATTGATCTTTTAAAAAATAATTGTTAGTGTAATTTTTATATATATATCTTATAAAAATATATAATTCAGGATTCAAAAATCATATTTTATTAAACTACAATATAAATAATTTGATAAAGCCATCTGATTGCCCTTTCTTAGAAGCACTAAACGATTTGCCATTTGCTTGTTAATGTTCCTGTTTGCTGAAGCAACCTGATTTAAGCTCACAAGTTTGATTTGAACTATTATCAACAAATTTTTCCTTAAATTTTCGAAATCTCCTAAATATTAACAAAAAAAAAAAAACCCTGCTATTTATAAAAACGATAGATTTTGGAAGTAATTACAAAATACGTACCGGCATTTTTTTTTCCATTTCACTCTTTTCTGACGTAAACCTATTTCAAATTCCCAAGTTATTTTTTATCATTTTTCCCAGCATTTTTCACATCTTTCCCACTCTTAAAATCGAAACTGAAAGTAAACACATCCTTCTTAGAAATTTGGTTGCAGCTGCATTTAATTAGTTATATTTCCCTGAAGCAAGCAAGAGGCAGGTGGTTGACACATGCAATCTCCCTTGTGTGCTATAAGTGTTTTTTACAGTTTTGGTCCAGCATATTGGAGACTCTTTGTAAAGTTAGTATTTTTTTATATTTAAACCTTAGTTTTCATTTTAGTAGATTTATTTTTAGAAATTAGCAATCTTTTGGCCGATCAATAAGTATTGATTTTTTTCATCGTTATGTTATATCGTATGGTTGGCCTACAACTTGTTGCTGTGGATATTTTAATGTCATGTTAATTTTTATTTTATTATTTTACTTTTCCAGTAAAACTTTGATATTAGTATCATTTTCTGAAAATAAATGAGGTCTTGGATATGGAAGCAAATTCATTTCTCTAAATTTATTTCTGTAAGTTAGCGATCGTTTGATCGACTGATTTATTGATCTTTCCGAGTTATGCTAGATCGGAGGCCAGCTTAAAAGTTGTTTCAGATATTATTTTTCTTCTATTTTTTTTATTGAAAAAAAAGCCTTGAGCTTGTACTGTTTTCTGAAAATGTATGTCTTGGATATGGAAGCAAAATAGACTTCCTTGCTATAGAAATCAGAAGTCATGTGAGAGGGCAATTTTGGGAAGACTTCCCCTCTTCTAAACTCACCGTGAACGTTTCACCCCAGCCCCCTCAGTACTTTGGCTGTGCCACATAGATGATATAATGCTGTTTTTTTTTTTGCTTTGGTGCACAAACCTTTCTGCACTTAGCCAAGATTGCCAAACTTCAACACCCAAAGAAAAAATTCATAATGTTTAGTAAAAAAAGCAGCCAAAAAAAATTTTTTTTAATTTCATAGCCAGTTTAGAAAATCCCATGAATGTGAGAAGTCCAAGCCACTTTGTATAACACTGGCCGTGTTTAAAATATGTGATACTGAAAAGAATTATTAAAAGAAATAAAAATCATATTTCAGGTTGAGTATTATATTATTTGGGAGGAAATTTCCTTTCAATAAATATATAATTTAACTATTTTTATTCATGAGGTTTTCCAAAATGAAGCCTTAATTGTATAGTGCGATCTTTTTTTTTTTCACCATATCACATTGAAAAAGGCTTATTAAGTTTTATAAAATTCGTAATTCTGTTTAATTTGGTATATAACATGACATATTTCCGTTGATTGGTTATAAAAAAATTCTAAAGTTGACTTGTTTATCTGACTCAGCACAGTTGGCTCAAAGCCTGGAATTTTCTCAAAGTATGGTACCGAGAAAAAAATTACAAAACGAGAAAAATATTTACTTAAAAACCAAAAAAGTAATTTTTTTTTATTCAGAATAGATCATATTCATATCAGAATGTCCGCAGATGAAAGCTCAGGCCGGATAAAACACTAACATTAATGCGAATAGCATATAAAGTCACTATATAAATATTGATATTGTTATAAATTTAACTGATCAAAAGAATATTTAGCAACAATAATTCTAAAATAAGTTAATTTATTACAAACGTATGAATAAAAACATTTATATAACCTAAATTCAACTAACGCAAATCTTTATCTTCATCATTATGAAAATAAATCTTCGGAAAAATATAGCATCTTTTCACTATTCCTACAACGTTGTTTCTTTATAATTCTTACAATCTCTACTCAAAGCATGAAATAAGTAATCTACCACGGTAACTTTAAAAATAAAAAGTAAATGCCCCCTCAAGCAGCTCTTGCCACAGAGGTCTGACAGGAGCCTGTCAGTTTATATGCCAGAGTAGACGGTCTGAGAGGATGGCAGGACCTCAGCAGAAAAACAACATGAACATCCATGTCTTACCCGGAGCTTGAACCCAGGTCCCGTAGATAGTCATTCTATTCATGTGCATTGTGTAATCATTTCTATTTTTTTAAAATAAATTTTTGTGTTGCCAGATGCTTTTTTTACTACATGACTCTAAAAAAGTCCTATTAAAATAAAACATCGCCTTTTTTGTTAAATACTTGATTTTCTGAAAATCCAGAATTAAATGCTGATTAATATGGCATACAACATACCAAAATTCCTTTCTTTATTTTTTTGGCAAAAAATTCTAAATTTAAAGTTTTTTTGGCTGAGCATAGGAAGAAAATAGCTTGGCCTCTGGATGGAAACCTGTTTTTCAGGCTGGACACTGAAAGGGTTAAAAAAAATAATTGAAATAATTAACACTTGCCTTCAACTCCTCCTGTGTCGGTGACATTACTGATGACAGTGGGGCGGGGATGGCTCAGTCGGTAGCGCTCCAGGCTCGTAATCTGTAGTTCCCAGGTTTGAGTCCCAGCTGGGTCAGCGTTGAGATTTATCTCCGCAAAAATTCCCCACCCTGCCCACGGTCAGTAGGGGACACCGATGGGCTTGGAAAGGCCGTCGTCCGCCGGATGGGACATTAAGCTGTGGCCCCGTGTGCGGGAGAGCCATACCCTGTGCACGTTAAAGAACACGCTGGATGGCCTTGATGGGAGGCTACCATCTGTCTCCCAACAGCTGTTCCAGTGAGTCCCCTCCCCCAACCTTCTCTGAGCCTTCGGGGTCCATGTGACCTGGCCATTTAGCCCATGGTGTGCAAAAAAGTGCTGCTCAGAGGTAAAACAACCCAACTGATGACAGTCATGACTCTAGTGGCATCTAGTAGTAAGAAGAATGTGAAATATTATGTGTGTGCAAAGCAATGAGAAAAGCATTTCCAACAAAAGAAATTTCTGCTCATTGCCTACTGTGGAATGGATATGGAAGATGTAACTGCCGTTGTAAGATATGATAATCAGTGCAGTAGAGAGGAAGTGATATTCTTCATACACTCCTAGCTCGACTAGCTTGGCAAATTTGTGCTTCTGTTAATTATGCAGTATAATATAGCAGAAAAATTAGAAGAATATTATATAAATGTTAACTTTTTTAGAATAAATTTATTAAAATTATGAAAATATTTTTATGTCAAAACATTTAAATGCGCTAACCACTCAGCCGTCCCGTGGCCGAGTGGTTAGCACACTTGGCTACTGATCTAAAGGACCTGGGTTCGAGCCCCGGGTAAGGCATGGATGTTGGTGGTGTTTTCTGCTGAGGTCCTGCCAACCTCACAGATCTTCTACACTTTGGCATATAAACTGATAGGCTCCTGTCAGACCTCTGTGGCAAGCAGCTGCTTGAGGGGGTATTTATTTATTTTATTTATTTTATTTGTATTTGTTATTTTTTAATGAGATTTTCTAAGGGAACCATTGCTTCCATGGACACTTTGCCACTGCTACAATTAATTAGGTCAGGGCACCTGGCTCTCCCATATCCTGTAATGCTGCTGGCAGTTTCACAATAACAAGCTCTGGCCTTGCTTTGGCCTACAATTTTGATTTGAAGAGTGGGAAAGATGCATAGAATGCTGGGATAAATGATATAAATAATTCTATGAATACTGAAATAAGTTTAAGGCGAAAAAGAGTAAAATGTGAGAGGGGGGGGAGGTTAATTACTTCCAAAATCTTCCATTTTTAAAAATGGCTGTTTTTTTTTTAATTTTGAGGAGGTTTTTCAAAGTTTAAAGAAAAAATTGTTGATAATAGTTGTGAGCTTTAAATGAGGTGGATGCTTCAGCATAGCGTAAACATCATGGACAACTGAGATTAGTCTATATGCCTGGTTACAAATTCAAAAAGTGCGTATTCAATTTTCAAAGCTGAGAGTTGTAGGTGGTGCTTCCATCACACTGTAGCCATAGCCAACTTGTATTCGTGCTGTAGCCTGAACCTTATTTACAGAAGATAGTGTTCGCGGGAAGTGATGTTAGCTCGTTCTCGATATCACAATGAAAATTGATGTTTTTTTTCTAAAAAAAAATAATAATAGAAGCTTAATTTTTTTTATCTTTTCATCAGTTATTTTAAATCGTGGTTTACTCTTCCTCTCCTATGTTATGTCACAGAGAGGGAAAAGTACTGGAACCTAGTTTCTTTTCTCAGGAATATCCGAATTACCCTTGTTTGAACCTAAATAGGGTACTAATCTAGCTTTTGGCCCCACATGTTCACCACTGGATATTACAATTGATGAAGTCTCTTGCTCAAGCCATATTAGCTTCAGAGAAAGAATAACAACTGTTTTTTTTTGGGGGGGGGGGATTGAAAAATGCCTGTTTTAGTGTCCTATTTTTTTCTTTCAATTAATATGAATTGAGCAAATAATTTGGCAATATGTTTGTTTTTTTCCTATCCAGGGGCATAGTTGTGAGAGGAAGTTCCTCTTACAACTATGCCCCTGGATAGGAAGTCCCCCCCAATCTCCCCCCCCCCCCTAAGTAAATCAAAGTTGGCAAACTCTAGGGAATTGCAAAATTTGAATTGACTTGATAAAATCCAGGTGAGTTGTGACAATTGGGATTTTTGTTTTGTAAAATTAAGGAAAATTGGCAAAATCTCAAGGCAACTTGGCAAAATCTAGGGGAGTTGGCAAAATTCAAAGTGACAGTAAAATTCAGGTGAGATGTAAAAATTTGGATTTTTTTTTATAAAAATATAGCGAGTTGGCAAAACCTTGGGGAGCTGAAACTCTCCTGCCCCGGAACTGAATCCTGGGTAAGTCCCTGACAGAGATATAATTAAATTTATGCAACTGGCTTATTTTCTCAGTTAGGAAAATTTTCATTCTCTCTCCCTCTCACAATCTAGTTGCTTTGCTATGCCCATGTTCCTATCTAGGCTTCATTTATGAGAATATGTATATTTTTTAACATATGCATTTTATTATTATTTATTTACTCATTTTTTTTATTTTTACGCACAATGAGTATATGTTTTCTATTGAACACTTGGAAATTTCTCTTTTAAAGAATGGTGAGGGAGGTGGGCATGAATGTAAAACTTATATTACTCCCTATGTAAGCAGTTTTCATCTAACATATCATTATGGTTGGTTCATACTAGTGAGATATAGCAGAACAACAGTTGACACTTTTCTGGAAGAAAGAAGGGGGATAGGAAATATTAATTTCAGAATGTAACATTATCTGCACTATAAGATTTTATTTGTTATTCACCTTGTTCCCATGGCCTTAATGTTTTTCTTGGTGGGGGGGGGGGGGATAATTTTTTTTTTGTAATATTCCAATACAAATAGACATTGCAAATTTTCATTTCATGTGTCTCAGTGTAAAATAGTAACAATGAATATAGCTGCAAAGTTAGCAATATTTGAGATATGAGCAGGAAGATAATGAAATCAAATCAGAATCAATCAAAGTATAAAAACCTACATCATATTTTGAAAAATATTCAAACTTTAAAAGCAGTTTTGAGTATGAAAAGGAAAAGTCTGTGATGGGAGCAACATATTATAACAATTATGTAAATAAAATTGCTTTTGCATGAAATTTCCGTATTTATGTTTTGCATAAAAATGGTGATAAGCAGTTTTTTCCTGATATACAATAAAAATACAGTGTAACATTTAAAACAAAAAAAAAATAGTATTTGGGTTTGATGGCAGAATAACATTTTTATCTATGAAAGAGATATGGAATCATCAGTTAGTAGGATACTAAGATTAGAGGGAAGTTATTTGTAAACAAATATTTTATTTCAGAGTAATGTGGTATCGTTAAATGTGATAAAACTGACCTAGTGATCGAAAAAAGATTAAAAATGATATATTAATTCTTTCCCGTCGTTAGTAGTCTCATGCTGTGTACCGCATTTCTGGTTTCTAAATGTAAATATTACTGAATTACAGTGTGGTGGCAGTACCATCTGATGACAACCAAGTGCAGCACTGTCGGAAAGCATATACACGATAACAAAGGCAAATTCCTCTTATAGGCAGACCTGTAAGCTAATCTTAGTCGGCCGTGGTAACGTTAAGAAACTATTGCCTGTACCATATAGTGCTTCTAAGAAGTGGCTATCAGATTGTGTTAACAAATTTTTATATCGTAGCTTAATAAAATATTATAAAAAAAAAATACCCCCTCAAGCAGCTGCTTGCCACAGAGGTCTGACAGGAGCCTGTCAGTTTATATGCCATAGTAGAAGGTCTGAGAGGATGGCAGGACCTCAGCAGAAAAACGACACACACAACTATGCCTTACCCTTGGCTCAAACCCAGCTCCCGTAGATCAGTAGCCAAGTGTGCTAACCACTCAGCGATGGGAATATTAATGAAATGAAAAATGAAAATATTATTTTTCCAACTTTAATTACATATTTTTTATAAGATATATGTAAAAAAATTTTCAAGTGCCAATTTCTATTTTAAAATTTTTTCAAACTTTTTTTTGTTATACTTGAAAGGAACATAGGTGTCTTGAGCCTCTCATTTCGAATTCAGGCAATGTATATGTTCATTAGGAACCCTGGAAGGTTTAAGGTTTTAAATGACACGTTTTTCAGTATTAGTTTTTTTTAAATGATGATTTTGTTCTGCAGAGTTGGAATTTGTGAAGACGTGCAAAAAAAAATTTAAACCAGTATAGTATAGAAGACAACAGAAAAGTATGGGGAAACAAAATATCAAGGTAAACAATAGAAGAGCAAGTAGGTTTTACCATAACAGTAAGAGAAATTTTGTTTTAAAAATTTTCTTGATAATATTGTTAAAAGGTAAGTAATTTCTAATAGATGTAAACAAATTATGTTAATTTGCATGCAAAAGGAAATAAAAATATGTCTGAAACAAATAATGAATTATTAATTATTATAATTATTATTAGTGAGTTATTAATGTCTGAAATAATGGTTCAGGAAAAAGATTTACAGAATAAATAACAGCAATGATGTTTATGAATGGTGTATATACTAATTGTGGTATATATATATAAAATGTGTGATAGAATAAGGATCTTTTTAGATAAGCTGAAGAATGGACACTGCAGCTGGGACCTAAACAGTGTTCCTGTTGCCTTGCTTTATGAGTCCAAGTTCCACTACCAGTACACTTAAAGGGAATGTAAAACGATGATCTCCATTTAAAGTTCAATTGCATTATTTCTGTATTATTGTTTAGAAAGTAACACAAATCTTTGTTGCACTATACAATTTCAGATATTGAATTCAAATTTTTCATCCTCTAACTGTTATCCACCAACTTGCAGAGTCTTCATGATTCAAATATTAGACTCTAATATGCCATATTGCACAGCAAAGGATTTTCAAATGTATATAAATATGACACTTAACCTTTAAGTGTTATATTATTTCCTTAAGAAAAGGGAGACCTAGAATGTGGTTGTTTGGACAACAGTGTGAAATAGGACTTTTTTCCCAATTACTCTGCAGTGACTAAAGTAATAACATATGGCTGTTTGAAAATTATGTGTGGGTGGGACACATGAAATGAATGTGTAATGAGACATGAATTTGTAATCAGACACATGAAATGAAAATTCAGTCAATAAGTAAGTTCAGTCATAAGTCAGTAAGGTAAATAATATTGTTAGTCCATATTTATTAATCGTATTAGTATTATATAAAGTAACAATATATACCCAACATTTCACTGAGAAATCAGGAGAAATATATCAGCTTTTTTATTTACATTTTATCCACAACACTCTACTGGTGTACAAAGTATTTAACCACTCTTAGTGACACAGGTATAGAAGAAAAATTGTCTAGAGCAATGGTTCTCAACATTTTATGCTTCACGTACACCTGGAAATATGTATGTAACTGGCGTACTCCTTGCATAGATAGATAAAACTATAGTTATAGTGTAACAATGGGAATAAAATAAAACACATACATTAAATTTTGTATTCATAAATTACATATATCGATAAACGCAAAAAATTACATTTTTGCACAGCAGTGTTGTCAACTTAGTGACTTTGTTACTAGATCTAGCGACTTTTGAGCTCTCACAGTGTACCCCAAAATTTTTTACCGCATACCCCACGTTGAGAACCCCTGGTTTACAGCTAGGTGGGTTCTGAATCCCTGATCTGATGACATGTTAGGCCCGCTGATGAAAGAATACTGACTGCTGATCAAGGTATCTATTGTTGATGTTATTCCCCATCACTATAGGATCAACAACCAGCAACTTCTTTTGACTGCACATGAAAGTTCTATTATCATAGTTCTTCCTAGGTATGTGCACAAGACCAATGCACTCCATGGGTGATCTGAGAGGCAATTTTTTTTAAGCAAACCTTTTTTTACCTACACTGTTGAATGTGAGTGCAGAAAGTAACAAGATATGTGTCAAATGAAAGCTCATGATTTGGGGAGTGTAATAGGTTAAAAAAATTTCCCCCTAAAATAAGGAAATTTTGAAAACTGTTGTTCTGCTATATCTCCTGAATGTGAGTGTGGAAAGCAACAACCTCTGCATCAAATGAAAGCTTCTTATGAGAGGAGTGTCATAAGCTATAAAAATTTGACTCCCATGCTTTCTTCCTCCCCTTAAAGAGGGAGAAATATGAAAACAATTTGTAATGGTCTGCCATTATGACTGAGAACACATATTTACTTAATCATAATGATACCCTTCGGGACTAGTCTCTTGCCGTTGTGGATTAAGTCATTACCTCTCAACAGTGCTTGCTGACTCCCCTTGGGATCCCAAGTTCGATCCCAGCAGTGGGAAGCCTCATCTCAGCATGATGCATTCTCTTCTCTGAGCAGAGCTGCCTAAGTCAGATTTGGCTGATAAGCAGTGATGTTCAGAGATTCAGAAAAGATTTCTCTCGTAATGCGAGAATTAATTATATAAAAATTAATGAGTTGAATTCAAATATTGGTTACCTGTTCTGTGCCTAGATGGCAGCATGAATCAGAAGAATGTATCAGAATTCACCTTGTAAAAGAAGGACAGTCACAAGCATGTGACTGGAATAAAATTAGTATGGTTATGGGTCTTCAGATGGCTTCCTTCTACTTCACATTTGTAACATGTGGCCTTGCCATTCAACATGTTGAACCCTGAGACTTGTAGATATGATCTGATGGAGATTTGGATGATTTAAGAAAGAAGATTTGTTGACTATTTGAAGTGGTTTATTTGAGATTTAAGGAAGATATCTCATTTGTTTCTTCAGTCAGTTTGAAAAGAAGAATTTGATCAGGCAAGTTTGTCACAAATTGCCCCCTATATCTCCTAACGTGAGTGCAGAATGTAACAAGCTATGCATTAAATGAAAGCTTGTGACATGAGGAGTGTCATAACCTATATATAAAAAATTGATGACCCCAATGCTTTCCTCCCTAAAAACGGGAAATGTGAAAAACTACTGTCAAGTGTTAGTTGTCAAATGAAAGCTCATATAATGACCACCATAAACTATTTTGAATAGTTCACAGTGCAGTCAACATACTTTCATGTGCAGTCAAAAGTTATATTTTAACGAGCCATATCTCAAAGCTTGTGATGTCTCCAGTGTCATGGGCTACCTCAAACACGAGACGAAGGAAGAAAAATAAATGAGAAAGGAAGCAAAATGTGGTCAATTATATTATATTATCAGTATATATCACATGAAAGTTTTTGAAGGTAGGTGTTTTGTGATAAAAAAATTATAAGTGAATTGAAAACATTGAAAAATACCATTATATAATATATCTTTCTATATGAATTTAAAAAGTAGGAAATAAATCTAAAGCATATAGATGGTGCAATCAATCGCTGAGTTCATATTCACTTCAAAGGAAGATAGGGCACTGGCAATCTTGTAGGTAAATCGGTGCTCTATTTTCCTTTAAAGTGAATACAAACTCAGTGACTGTTTGCACCACTGATATTGTAGGGACTTGGTCAGCTAGGGTGGAAAGAATAGAAGCCAGAATCACTACTTTGGCAGCAGGGCCCTTTCTGTCTAGCAACAGAATGCCAGCAGTGGATCTGTTTGGGGGGCTGGGTGAAGAAATGCCACGTGTGATTAGAGCCACAGTGCCTCATTACATGGGAACAAGAGAAGACATGGCACGGGGGATTGTGTTCATGTGTCAATGGCAGAGAGTCTCTAATGTCCCCGAGAAACATCACTAGGCCACCTCTGGTGGTTCATTTGAGAGAGACCTTCTGTATGTCAGGTAGGATTGTCTGTGGCTTGATTAAACCTTTTGTTCTTTCATCTAGCAGTGGGACTGCTGAGGCTCCTTGTAGTTCTGCTTAGCATAGTGAGTGACTGTACCGGGTGGTGTGGGCAGTCACTGTATATATATATATATAATATATAAATGTAATAGTGTGCAAATAAAGTGTACATATCCATAGTACACCTGAGTTTTGTGTTCATCAGCCACCTAAGTACTATATCAACATTCTGACAAGATAGTGATAGGTACCCTTTGTAATGGGCCAAAGAATTGAAAATACTTTTAAAGTTTGGACCCTTTGTCTGATCCAATAATTATTCAAGCTCCGGATAGCTAAGTCGGACGCCAGGCAATAATTAACAAATTGCCAAAAATAAAGTTCAATTAATGTTCGAATACCAGCGAGCATTACTTAACGAGTAAGAATTCAAAAATTAAATGATTGTCAAACTTCTAATGCAAATTCTAATCAAAACAATTAATGTTGCTCAAGAGAAAAAATAGTGAAAATTCAAAATGGGTTTATATAACAAACAAATTTATGTCCAAAATTATTTCAAACACTCACCAAACTTCAATGAAGAAGATACTGCATCATTTTGATCTCACTACAAACTGACAACTAACAAACAACTCTATAAACTCTTCTCCTTCAACTTGCATGCTCTGTGACTACATGTCATGGTTATAACAGGCTTAGCAACACGTGGCTGTTGCACCGGTAAAGACATTTGCATAAAACGATGAGCGTGCAAACTATGACGCAAGAGTGGGTGTGTCCTTGTACACGCCCTTTAGTGGGTGACAATCAAAAGTTTGGAGTTGCGCATGCGCAACTCCTATGCTCTTGGAAACTAATGCTGTGATGCCAAAAATGAAATAAAAATCCCCAAAATGATAAATATAACATAAATTAAGCAAAACTGGTTAAGGTAAAGTAAAAGTGAATGAGGGGGCATCACACCTTCTACACACACTCTCACACATGGTCAGTTGAAAAACAACCCAGCCAGGTCGAGAAGACACCTGTCTATAGATATGCTTTAGGTTTATTTGTCTCTTGATTGTATGTGAAGGCTCTAATTTCATCTAATTGAACCCAGTGGCTCAGTAGTCAAAGCACCTAATATATCATCAGGAAGTCTTGGGTTCAGGTCCCACCTGGCTCAAGACAATTTTTTCTCTACACCCTTTTAAGATATTGATATAACATAATAGTAGTTAAATGCATCTTTTTTTATTTGCAGAATTTTTATTGTTAGTTATAATTTAAAAGCAGCATTAGTAAATAATTATCTAACTTGTATTTTTAATTTCTAATTTCAAGTAACTATACAATGAATATAGAAGCTATTAATGGGTTTCTTTCTGATGGAGATCAAGCAGCTCAGGGAAGAGTAAGTGCTACTTGAATATTAGATAATACTATTTAAAATCTTTAATTGTAAGAACATATATATATATGAATGCAATTATAAAATACATTCTACTAAATGTTGTATGAGAACTCACATATACCTGAGAGTTTTGATGATACAAACATTAGACTGCATTTTGTCACAAATATTAAGGATTTTTGAAAGAAATATGAAATCTACAGTACTGTAAACACTCTTATGGATCCTGGAAATAAATATTGCTATATGTAATGACTCCAAGTTCCTGAATGTTTATATAAGAATATTCCATGACATTCGAATAGTAATTACATTTGTTAGTTACTAATAAATGGTAACTTATACAATGAAATTGTTGAATCTAAATTCTAAACCTTTCCCAGGTCACTGTCAAACATAGACATTGACAGAATCCGAAACGAGAGGTCAAGGAAGTCAGTAGATGTCTTTTGTACAACACATGAACCTTTAATTTTTTTTTAAAATTGCCATTTGGACTTGCTGCACTGGTGGGCCTCTGTTGAGGGAGAATCTGCTGCTGTGTTTTCTGTTTGCTTCTGGGTTTAAAGCCCTGAGTGAACAGAGGCATGGGATACCTTATATCAGCTGGTGGATAATCCTAATCAGAGGCCATCGACCATCCAACTAGCTAAGTAAAGTACCTGAACTTTACTTAGCTAGTTGGGCATCGTCAAGCCTAAACTGGAGTAATGTGTCTCAGGCAGGACATATGGCTCTTGAAAAAGTCCACTTGAAAAGGTGGCGCCTGAAGTTCCTACCAGCATCGGTGACTTCAATCTTTAGCAGAAGAGGAACAGGTCTTTGCCCCCTGCTGGCGATCAGGGGGCTGTTTGATATTATTGGCCCTACCTATCTCAATAAACCTAGTTTCTTTAAAAAACCTACTAATCATTTTCTCTCTGCAGGAATGTGGAACATGAGGACATTATATAGAGATTATTCTCTTGATGTCCTCACACAGGAATTCCAGTGCTATAACCTAGATATTCTAGGCTTGCAAGAGACCATATGGACAGGTAAAGGTGAGATACTTAAAATTAACTTTAAATTTATCTTTACAGGGAAGGAGGACGGAAAGCATCACCAAGGCGTGGGTCTTCTCAGCAGACATGCTAGTGATGCTCTTCTAGGATACGAGTGCATTAATGAAAGGTTTCTTACAGCAAAATTTCAGACAAGCATTAAAGACTTGAATGTTGTCTGTTGTTATGCCCCCACTGAGGATACCGATGAGTATGAGAAGGATAGGTTTTACAGACAACTTCAGCATATTTTGAATTCTGTCAAGAAAGGAGATATTACCCTTGTTCTTGGTGACTTCAATGCCAAAGTTGGTAATGACTCTGACCTTTGGGGAGGAGTAATTGGCCCTTTTGGTATTGGAGCTGCAATGGCAATGGGCAACGTCTCCTACAGGTAAGTAAACTCAATAGTTTCAGAATAACTAACACTTATTACAAACACTGCGACATACATAAATACACATGAGTTTCACCTGATGGGCTGCATAGAAATATGATTGATTATATATTAATTAACAGCAAATGGGCTGGTTCTGTTAGACATACCAGGCCATATAGGGGAGCTGAAATTGGATCTGACCATTACCTTGTTAAAAGTGTGTTGCAACTTAAACTTAAAAAGTGTTGTGCTAGGGTTAAAAAATTTACCTTTAATACTGAAGCTCTGAAAGACCCAGTTATAGCTAAAGCTTACCATGATAGGTTACTTAGTCATTATGACAGTCATGGTTTGCTTAATACGGAATTTGAGGAAGAATGGGGCCATTTTAAGCAGGCTTTTTTGGAAACTAACAGTACTCTTTTCAGAAAAAAGGAGCAGAGGAGGCAGAATTATTTAAGTGATAAGGCACTTGAGCTTATTTCAGAAAGAAGGAACTGCGGGAATGTCCTTAATCAGCACCCTACTTGTCCTAATAGAAAGGATACAGAGAGCATAATAAACGTGTAAAGGATCAGTTCGCTACTGATAAGAATCTTTGGCTTGATGGCTTGGCTGACAAAACTGAGGAAGCAGTTAGGCAGCATAACAGCAGAGAGCTGTACCAGATAGTTAATGTTTTATGTGGCAGAAAATGGACAGGCATACAAGGATTGCAGGATAAACAAGGTAAGGTTATAGAAGGGGAGGATTCTGTCATGGCTACGTTGGCTGAGCATTTCAGTGATGTTCTAAACAATGTGGTTAGTTCTACTCCCATTGTTTGTAATGATGATAGATGCAGCGGTGGTTTTAATGTTGACCCTATAATACAATCTGAAGTTATTTTGGCTATTTCCAAACTTAAACTTCATAAATCCCCAGGGGTAGATGAAATTACTACAGAAATGCTCAGAGCTGGGAATGTTTCAGTTACTACTTGGATGACTGAAATTTTGAATAACTTTTATGATAAAGGCATGGTTCCTAAAGATTTTACCAGAGCTATTTTTATCCCTATTTTCAAAAAAGGTGATCGCAATTCTTGTGATAACTATAGGGGTATCAGCCTACTCTCTGTTCCAGGTAAAGTTCTTTCCATGATTATGCTTCATAGAATTAAGAATCTGGTTGACAGTCAATTGCGTGATGAGCAATGTGGATTCAGAAAGGGTAGGGGATGTGTGGATCAGATATTTTCACTTAGGCAGATTCTTGAGAAATGTTTAGAGTTTCAGAAACCTTTGGTTGCTAGCTTTGTTGATTTTAAAAAGGCTTTCGCCTCTGTAGATCGTCATAATTTGTGGTTGATTGTGAAATCATATGGTATACCAGACAAGTTAGTTAACATAATGAAAGCTCTCTATAACACTGAGTCGTGTGTGAGAGTTGGTAAGGCTTGTAGCAATTGGTTTAGCATTACTTCTGGTGTTCGACAAGGGTGCATTTTGTCTCCTTTTCTCTTTAGTTTGGTTATTGATTATGTTATCTGAAATTCACTTCAAGGGAAAGATTTTGGCCTTAAATGGGCTGGAGATATGAAAATTTCTGATTTAGATTATGCTGATGATTTAGCCATTTTGGCAAATGATGTTGATGAGATGAACTCTTTCATTCGAGCTGTTGATGAAACTGGTACTAGAGTAGATTTGGTTATATACAGAGAAAAAACTGAAGTGATGAAAATTGGTCAGGCAGTCTGTTAATCTGAATGGTTGCAGTCTTGAGCAGTTGTCACAGTTCAATTATCTTGGGAGCTATGTAACAGATACCTGTGATGTGCGGCATGAGATTAACAGAGAAATTGGTATTGCTGCAGGGACTTTTAATAATCTATGAAGAGTGTGGAGAAATAGGCGTATACATCTAAAGACTAAAATTAGACTGTATAATTGTTTGGTTCTTTGTAGGGTTAGTTATGGTAGTGAAACTTAGACGCTGTGTAAACAAGATAACAGGAAACTAGATGCTTTTGATTCTAGATGCTTATGCAGTATCTTGGGTATTAGGTGGTTTAACTTTGTAACTAATGATGAGGTTAGGCAAAGGAGTCTGCAACCTCCTTTAAGCAGCATATTGTGCAGAGAGAGACTCCGTTGGTTTGGCCATGTTTGCCCGTATGGATAATTATAGATTGGCGAATAGGGTTATGAACAGTGTGCCTAGAGGTCTCGGAAGGGGAGACCTAGGATGTGGTGGGCAGACAATGTTAAACATGACCTTGTTAGAATTGGTGTGCAGTAGCCGGATGCAGCAGATGTATCTCAGGACAGATATTCTTGGAGAATTAAACTGCACTGTCTGGTTGGACCTCCGTAGCCCATGGCTGCTTGAGGATGATGATGATGATTATATATAATTTGTTAAAGCCATCTGATTGCTATTTCTTAGAAGCATTAAATGGTATTACTGATTTACTGTTAACCTGATTTAAGCTCACAAGTTTGATTTGAACTGTTATCAGCAAATATTTCCTTAAATTTTGGAAAATCTCATAAAAATTAACAAAAAACTTCTATTTTTAAAAACTAGTTTTGGAAGTAGCTACAAAGAATGTACTGCCATTTTTTTCCCCCTTTTGACACCCTTTTCTGCCATAAACCTATTTTGGTATTACTAGAATTATTTTTTTCATTTATCCCAACATTCTAAGTATCTTTCGTGCTCTTAAAATCAAAAATGTAAGTAACATGAACTTTCTTAGAAACGGAGGCAGCAAGCCAAACTCTTGTTGCCATGCAAAGAACATCACGGCAGCAGTTGAGTGCAGTGACTTTGTTATTGCTCACATTTGCAGTAAAGTGGCTCTATAATTGATGTTTACAGAAAGAGTTCTTCTTGGATGAAGGATAATGTGACCATGCATAGAGTCAGTATTTACTGTTTTAATTTCTGTAGATTTAGGTAAATTATTGATTTTCCTGTCAGCTGATCTATTGATCTTTTGAAGTTATGCCACATCATCGGCCATCGATGTAGCATAACTTCAAAAGTTGCTGGAATACAAGTTGTTGGGGATATTATTTAACATTGCATTAGGTTATATGTGAATATTTCTTTTATTATTTCTTTCTGTTCTTGTAAAAAAACTTTGATCTTGTATTCTTTCCTGAAAATTAATGAGGTATCAGATATGGAAGCAAAAAGGACTTCCTTCACATAAGTTGTTTACATGGATGATTTAACCCTTCCAGTGTCCAGCCTGAAAAACTGGTTTCCATCCAAAAGACAAGCTATTTTCTCCCTATGCTCATCCAAAACAATTAATTTTAAAACTTTTTTGCCAAATAACTATCGAAAGGAATTATGGCATGTTATATGCCCAAATTAATTAGCATTTAATTCTGGATTTTCGAAAAATAAAATATTTAACGAAAAAGACTAAGTTTTATTTATAATAGGACTTTTTTTAGAGTTGTAGTAAAAAATGCACCTGGCAACACTAATAAAAATTTATTAAAAAAAAAAACGTAACACAGAAATGATTGTAATGCACATGAATATAAAGGCAATCTGAATAATGAAAATATTATTTTCTTGGTTTCAAGTAAATATTTTTCTCATTTTGTAATTTTTTCTCGGTACCATATTTTGAGAAAATTCCAGGCTTTTAGCCAATTGTGCTGAGTCACATAAACAAGTCAACTTTAGAATTTTTTAAAACATAACCAATCAACAGAAATAGGTCATGCTATATATCAAATTAAACAGAATTTAATTACGAATTTTATAAAAATAAATAATATTAATAGATTTCCAAGCATATTGATTTTAATAAGCCTTTTTCAATGTAATATGATGAAAAAAAAATTGCACTATACAATTAATGCTTCATTTTGGAAAAACCTTATGAATAAACATAGTTAAATTATATATTTAATGAAAGGAAATTTCCTCCCAAATAATATAATGTTCAATCTGAAATATGATTTTTATTTCTTTTAATGATTCTTTTCAGTATTGTATATTTTAAATATGGCCAGTGTTATGCAAAGTGACCTGGACTTCTCATATTCACAGTTATTTTCTGTGAATATGAGAAGTCCAAAAAAGTTTCTGTGAATATGAGAAGTCCAATAGGATGAGCGTAGGGAGAAAATAGCTTGTCTTGTCGCATTAAATTAAAAAAATAAATATTAAATAGAAACTTTCTTGTCTAGGTTTTTTTTTACTAAACATTATGAATTTTTTCTTTGGGTGTTGAAGTTTGGTGATCTTCACTAAGTGCAAAAAGGTTTGTGCACCAAAGTAAAAAAATATCATTAAATTGTCTGAATGGCACAGCTAAGATACTGAGGGAGGGAGGAGGGGAGGTACTGCTTTTAAAATCATTCATGTAAACATAAAAAACATTTTTTTTAATGAAATTTTTTCTTTGGAAGGTATGTGTGAAATGTTCTCGGTGAGTTTAGCAGAGAGGAAATCTTCCCGAAATTTCCCTCCCACATGACTGCTGATTTCCATAGCAAGGAAGTCTATTTTGCTTCCATATCCAAGACATTCATTTTCAGAAAACTACAAGCTCGAGGCTTTTTTCATTAAAAAAAAAATAGAAGAAAAATTTCATATAACCTAATGGGAAGTTAAATAATATCTGAAACAACTTTTAAGCTGGCCTCTGATCTAGCATAACTCGGAAAGATCGATAAATCAGTCAATCCAAAGATCGCTAACGTACAGAAATAAATTTAGAGAAATTAATTTGCTTCCATATCGAAGACCTCATTTTCAAAAAATGATACTATATCAAAGTTTTACTGGAAAAGTATTAAATAATAAAATAAAAATTAAACATAGCCCAATGCGATGTTAAAATATCTACAGCAACAAGTTGTAGGCGAGCCATATGATTTAGAATAACTATGAAAAAATCAATACTTTTTGATCTGCCAAAAGATTTGGAATTTCCGAAAATAAGTCTACTGAAATGAACACTAAAGTTTAAATGTAAAAAAGTAAATACTAACTTTACAAAGGATATCCAATATGCTGGACCAAAACTGTAAAAAAACTTATAGGACATGGAATGGAGATAGCATGTGTCAGCCAGTTGCCTCTTGTTTGCCTCAGTGAAGCATAACTAATTAAATGCAGCAGCACCCAGAATTTCTGAGAAGGATGTGCTTACTTCTTGTTTTGAATTTAAGAGTGGGAAAGATGCACAGAACGTTGGGAAAAATGACTGTAAAACGTTGCATCTCCTTGAGTATAGATGGCGCTGTCTCAGTCACGTCTCAAGAAGAAAAACTTAAAAGTTCATATTCTGAAAATATTCGTTGTCCGACGCGTGGTGCAATGGTAGCGCGCTCTGGCATGAATCTGGAGAGATGCGGGTTCGATTCCCGCCGTGGCGGCGATGAATTTTTTTTCAGAATCTATTAAATAATAGATGAAAATAATTTTTGGAATAATGAAATAAGTTTATGATGGAAAAGAGTGTGAAACGGAAAAAAATGGCAGTATGTACTTTGTAATATCTTCTGAAATCTACTGTTTTTAAAAACCAGTATTTTTTGTTAATTTTTAGATTTTTGGAAATTTAACAAAAAATTTGTAGATAATAGTTCAAATCAAATTGGTATGCTTAAATAAATCAAAAGATTGCTTTAGCAAATAGGAACGTTAACAAGCAAATTGGCAATAATGTGTAGTGCTTCTAAGAAATGGCAATCAGTTGACTTTCTAAAATTATTTATATTGTAATTTAATAAAATATGCATTAAATTAAAAAACAAAATATTATTCTTCAAGCCTGAATTATATATTTTTTATAAGATATATGTATTAAAAAAATTACAATCGCAATTTTTATTTTAAAAAAATCAATTTTTTTTTGTTATATTAAAAAGAGATACAAAGTAAAGTAATTTATGACACTGTTAAATGTTTTCAAGCTCTTCAACACATGGACTATGCTATCAGATATCAATAATTATTAAAGAGAGATTTACGTACCATGCCATAGAGGATGGGAAGTAGCAGGAGCTTCTTGGAATGCTTTTGGTGAGAAATTTAAAATTCGACGTTCTTGCCAGCAGGGGTGGCTCAGTCGGTAGCACACCAGGCTCGTAATCTGTAGTTCCCAGGTTCGAGTCCCAGCAGGGTCAGCGTTGAGATTTATCTCCACAAAATTCCCCGTCTTGCCCACGGTCAGCAGGGGACACCGATGGGTTTGGAAAATCCGCTGTCCGTCGGATGGGACGTTAAGCCGTGGCCCCGTGTGCGGAAGAGCCATACCCTGTGCACGTTAAAGAACACACTGGATGGCCTTGACGGGAGGCTACCATCTGTCTCCCAACAGCTGTTCCAGTGGGTCCCCTCCCCCAACCTTCTCTGAGCCTTCGGGGTTCATGTGACCTGGCCATTTAGCCCATGGTGTGCAAAAAAGTGCCGCTCAGAGGTAAAACAAACCAAACCAAATCTTGCCGGCAAGTGATGTCTCAGTGGAGATTAAAATGATGACAGGTGCCAATGGTCTACCCACATTGGCAAATGAAATAACCATTTATACTTTTTATAGCATAGAGTGCTAAAAGAAGTTTTAGATCCATGACGCTTGTTTCGTGCTGTTCCTATCAGCGCTTCATTAGGTGAGAAGTGAGGAACTTAATGCAGGTGATTGCGGGGGAGGGATGGGGTGCCATAAATTGACATGTCAGTAGTTCAGGTCGGAGTGGTTGGCGGAAATGCGGGTGGCGGTAATGCGATCTGCATGTAACGAAGGTTGGGAGAGGGTGTGGGATTATGGGAAATCGCCAAGATCTGTGTATGTCGAGGGAAACATCACTATTTGTGGGTAATAATTCATATTTATAATGTGTGGGGTACTTTTAGTGAATTAATAAATTTCGTAAACTGAAATTTGGGGTTAGGATAATTATGTTATTGAGGGTCTGAAAAAAGGTTTTCTTATTGGTATTACTATTGGGAGCTTTTTTTGTGTGTGTGTGTTGGGGGGTATATTAATCGCATATTTTAGGAGGTATGGAGGTGTTCTAAATTGTTAGGTGGGTGTGTATTATTGCAGGTAGCAAATGGGGATCGTCGATGAAAGAGGAGAGTGTTTAGGGGGGGGGGTGGAATTTAGGAGCTGTATGTTATATCCCCTTTCAGTTGCAGAGTTCAATCAGTTTTGCGTTAATGAGGATATTTTCTGTGACGGCTAGTTGGAATTTGGTAGGTGGGGATACTGTAATTTTAGCGGAGTGAAAATCAGATTTGGAGAGATTGGGGAGATTGTTTTCGGTGATTGCTTGATATAGTGCGGTTTTTTGTAGTTTATATAAGATGTATTTGTGCTCTTTAAGTCGGGTGTTAAATGGGTGTGAGGTTTTACCTATGTATTTGTCTTTGGGGAAGATTTTACCTGTGGGTCATTGAGTTGAATGTAGTAAACTCCTCCAGAGCTTGGTATATGGTCGTGATCATTTCGAATGAGTTTGGATATAGTGTTTCAGATTTTGCAAACGTATATGGATGACATGAACACTGAAAGGGTTAAGTAAAATACTTTCTCCCAACAAACTGGATTATAAACTCCCTGTGTAAAGTTAGTATTTTATTTTTTTTTTAAAATTAAACCTTAAATATTTTGCTGACATACAGGACTTGAACCCGCATCTCGCCAGAAACGTGCCAGAGTATTCTTACCGATTGAACTAATGCTGGCTCATCTTTTTGCCACTAATTTAAGACAAATCTTTCACCGATGATTTCAGTGTCAACCATTGGCACCATCTATGATCAACAGGTGGCAACAATTCCTTTTTACTCTGGCAAGTTTCTGGAGAGATGCGGGTTTGAGTCCTGTATGTCGGTGAAATTTTTTCCGCAAAATATTTATTGATATATTGAAGTTAAAATGTCAGCCAAGTAACGCTGTGAGTGATCATCATCATCATCATCATCATCATCATCATCATCATCATCATCATCATCATCATCATCATCATCATCATCCACAAGCAGCCATGGGCTACGGAGGTCCAACCAGACTGTGCAATTTAGTTCTCCAAGTAAGTCTATCCTGAGCTACATATACAGCATCTGGCCACTGCACACCAATTCTAACAAGGTCCTGTTTGACATTGTCAGTCCACCGCATCCTAGGTCTCCCTTTCTTTCTGAGACCTTTAGGCACACTGTTCATAACCCTATTCGCCAATCTATAATTATTCATACGGACAACATGGCCAAACCAACGGAGTCTCTCTCTCCACAATATGCTGCTTAAAGGAGGTTGCAAACTCCTTTGCCTAACCTCATCATTAGTTGCGAAGTTGAACCACCTAATGCCCAAGATACTGCGTAAGCATCTGGAATCAAAAGCATCAAGTTTCCTGTTATCTTGTTTACAAAGTGTCCAAGTTTCACTACCATAACTAACCCTAGAAAGAACCAAACTATTATACAGTCTAATTTTAGTCTTTAGGCGTATACACCTATTTCTCCACACTCTCCATAGATTCTTAAAAGTCCCGGCAGCAATCCCTATTTGTCTGTTAATCTCATGCCGCACATCACCATTATCTGTTACATAGCTCCCAAGATAATTAAACTGTGACACCTGCTCAAGACTGCAACCATTCAGATTAACTGAATCACAGCCTGCCTGACCAATTTTCATCACTTTAGTTTTCTCTCTGTTTATAACCAAACCTGTCTCATCAACAGCACGAATGAAAGAGTTCATCTCATCAACATCATTTGCCAAAAGGGCTAAATCATCAGCATAATCTAAATCAGAAATTTTCGTATCTCCAGCCCATTTAAGGCCAAAATCTTTCCCTTGAAGTGAATTTCGCATAACATAATCAATAACCAAGCTAAAGAGAAAAGGAGACAAAATGCACCCTTGTCGAACACCAGAAGTAATGCTAAACCAATTACTACAAGCCTTACCAACTCTCACACATGACTCAGTGTTATTATAGAGAGCTTTCATAATGTTAACTAACTTGTCTGGTATACCATATGATCTCACAATCAACCTCAAATTATGACGATCAACAGAGTCGAAAGTCTTTTTGAAATCAACAAAGCTAGCAACCAAAGGTTTCTGAAACTCTAAACATTTCTCAAGAATCTGCCTAAGTGAAAATATCTGATCCACACATCCCCTACCACTTCTGAATCCACATTGCTCATCACGCAATTGACTGTCAACCAGATTCTTAATTCTATTAAGCACAATCATGGAAAGAACTTTACCTGGAACAGAGAGTAGGCTGATACCCCTATAGTTATCACAAGAACTGCGATCATCTTTTTTGAAAATAGGGATAAAAATAGCTCTGGTAAAATCCTTAGGAACCATGCCTTTATCATAAAAGATATTCAGAATTTCAGTCATCCAAGGGGTAACCGAAACATTCCCAGCTCTAAGCATTTCGGTAGTAATTTCATCTACCCCTGGGAATTTATGAAGTTTAAGTTTAGAAATAGCCAAAATAACTTCAGACTGTGTTATAGGGCCAACATTAAAGCCACCAATGCATCTATCATCATTGCAAACAATGGCGGTAGAACTAACCACATTGTTTAGAACATCACTGAAATGCTCAGCCCACCTAGCCATGAGAGAATCCTCCCCTTCAATAACCTTACCTTGTTTATCCTTCAATCCTTGTATGCCTGTCCGTTTTCTACCACACAAAACATTAACTATCTGGTACAGCTCTCTGCTGTTGTGCTGTCTAACTGCTTCCTCGGCTTTGTCAGCCAAACCATCAAGCCAAAGATACTTATCAGCAGCTAACTGATCTTTTACACGTTTATTAAGTTCTCTGTAATGCTTTCTATTAGGACTAGTAGGGTCTTGATTAAGGACATTCCTGCAGTTCTTTCTTTCCGAAATAAGCTCAAGTGCCTTATCACTCAGATAATTCTTCCTCTTCTGCTCCTTTTTTCCTAAAAGAGTACTGTTAGTGTCCAAAAAAGCCTGTTTAAAATGATCCCATTCTTCCTCAACTTCAGTAGTAAGCAAACCATGACTGTCATAATGACTAAGTAACCTATCATGGTAAGCTTTAGCTATAACTGGGTCTTTCAGAGCTTCAGTATTAAAGGTAAATTTTTTAACCCTAGCACAACACTTTTTAAGTTTAAGTTGCAACACACTTTTAACAAGGTAATGGTCAGATCCAATTTCAGCTCCCCTATATGCCCTGGTATTCCTAACAGAACTAGCCCATTTGCTGTTAATTAATATGTAATCAATCATATTCTTATGCAGCCCATCAGGTGAAACCCATGTGTACTTATGTATGTCGCGGTGTTTGTAATAAGTGTTAGTTATTCTGAATCCATTGAGTTTACTTACCTGTAGGAGACGTTGCCCATTGCCATTGCAGCTACCAATACCAAAAGGGCCTATTACTCCTCCCCAAAGGGCAGAGTCAGTACCAACTTTGGCACTGAAGTCACCAAGAACAAGGGTAATATCTCCTTTCTTGACAGAATTCAAAATATCCTGAAGTTGTTCATAAAACCTATCCTTCTCATCCTCATCGGCATCCTCAGTGGGGGCATAACAGCAGATAACATTCAAGTCTTTAACGCTTGTCTGAAATTTTGCTGTAAGAAACCTTTCATTTAATGTACTCATATCCTAGAAGAGCATCACTAGCATGTCTCCTGAGAAGCAGACCCACGCCTTGGTGATGCTTATTGTCGTCCCTCCCTGAAAAGAGAAATTTAAGATTATTTTTAAGAATCTGACCTCTATCTGTCCATCTGGTCTCTTGCAAGCCGAGAATATCTAAATTATAATGGTGGAATTCTTGTGTGAGGACATCAAGAGAAAAAGCTCTGTGCAGAGTCCTCACATTCCAACTACCTATGGAGAGAAAATGGTTAGTGGGACGTTTAAAGAAACTATGTTTATTGAGAGAGGGAATGCCGACAATATCAAACAGCCCCCTAATCGCAGACATGGGGCAAAGACCCATTCCCCCACTACTAAAGGCTGAAGCCATCTACACTGGAAGACTTCCTCCAATGTAGAATTTGACGATGCCAATAGAAGCAAAGAGTTCAGGTGCCTGCGATGACTTCTGCTCAGGATTATCCACCAGCTGATAAACATATCCTGTGAATCTATTCACTTGGGGCTGTCAACCCACAAACAAACAGAAAACAGCAGAAGATTTTCCCTCCACAGAAGCCCACCAGTGCAGCAAAATCAGGATCCATAATCAAGCTCAGAGCCATATATCTGTCCAGTCCAGTAGGTTTATATGGTCAGCACCAGGACCCTGTGTGGTTGACCACTCCTCAGCAGTTAATTGTTGCCACTCATTGATCATAGATGGTGCCGAAATCATTGGTGAATGATTTAAGTCTTAAATTAGTGGAAAAAAGATGAGTCGGCGTTAATTCTATTGGAATAATACTCTGGCATGTTTCTGAAGAGATGTGGGTTCAAGTCCTGTACGTTGGTGAAATTTTTTCCACAAAATATTATTGGTATATTGATGTTAAAATGTCACCTAAGTAATGCTGTGATTGTCACCTATGTTTAAATTAAACCTTAGTTCTCATTTATGTAGATCTAGTTCCGTAAATTATCGATCGATAATTATTGATTTTTCAGAGTTATGCTGTATTGGATTGCTTACAACTTGTTGCTGTGGATAGTTTAACATCGCATTAGGTTTTATGTTATTTTTCTTTTATTATTTCTTCATTTTCCAGTAAAAAAACTTTTGATCTATATTTTTCTGAAAAGGATTGATTTTCTGATTCGATAGAGGACTTCTTTGTCATTTGACATGGTCAGTCCTCCTGTGGGAGGGCAATTTCGGCAAGGGTTTTAACCCCCCCCCCTCTCCTTTGCCAGAAAAATTATAAGCTTTTAAGTTTATATTCAACAATTTTAAAAGATGTTTACACCCCCCACCACTCTGAATATAATGGATGTGCCACTCTGATGATATAGACTTTTTTTTTTACCCTCGTGACACAAATCTTTCTGCACTGAGCCAAGATCACCGAACTTCAACAACCAAAGAAAAAATGTTCAGTAAAAAAAAAGCAGTCAAGGAAGTGTTTTTTCCATTATATAAATAGGGCAAAAAATTCCATTAATGCAAGCAATCCCAGTCACCTTATATAATGGTTTAAAAATTCCACAACCACAACCAAGGTTTTAAATATTCCACACTAGAAAGAATCATTAAAAGAAATAAATATTATGTTTAAAGTAATAATTATTATATTGTTTGGGAAGAAATTTGCTTTCAATTAATATATAATTTAACTGTTTTTATTCATTACGTTTTCCAATGTTAAGCCTTAATTGCATAGGCAGATCTATTTTTTACCATATGAATGTAAAAATGTCATTAAAATTAAATTGCTTGTAGTTTTTTTTTTTACATTTTTTATTTTATTGAGTTTTGGAAGTAAATTTTGTTTAATTTGGTATATAACATAACCTATTTCTGTTGATTGGCTATTTTTAAAAAAATTCTGAAGTTAACTTGTTTGTCTGATTTAGCACAATTGGCTAAAAGCCTAGACTTTTCTCAAAGTATGGCACCGAGAAAAAAATTGCAAAAATGGAGAAATATTTACTTGAAACAAGAAAACTAATTTTTTTGTTCATAAATAAATAGTTTTTCTGTTCATGTGCATTATAATCATTTCTGTCCATTAGTTTTTTTTAAAAATAAATTTTTATTTGTGTTGCCAGATGGATTTTTTTTTACTACATGACTCTTAAATTAAAATGAAACAAGTCAAGTTTTTTGTTAATATTACATTTTTGGAAAATCCAGAATTAAATACTGAATAATTTGGCATATAATATGACATAATTCCTTTTTGGTCTGTAAATGGTAGCTAGCATAAACCAGAAGGAGAGCTGTGTATCAATTCCCAGTGATAATGCACTAAACTGGCCAGGCCTAGCACCTAATGTCTGACCCCACCTTTCTTGTGTTAGTACCTTTCAAAAGAGATGCTCTCTTTTGGAAGAGAAATGGAAGGGGAAGGCTGGCAGCTCAGTGTGGCCTACTGATCTGGTCATCTATAGCCACTTTTCTTTTTTTCAACCCTGCTGAGGAGTGGTCAACTTCACAGGTTTCTGGTGCTGACCATTTATGCCCACTAGACTGGTGTATGCATTTGAGCTCGATTATGGATCCTAGACTTGCTGCACTAGTGTGTCTCTGTTAAGGGAGAATCTGCCACTGTGTTTTCTGTTTGCTTGTGGGTTGCCAGCCCTAAGTGAACAGAGGCATAGGATACCTTATATCAGATGGTGGTAATCCTGATTAGATGGCATTGAGGTACCTGAACCCTCACTTAGCTAGTTGGGCATCATCAATCCTAAACTGGAGTAATGTGTCTCAGGCAGGCCATATGGCTTTTGAAAAGGTCCACTTTAAAAGATGGTGCCTGAAGTTCTTATCAGCATCAGTGACTTCAGCCCATAGTGGAGGAAGGACAGGTCGTTTTTCCATGCCTGCAATCATGGGGCTGTTATTGTTGGTCCTACCTCTCTCAATAAGCCTAGTTTCTTTAAAAATCCTACTAATCATTTTCTCTCTGCAGGTACGTGAAATGTGAGGACATTGCATAGAGATTATTCTCTTGAAGTCCTCATGCAGGAATTCCAGTGCTATAACCTAGATATTCTAGGCTTGAAAGAGACTAGATGTACAGGTAAAGGTGAGATACTTAAAAATAACTTTAAATTTCTATTTTCAGGGATGGAGAGCATCTTCAAGGTGTAGGTTTACTTCTCAGCAGACACACCAGTGATGTTCTTTTAGGATATGACTGCATTAATAAAAGATTTCTTAGAACAAAATTTAAAACAAAAAAAAATAAAAAAATTTAATTGGAAAACAAAAAAATTAAGTAAAGACTTGAATGTTATCTGTTGTTATGCCCCCACAGAGGACTCTGATAAGAACGACAAGGATACATTTTACAGCCAGCTTCAGAATATTTTGAATTCTGTGAAGAAAGGAGATATTTCTCTTATGCTAGGTGACTTCATTGCTAAAGTTGGTATTGACTCTGACCTTTCGGCAGGAGTTTTAGATACTTTTGTCATTGGTAGTTCTAATGGCAGTGGGGAACGTCTCCTACAGGTAAGTAAACTTACATATAACTAACACATACTACAAACACCGAGACATTTATAAATATACATAGGTTTCACCTGATGGGTTGCACAGGAATATGATAGATTGTATTTTAATTAACAAATGGGCTAGTTCAGTTAGGAATACCAGATCATACAGGGGAGCCAAAATTGGGTCTGACCATTACCTGGTCACCCCCAGTGTCTTGCAGCTGAAGCTTAAGAAATGTGCTAAGGTAAAAAAATTACCTATAACACTGAATGCCTGAAAGATCCAGATTTATCCAAAACATATCGTGATAGGCTATTTAGTCATGGCAATTGTGGTTTGGTTACTAAAGTTGAGAAAGAATGGGATCAGTTTAAACAGGCTTTTCTTGAAACCAACAGTACACTTTTGGGTAAAAGGGAACAGAGGAAACGAAATTATTTGAGTGATAAGACTATGGAACTTATTTCTGAAAGAAGGAAGTGCAGAATTAATATGAATTAACACCCTACAAGTTCTAACAGAAGGCATTATAAGGAGCTTAATAAATGTGTAAAGGATCAGTTAACAGCTGATAAGAATCTTTGGCTTGATAGCATGGCTGGCAAAGCTGAGGAAGTAGACAGCAAACAGCAGGGAGTTGTACCAGATTATTAATGTTTTATGTGGAAAGAAACAGACAGGTACACAGGGATTGGGGGATAAACATGTCAAGGTGATTGAAGGTGAGGATTCTGTGATGGCTTGGTAGGCTGAGCATATCAGAGATGTTCTAGACAGTTTGATTATTTCTACTCCCATTGTTTGTAATAAGGATAGATGCATTACTGGTTTTAATGATGGCCTGAAGTCACTTTGGCTACCTCTAAATTAAAACTGCATAAATCCCCAGGGGTGGATGAAATCACCACTGAAATGTTTAGAGCTGGGAGCATTTATGTTGTTACATAGCTGACTGAAATGTTGACTATTTTTTTATGATATAGGTGTTGTTCCTAAACATTTTACTAGAGCTATTATTGTGCCAATTTTTAAAAAGGGTGATTGCAGTTCTTGTGATATTTATAGGGGAATTAGTTTACTTTTTGTTCAAGGTAAAGTTCTTTGCATGATTATACTTAGAATTAATAATTTGGTTGATGAACAACCGTGTGGTGAATAGTGTGGATTCAGAAGTGGTAGTGGATGTATGAGGGGTGATCATTTAATTCATGGACTGACGCCATAAGTACTTGTATATAGTGCTTTTTCCAAAGTAACACTACATGGTGTTGTGCATGACCGCTGCGAAGGTGGCTCCACGTGCCAAGGTCATTTGGCATCAACTACTGTTGTGTTAAGACCGTGATTCGAGTTGCATGTAATAGACGTTCATTCAGAATGTTGGATATTCAGACGGAACATCGGTATGTAATTTGTTATTGTGTTAGGCAAGGCCTAAGTGCTGTTGCGACTGTTGAAGAGATGTGTGAAGCCTATGTTAATGATTGTCTTCGTAGGTCAGTCATTTTTAAGTGGTATAAACGATTCAAAGAAGGATGCAGATCTGTTGCCAATGACCCAAGACCTGGCCAGCCTTCTTCCTCAATAACTCCTGAGCAAATTGAAAGAGCTCTGGCAATCCTGAATTGAAGACAGACGAATAACACTTTGTGAAGTGGTTGTGAAAATGTCAGTTTCATACGGAAGTTCTCACACGATTGTGAAAACCCATCTGAAGATGTCACAAATATATGCTCAATGGATTCCATCCAGTTTGACTCGACAACAAAAGCAGAAAAGAGTACAACTGTGCAAGGAGATGCTTAATTGTTTTGAAAGCCAGGGTCCAACCTTCATGAGTTGAATTGTGACTTGGATCTTTCACTATGATCCCAAAACAAAACAACAGTTGAGTCAAAGGAAGCATCTCGATTCACCGAGACCCAAGAAAATTCGGGTTTCTCATTCAGCTGGGAAACAAGTGGCTCTTGTGCTTTTTGACATCAAAGGTGTTTTTGTTACTCACTTTGTGCCTTATAGAACAACCATGAATAAGGAAGCCTACTCGAAGGTTCTCAGAACCGAACTTCAGTGTGCCATTTGTGAAAAATGTCCAGAACTTTCTGGTGTGACTTGGTTTCTCCATCACGACAATACCAGGCCCCATACGGCTAATACTGTGCAGCCAGTGATCACTGCCATAGGTGCTGAGGTTCTGCCACATCCTCCATATTCCCCAGACTTAGCATCCTGCGATTTTTTCTTCTTTCTGAGACTGAAGAAAGCTTCAAAAGGGAAACATTGGTTGTGGTGTTCTTAGAAAGAAGGTTGTGGTGGGGTCTGTGTGCTGTGGGGCGAGAGTTAGTTCTATGGAGAGGACGAAGTTGAGGGCTCACGACTGGGAGTGGGATCCCCGGTCGACAGGCTTATCAATGGAAAAGCCAATGGGTGTCTCCACCACGATAGCTCCCACCTGATCAAAAAGTTAGGATTGAATATCATGATTGGCACTCAAAATTCAAAATTAATAAAGTAAGGTTATGTATATGTTTGGCAGTTATATTAGATGGATTTAATGACATATTTGGCTTATATGTTTAGGTAATGCATAAAATTCAAAAGTCTCATGCTACACCTCAATGATTAGAAAACCAGACGATTCTGATTCTATCAGCTTATATATCTTGCTCTTTATAACAGGTCCTTTCTCTGCAGTTATGTTATTTTTAAAAAGTGAAGGCATGCTGGAGAGTAGATGGGTCAAAAGTGGCACCCTCTGTACAATGTAGTACTGTCTTGAACAGTGGAATGTTTGAGGGGTGTCATGGAATTATACTCCTGTCCTTCTGGGCCAGAAACTCGGGGGAGTAAGAAGAAGAGATGTAGGAGAATGACTCTCCCAGAGTGTCGGCAATTCTTTTCAGATCAGCAATTGCCTGTCCATTGTGCTCCAGGATCGATAACGAGTGGGATGTGTGGTTCCCACCCATCTTCCGGACTTTATCCCACATGACCTTAAAACTGGTCGTGCGGGTGATAGAAGACGTATATTTGATCCAAGATTCCTTCTGGCTCTGGTGCCGGATGAAACGAGATTTCACACTGGCACATTTGAATGTTTCTAGGTTGGGGGATATCGGATATCTCCGAAACACACCCAAAGCCTTGTTCTGAGCCTTATGAGCTGCAATACAATCTGGATTCCACCACAGTTTTGGAAAACGAGGAAATCAGGTCGAAGTTTGAGGAATTGTTGATGCAGCTGCATCTAGAATACAGTCCGTTATCTCCGATACTGCCACATTGATGGGTTCCTGGCTGACAGAGTGGCATCGAGCTCAGAGAGCAGCTCGAAACCACTCCAGTCAGTCTGATCAAGCCTCTATGGCAGTGATTCCCAACCTTTTCTGGACCATCGCCCCCTTTAGAAGAGAACAAAAATTTCAACGCCCCCCTAGTCCATAATAGTTAATTTTATATGAAATATTAAAATATTGTTGCATATTATCTGTACCTAATTTATCTGTTTATTTATCTATTAAAAATCATAAAGCAGAAATTAATAAAATGACAACCAAATGTACAATAAAATTGTTTATTAAAATTTTAAAAATAAACACAGAATCAATAGGAAATAAAAATAATGAGATAAACACAAAATTAATAATAAATAAAAAAATTAATGAGATGGTTGAGGCTGGTGGAGTGTTAACAATTTGTTAATGTCGGGTTCCAATTTCGTTAACATCAATCACAGATCGCCACGTTCAGTGATGTGTAGTCTGTTCCTCTTCTTTGACAGTAAATTAGCTACTGCACTGAATCCACGCTCAGCCATATAGGACGAAGGAAATGAGATTAAAAACTTTTGTACTATTGCCCACAATCCAGGGTAGAGAACTGGTATTGATTTTTGAAACCAGAATTCTTGGTATCCATGTTTGAATTTTACTTTGAGTCCTTCGTTAGTCGTGAGTTCTAAGAGTTCCTCTTCCAAATGATGATTCTTCAGTATCTGTGTTTTTGGAAAGGATCTAAAACCCAACTCGGTATATTCGTGTTTAAAATATCTTGGAAACGCTCCGTAAAATCAACATGAAGAACTTCCAAGTGTTGGCAATAAGTAAGTAAATCTTCCGGTTTTGCAGAGACTGCTGATAATGTGGGAAAGTGGTTGTATTCACCTCTACCTAGATTTCGTTTGAATAGAAGAAGTTTTCCCGCAAAAGCAGCTATGACGTTTTTTGTTTTAATTAAATTCAACTCATCACCTTGCAATTGTAAATTAACTTGATTAAATAATTTAAACAGGTCTGTCAAATAAGCGATGTCATTTTTTGACGTAATCAGGTTTTCGTGCAATTTTTCGTCTCTGTCTTCAAGAAAGTCCAGTACTGAGTCAAATAGATTGAAAAAATGATTCAGACAAACACCTTTAGAGAGCCAACGTACTTCTGTGTGCAGCACGAAGCGATTGTAATCTTCATCATTTTCATTACAAAGCTTACCAAATAATCGGTCATTCAATGAATTGCTTCTAATCTTATTGATTGCTTTAATAACGTAATGGAGCGACGTATGCAGACATTCATTGAAATTTTTTGCAACCAAATGCTGACAATGAATAATATAATGTACAGCGAGTACATTTGGTACTGCTTGTTTCAAATGCGCTATGAAACCCTTATGATGCCCTGTCATTGCTGGAGCATCATCAGTAGCAGCAGACAAAATATTGCAAATAGGAATTTCTTTCTCTTGAAAAAACTTTTGCATGGTATTAAATATAGATTCTCCCTTTGTATCAGATTCCAAATTTTTAGCAAATAATAACTCATGAATATTTTCTTCTTTTATAAATCGTACGTATGATAAGAGTAGAGCTTCGTTATTTGGCAGAGTTGATTCATCTAGTTGAATGGAAAATTTGCAAGTCTTTAAGTAGTCACATAATGATATTTCAACGTCTTTTGCCATTTCATCTATTCTTCTTTGCACTGAATTATTACTGAGAGGAATTTTTGATGATATCTGACGGTGTCTTATGATGAAGAACAGTTTTTAATATCTCTTTGACTGCTGGCAAAATTAATTCCTCGCCAATTGTGTGTGGTTTTCCTGCTTTTGCGATTAACAAAGAAACGTTATATGAGGCTCGTAGTCCATCATCATCTTGTTTAGAAGACAACACAAAAAAAGTTTGACAAAGTTGGCTGTTTTAAATATTGCTTTTCCAGTTCTTGAAAATAGGATAAATCTTTGTTCTTCTTATCAGCATGCATTTTATTTAAATGCTCTTGTAGCCTAGAAGGTTTCATAGCTTCATTTGAAAAAACTTTTCGGCAAATTAAACACATAGGTAATGATTGGTTTGTAGGAGAGTACGTAAATCCATATTTCAAATACTCAATACTGTACTGCCGGCATTTCTTTTTAGATGTAGATTCAGACATTTTCAAATACAAATTAACTTCTCAACAGATTTATAGATAGTTATAAAAATAATGTTTATAATGACTTCTAACACTTATCACTCACGACTATCACGACGAAGCACATAAAAATAGTAAAACATTCCTAGAGCTATCGCTTTTATAGATTTGATTTTGTGCACGCATTAACTTGTATGTTTGCGATGCCGGCGCACTTGCTCCGTAAACAAGTCATTGTAACGCTCCAAAACAATTGCAAAATACTTAAAGTTTTATGCTCCGGATAGCTTAGACGGGCGCCAGGCAATAATTAACAAATTGCCAAAATGTAGAATAAGTTGATTTAGGGTTCAAATGCCAGCGAGCGTTCATAAGTAAGAGTCAAAAATGATTCTTAACAAAATAAGAGTTAATGTAAAAAAGATCCTAAATTAGCGTTGCTCAAGATAAAAAAACTACAGACTCAAAAGGTTATAACAAAACAAAATAGATTTATTTCCAAAATAATTAACTCACCAAGACATCAATGAAGAAACTAAATTCTGTGCTACACGCACGGTGCTACGCACCTTACTACATCTCTCTGCTCTCTCTACAACTCTGCTCTCAGTGCTCTACAACTCTCTAGTGCTCAAGTGCTTCTCTCAAGTGCTCTAAGTGACTCGCAGGTCACGGTTTTGACAATGGGCCGGCGCATGCCGGGAAAGACATTTGCATACAATGACGAAGGACGCAAGCTATGACGCAAGAGGGGGCGTGTCCTTGGCACGCGCTTTAACGGTTACGGTCGGAAGTTCGGAGTTGCGCGTACGCAACTCCTAGAAACTTGAAAACGAGTGCTGTGATGCCGAAAAGGAAATAAAAATCCCCAAAATGATAAATATAACGTAAATTAAACAAAAACTGGTTAAGGTAAAGCAAAAGTGAACGATGGGGCATCACATCATTTCAAGCTCCCATATTCTTCGAAACATGTTAAATTGCATGAACTGCGTGTTTGCCTACCAACTTGCAAGGACTTGTCACCGTCAATCTAACTATTCTAAACTAAAACAAATTAGGTATAGGTATACCTAATGCTAATTTAAAAATGCCTATTAATGCAATAACAATAAGATAATTTACATAGGTAGATAAAATATTTATTCATGAAAACAAGTATTTTCAAAGTATTTTATTATATTAAAAAATAATTATAAAAAATATTAAATATAATAAATTTATTATTATTATATTATTATTGCATCAAGTTGATTTGCTTATCAGGATGGACACACATGGCCAACATAATAAGCCTGATATAGTAGTGCATGATAAGATATTGAATGAGATTACAATTATTGAAGTAGGAATAACATCTCAGGATAACCTGCAGACAGTAGAGGTTGAAAAGAAGAGGAAGTATGATCTGCTGGCTAATGAGTTGAGCCTAATTCACAAGTGTAATGTTAATATTATACCTTATGTTCTGACGTGGGATGGTATTGTAACTACGTATCATAAAGCATACTCAAAGCTACTTGGAGTGGGAAAACATATTGAAGCTTATATCCAATCTGTGATCTTGAAGAGAACTTTTGAGAGCATCTCAGTCGACTTCAGACGTATCAGTACACTAGTAGGCGGTAGCAGAGAACTTATTGTCCAAGCTGCAGTTGAAAAGCTGTACATGACGGATGAGGTAGTGGATAACCAGAATCACCAGGAAGACACCACAGAATAGAAGAGATAAAAGGTTGTCACAGAAAATTCCATTAAATTTATTTATTTATTTGACCGCCCCTCTTGACTGCCTCAACGCCCCCCATTTGCCTCTGGATCCGCTACTGTCCCCATGGAAGGCTCCAGCGCCCACTGGGGGGCGGTATCGCCTCCGTTGGGAATCTATGCACTATGGGATACATGTGAACGGCTGCGAGCCCCCCCACAGGAGATGGTGCACACCACAGGAAGGTGATCACTTCTGTAAGGGTTGTCCTCTACCTCCCATGTAAAGAGTGGAAGGATCAAGGAGAAGCAGATGGTGAGGGCAATGGCAGTGAATGTGCGGGTTGGGGAGTGAAAGTACATACTGACACCGGTGTTCAACAGGTAGAGAGAAGGATCCAGGACCCCATCCCTTCTGTTGGTGTCAGTGCCACAAAGTGGACTGTATACGTTGAAGTCCACCATGATGAGGAAGGGGAACAGCAGCTGCGAGACGAGATCATCAAGGTCTTCCTGATAGACAATGCTCCCAGGTAGAAGATATACAGAGCAGAGAGTCAGCAAGAATCCCACGAAGAGGCAGATCGCTACTGCCTCTAAGTTGGTGGTGAGGGGCACAACCTGGAATAGAGAATTGTTGCTTATGAGGATGGTGACACCCCTGCAAGCTGGACCATCTCCATCCCAGTCCCAGCGAACTAGTGGAAAGTGTCTGATCGTACGTTCTGTGACTGACTGCAAGTATATCTCCTGCAGGCACACACAGATGGGCTGGGGTGCCTAAACAAGGGCTTTGAATCATCAATATTCCTCTGAAATCCACGACAATTCCATTGTAGAGTGTGGCCATCTCAGGACTTAGAATAGTGGGCGGACGACAAATTCCTATTCAACTTGATCGCCGCAGAGGACGTTTTAGTGAATAGGGAGCAGTTGATATCCATGTCCTCGGAATCGTCCGAGGGGCATGGATCGGTGACCCCTCTTTGTGGAGGAGTGATGATTTTCCAGGGGCCTCTTAGGATTGGAAGATCTAGCTGTCTGAGGTCAGGAAGGAAGAGGCCTTCCAGTGGAGGTGGAAGGCTGAGTTGCCGGAATGGAAACCGGAGTTGATGTCGAAGTCAACACCACCCTTGGTTTCGCCTGCATCAGGAGGTTCTTAGCTGCAGGCGAGAAAGACTCAGTAGTTGGTACACTGATATCAGTCTGCACCACCACTGAAGTCATTGGAATGATGGACTTTTCAGTGACTGCACTGGCATAGGATACCTTGCCAGGTGAGGTGGGTGGTGCAGCAAGCTTTCTTGCCTCAGCATATCAGATGTTATTCATGATCCTTTTCAATCCTTCCGTTGCACCTCCTTTTCCTCCTTCCACTTCAGACAGTCGCGGGAGAGTGCCAGATGTTCGCCACTGCAGTTCACATAACTTGCTTTTTCTGATGTGCAGTCAGGCTCAAGGTGATCCTTACTGCCGCAGCAAGCACAAGTGGGATTGCCCTGGCAAGCCCACTTGTGTATACTCATGACCGTATATCTGGCACTGAAAACAGCATAGTGGGTTCAGTATATACGGTTGTACCTCACAATGTAAATAACCTGCCTTGATGGAAGAAGGCAGGCATGGAGTATTAAATGTCACAATCTGTACCCGGGTGGGTACCAATTTCCCATCATGGCATGTTGAAACCCGATGGACCACTGTACTCCTTGAGGGGTGAGTTTCGAGAGGATTTCCTCCTTGGTGACTTTGAGAAGGCCCCACTCTATAATCACATCCTGAGAGGAATTCAAAGTTTTGTGGGAAAACCAGTATGCAGACCATAGACAAGATTACTCACTGCTCTGCATGGTTGACCCTAGCAGGACTTGCCCACTAGTTGATTGCTCCTGGGGAGGGCACCCAAGGAGCTCCCTTTTATTGGAAACAGAGGCCAAAGCAGTGTATAGCAGAGGCCCCGGAATCCGCTACCCAGCCTCGGGATGATAGGCTCCCCAATGGCAAGGCGCCCAAAGGGAACCCTGCCAGTCATAAGCTGAGGAGAGAAGATGAGAACTCCTGAGCAGCTATCAGAATCCTCCTTTCCCTGGCAAACACGAGGGCGAGCGTTCAGGACCCTCTGAAGGTAACCGAGCCAGCACAACCTTCACAGGGTGGTCCCCTCACCACGGACAGGAGCTCGCACCGAGGGGGTAATCATAGCTGTGAAATATCATGACTCTGAGAGTAAGAATTCTGAGTCATGATACTCTCAGACAACTTCAATAACATACTTCCTTCTAAAATATTTACCCATCCATGAAGGAGAGTATTTACCACTGAATCATGTGTGAGAGTTGGTAAGGCTTGTAGAAACTGGTTTAGCATTGCTTCTGGTGTTCGACAAGGTTCATTTTGTCTCTTTAGTTTGGTTATTGATTATATTATGTGAAATTCACTGCAAGGGAAAGATTTTGGCCTTAAATGATCTGGAGATACAAAAACTTCTGATTTAGATTATGCTGATGATTTAGCCCTTTTGGCAAATGATGTTGCTGAGATGGACTCTTTCATTCAAACTGTTGATGAGACTGGTAGTAGAGTAGGTTTGGTTATAAACAGAGAAAAAACTAAAATGATGAAAATTGATCAGGCAAGCTGTGATTCAATTAATCTGAGTGATCGCAGTCTTGAGCAGGTGTCAAAGTTTAATTATCTTGGGAACTATGTAACTGATACTGGTGATGTGCAGCATGAGATTAACAGACAAATGGGGATTGCTGTTGGGACTTTCAATAATCTATGGAGAGTGTGGAGAAATAGGCGTATACACCTAAAGACTAAAATTAGACTGTGTTATAGTTTGGTTCTTTCTAAAGTTAGTTATGATAGTGAAACATGGACCCTTTGTAAACAAGATAACAGGAAACTTTATGCTTTTGATTCTAGATGCTTATGCAATATGTTGGGCATTAGGTGGTTCAACTTCCTAAGCAATGAAGAGGTTAGGCAATGAAGTCTGCAACCTCCTCTGAGCAGTATATTGTGCAGAGAGTTGGTTTGGTCATGTTGCCTGTAAGGGTAATTATAGATTAGTGAATAGGGTTATGAACAGTGTGTCTAAAGGCCTCAGAAAGAGGGGGGAGACCTAGGATGCGGTGGGCAGACAATGTCAAACAGGACCTTGTTGGAATGGTGTGCAATGGCCAAATGCAACAGATATAACTCGGGACAGATATGCTTTGAGAAGTAAATTGCATGGTCTGGTTGGACCTCCGTAGCCCTTGGTTGCTTGAAGAGGAGAAGGAGGATGAAGGAGAAAAAAACAAAACAATTATTATTATTGTATTTGGACATAATTATGCAACTTGAAGGAAGTTAAATGTCAGTTTACCATAGACTTACATATGACCAAATCTAATCCCAGCTAATCCAACCACTAAATCCAAATTCTTATAAAATGTCCACTTTTAACAGTTATTTTTACTGCACTTATCACTATTGTTTCACTAGAGAAGTATTAAAAGCAAAATGAAACTATATTTATGATATAGGACTTAACATTTAGTTCTTACATATAATCATTGTAGTTGTACTAGCCTAAGGTTATAAAAACCATTCAAATTACTCTTAACCTAAAATCTCATAATCATGAGATAGGAGACAGTTAATTATATCACAGTTGATATCAATTGTGATATACTTGTGTGGGAAGTTGACATCAACTGTGATATAATTGTCTCCTATCTCATGATTATGAGATTTTAGGTTGAGAGTAAGTTGAAGGATTATAGCCTTAGGCTTTATAACTATATATTTAATACTGTATCATTAATAATAATACTTTATCAATGTGCTTTTAACATGAATTTTAAAATATAGGACTTAAGGCAGGATATCACATACAATCATCTACAATATTAAACTAGATGGCCCATCTCAATTATTATCATATAATGATAATTATATTGACAGAACATACTGTACATTTAAAATTCGATTAGAACTCCTAAATGATTTACAGAACAAATCAATACATACTGCTGTAAACCCAAGTTATATTACAAAATAATTTAGTGAAAACATCTTTAAAATCTGAGCTATTAGTGCATCCTCCACTCATTTTCAATTAAATGGAAAATATGTTAACTTATATAATAACTTGTGTAACATTGATATTACCCCAGCCCACTCAGATATTTACCTGAGTGCTGATAGTTATGTTATTTATTGCACATGATGGCTGATGTTATTTATTCACACCTTCACTTAACAGGATTAGTCACCTGAGGATCCTATGTAGCTAGTGAAATACACTGTGATCATTTACGCTTTTTAATGTTTTTAACCAGTTCTAAATCTGATGATGAAACCAGTTAAATCCTACTCTACTACCAGGGAAGTCTCAACAAAAGCATCTGCAATGAGAAAAATCAATGTTTTCAATGTCTACTACAAGTTACTGTCCTCTCCAGCAGTGTTCCAACTTCTTACAGGAATTATTAATCCTTGTATCATTGCTACCTGTGCTAACATGAAATGAATGAATATGAGAAAAAAGTACAAATAGTACAGAAATAACACAATTCATCTGAAATAGTGATAATGGTGTTAATTGGTCATTATTTGCTTCAAATACAGCTTTTTGTTGTTTTGATCTTATCATGCATTATTTGATTTCTTTAGTCCATTTTTTCCACCAACCGAACACACATGCTATTGATCATATCCGAAATGCTCCTATCACCGACAACAACCATCTACTCGCTAGATGTCATATCGCTGTATCTGAGCACACCAGTGCTGGATGCAGCGATACGGCTGAAAGCCAAGTGGTTGGAGGTTGCCAGGCCCATGACCCAACAGTACTTTAGTGTACATGAGGCCCTGGACCTGGCTACCTCCTCTAATTGGTTTGTTGTAGGAGGGTGGACATGGGTTCAGACTGAGGGTGTCCCAATGGGATCCCCTCTGTCCGGACTCGTGGCTGACGTGATGAGACATGTTGAAGAAACCGCCCTTAAAAAACTTCAATTAAAATCATTATTGTATCTTCGATATGTCGACGACACTTAAATTTTTTGATTGATTAAATGTGATCAATTAAAATGTAATACCACTGTGTATAGAAAACTCACTTTTATACCGAACCTTATCCCCTATGATTCAGCGCACCCATGGGAATACAAGAAATCTGCAATCAAAGCATACTTTATATGTGCATATCGATAGTCTTCTAGTAAAACCATATTAAATAATGAACTAATTATTATACATAATATAGCAAAAATAGCTGGATATTCCGAAAAATGCCTAAATAAAATACAAAAAGCGGTGAAGTACAATATGAAGAAAACTTCACAACCTAACTCTGCTCAAATTGCAAAAATTAAATATACCCACAGTTTTTATACCTGGACTATCTAAAACTCTCAAAAACGTAGTAGCTAAATATGACTTAAAAATGCCACACAAGATTAATAATACTATTAAGAATCTAATCGTAAATGACAGAGATAAATGAAAACCAACGGGGGTGTATACGAAATCGAAATATCTGACGAGAATAGAATATTGTGGGGGGGGGGGAACTTTTATATTGGTAAAACTTTCCGCTCATACGAACAACATATGTCAGAACATCAATCTGATATTAAAAAAGGAAATGACAATATTGCTCTAGCACAGATAGTAAAGCAAAATCAAATACAGATCAGTAATTTAAATTTTAAACTAATAATGGCACCTGTAAATAAATTCCAATTACAATATGCCGAAAAAATTTTCATTAATTTAAATAAAGATTGCTTGTGCAACACGGACATTGCACCCCTACTGGCAGCGTGGAATCTGTTGCATGAGCCATGAGCACCAAACAAATCAGGTAACTCACTGATAGGGGGATACTCTCATATATATCCATTACTTCAATGACCTCTTCACCTGATGAAGTCCTGCACGCGTCCAGGAAGTAACGTGTTGTATATTTGTTAGTATACGGGAAGGGTGGCCCAGTATTTTAACGTTTTTAATGTCTAGTGATTCAGCTTGTGTTTTAACTTGCACTGATATATGCTTGTTCATGGAGTTTGTAGGATGCAAACTTAAAAATAAATCTCAAGCAAGATTACACCAGACGTTAACTAATGGAGCTGCTTCCTGAGCTTATGTTGAGCCACATCAATATGTTAGCTGAAAATTCACAAATATTGATACCATTTTAATATGTCATCTATAAAAATCAACGTAGTTTTCCGGACTGGCATCTGGAGCATTATACATATATATCAGTGGTTAATACTTGTGAATCGACAGCATGCATGCCTTACACCAATGACAAAGATAGCACCAAAGAGATCATGTCAAGTCACTCAACCAGCTGTAGCCAGCAGAACTTTCTACGACAAATGGTAAAGTTATGACAATTACTTTGAACCTTTAACCTGTTAAAGATTGCTTTAAGCTTTGTCATAAGAATTGTAACAACTCTTACCTTGACTATTTTTGAGATAGTCAGTGTGTAAATTGATTGCTCTTAAGCTCACTCCCTTAACAGCATAAATCGTGCATTAAACTTGTTTTTAACTTTAGTGCTGTGAACTTATAATTATTTGATGACTTTAGCATCTTTTGCTTTTCATCCAGCATGAGGGTCATTGAAAGACAACTGCAAATTGCTTTGAACAATCTTTCGGTTTGGGCGATGGTAAATGGGTTTTGGTTCTCATCACAGAAGAGAAAGAACAGTAAGAAAAGGTTTTGCTGACTTGGTTCCCATCATATTTTTCCTTTGTTCAGCATTCCTTGGGAGTTGATTTGGCTACTTTTCTTTTCTGCCTGTTACTTAATCATCTGTTATGACCGACAAAATACCAAGACCAGTGGGGTGGGGGTGGCTCAATCGGTAGCGCGCCAGGCTCGTAATCTGTAGTTCCCCAGGTTCAAATCCCACCTTGGTCAACGTTGAGATTTATCTCCGCAAAATTCCCCGCCCTGCCCACGGTCAGTAGGGGACACCGATGGGCTTGGAAAGGCCGCCGTCCATCGGATGGGACGTTAAGCCGTGGCCCCGTGTGCAGGAGAGCCATACCCTGTGCACGTTAAAGAACACGCTTGATGGGAGGCTACCATCTGTCTCCCAACAGCTGTTCCAGTGAGTCCCCTCCCCCAACCTTCTCTGAGCCTTCGGGGTCCATGTGACCTGGCCATTTGGCCCATGGTGTGCAAAAAAGTGCCGCTCAGAGGTAAAACAACCCAACCAAGATCAGTGCAAAGCAATATGCATGGCTACCAAAGTAGTTAAATCAGCTTAACTCTAGCTAAGCGGGGGTCCTTTGTTCACCTCACCTGCCAACTCGCACACACACATACACACACACACATCTTCCTCTGGTGGTGTCAGAGACTAGAAGAGGCCAGCAGCTCGATACCAAGGTTCAATGTCAAGGTTAGCAGGTGAGTGCAGATGCACTCCAGGTCACGTTTAAAGATTCTAGTGTCCTAATGGTAACGTTCATGCATGCAAGGCACATGTTTTTTGCATGATCACTAGGCAAGGGGTATGCAATGCCTTTGTAGAAACTAAAGCGTGGCTTTGACTGTTCTTTTCTTGACATTTCCCACCTCTGCGTTATTCTTGGATGGAGGTGAGCACAGGGATACAAAGGTTGAGGATGGACAGGAAATGACCGATTTCAAGGTGATGTTAAATCATGGTGAAATTAGCCTCCAATGAGGGACTCCCTATACCATTTCCAGAAATGGTAGCATTGTGGAGGTTGCAAATGTAACTGCACAAGATTATTGAACTCTTAGCACTGTTTAACCCATCCAAGGTCCCTGTCAATTATACACATTGACAGAATCTGAAATGAGAGGCCCAAGAGTCTGCCCAGCCATAGTACAACAAAAAAAAACTTTATTTTTAAACAATAGAAATTGCTGTTTGAAAATTTTCTGACATATATCTCATAAAAATACATAATATAAGCTTGAAAAAATATTTTCTTTTTTCATTTGAAGTATATTTTATTAAGCTAGGATATAAATAATTTGTTAAAGCCATCTATCTGATTACCATTAAAAAGTCTCTTCTCTGTCACTGAGCAAAAAATTTAATTTATCCTTCAAACTACACTGCTGGCTATTAAAAGTGCAACACCAGGAAAGATGAGAGATAGCTAAGCCATATTTAATGAATACATAGCTTATGTTACAAGGATCAAATGATTACAAATACAACTCAGTTAGACTTGTGGAATACAAAAGAAATCAGTATCTTGTGTAGCCACTATGAGTGGCAATAACCACTGCTACACAGTCCAGCATTGAGAGGATGAGATGTTGGATGTGTGTTTGTCAGTCCATGTAGTTTCAATACGTAGCCAAAGTTCATCTGTTGTAGCAGCTGCTGGTGTCTGGTGTGTTTGTTGTCGTGAGATCATGGACCAGACATGTTCAATTGGGGCCAGATCCAGTGAACGTGCAGGCCAAGTCAGAAGTGTGACATGGTGGCTATCCAGGAATTGTTGGACAAAGCATGCAACACATGGTCGGGCATTGTCCTGTTGGTAAATGGCACCAGAGACCCCCAGAAGATAAGGTATGACCACAGGCTCCAACACCTCAGTGATGTAATGCTGGCCGTTAAAAGTACCGGTAATGTGTATGAGGCATGTGCGTCAGTGGGGTCCAATGGCACCCCATACATAACACCAGGGGCCAGACCTGTATGGTGCTGCACCATGCATGTCTCACCGAGCCTGTCGCCATGGTACCAACAGATATGGATTCATCCATCATGGTGCTGCATACTGAAGTGGGATTTGTCTTAAAAGACGATATGATGCATTCGCACATCCATCCATGCGCAACGTTCTTGGCAGCATTGCAGTCACATATGCCTGTGTTGTAGAGTCAATGGTAGCTGAAGCAATGGCTGCCTAGCAAAGATGCCCTGATGCTGCAGATGACATCGAACCATATGTGCAGACACTGATTGATGTGCAACACACCCTAACTGTTGAGCTAAGATGTTTGATGTGGCTGTACGATCATTCAAAGCCAATGTGAACGAGATGTCTGTCCTCTCATTCATTTGAGTGACCGGGCAGTTGAGATCCCTCATATCGGTGAATTCGTTCCTCCTCTACCCAATGATGCCATATTCTCATAACTGTGACAGGATTCCGTCCAAAATGAGCTCCAATGTCTTGGTACGATAATCTGCCTTCCCACAATCCCACAATTCTCCCTTGATCAAAGTCAGAAACATGGTCATATGTATGCCGTGTTCTTTGACGCGGCATACTTGATCCTTTAGTGCTCAAGAACTGCGAGCAAACACAATTCCAGTCTTTGCAGTCTCCCTTCCAGTTCTTTGTAATCTCCTCTTATACCATTTCCAGGGGGCGTTGCTGTCACATGATATGTGTATGCACCTTGAATCATTTACATGTTCTCCTATGGGCTACCCATCTTGCATATTTCGGGACAATCAGATGAGTTCTTCTTGGTGTTGCATTTTTAATGGCCAGCAATGTATTTGAACATTAAGATTTTTGGAACTTTGCAGGAATTTTACCCATCTACTGGTGTTGCTATATTGACGATATATTTTTAATTTGGAATGGCAGCAGTGAGCCATTTAACTGTCTCACTAGTAGAGCCAACAGTATCCTACAATATTTCATGAAGGAGGAGGTAAACAGAAATGTCATCCTCTATTTAGATGTTTTTATCCAAAAAGATGAAGCAGGAGTCTTGAAAATGTCAATATACAGGAAACCTACCTGTATACATATTATGTGTGGACTGATGCTGTGATGGTCCATCCATTCAGTTTACTTTTTCTTAACCAGTTTTACTTTATTTACATTATATTTATCATTTTGGGGATTATCTTCAGTTGAGCTAAATAACTTTCCCTTTTTCGATCTGCTAAAGAATTCGCGCATGTGCAACTCCGACTTTTGATTGATAGCCGCTAATGCGCACATAAGGACATAATATTGTGTCATAGCTAGTGCGAGCGTCTTATTATACAAATGTTTTTCCCAGCGTGCAATACATGATACATGTATGCTAAATGACATTAGGTAATGGAGTCAGTAATGATAGTAGGCTAGGAGTCAGTAATGATAGTGGTGACATAGAAATGATGTAGTAATGAGAAAATGTTAGTGAGAGGATGATGTTAGCTGAGAAGTTTATCAGTTTTGGAGATGTTTAAATGAGCTTTGAGATGCTCAGATTATTTTGTATTCATCAGTTTATATGGTGAGTTTTGAAATTTTTGGAAATTTTGTTATATGAATATTTTGACTTTTTTTTCTCTTGAGGAACGATAATTGATTTTGATGTTCAAATTTTTAAAGTTAAATCTTAATTTTTTGAATTCTTTGCGACTAGAAAAGAGAGAAAGTTTAGCATAATTTTGGAGCATTACAATGTACCCCATGGGCATACAAAATTGCAGCCTTCTATTCTCTCATCCATAGGACTTTCACCATATCATCAAATGAGCATTTGCTTAAAAAAGAAATTCAGTCCATTGCTGCATCCCATGGCTTCCACCCAACAACAATAGAAAAGCTAATCAGTAAGTATAGAAACAACAACAGAAGAGATTTTGCTCTACTCCCAATCACAGACTCCAAGCGGGCAACCTTTGCCAGATCTATTTCCTATGTTCCTGTCCTGCGAATCAGTCTTCAAATTACTTAGAGACCAAAAAACAAGATTGTTTTCAACTCAGCTCCAAATCTGAAGAAAATCATAAAACGGGACAGAGACAAATTCAGTTTCCTTCAAAAATTGGACGTGTACAGATTTCCTCTCCATTTGCCAGATATTTAAGTTTACTATATTGTAGAAACCATACATTCTCTACAGGAGATATCACACAACTACCCTCTGGCAATATAAAACACAAGTATCATAGACTGGGAGCATGCCACACTACTAGCACATGCATACACTTACTATGGAATCATCATCCATGAGGATATTGAAATAATGACCTGCGATCGAGCCACTGAAATCGCCCTTCACGACATGTGGAAAGAGGTTCTCAACAACCCTAACATCACCACATAGTGTCACTTCACTGAAGATGGAGTGCTGTCCTTACTTTGAAAAGCTTCTGAGTTTGGTCCTAAAACCTTTTAATATGCAAATAGTTAAACATAGGTGACAATCACAACATTACCTAGGTGACATTTTAACATCAATATATTAATAAATATTTTGTGGAAAAAATTTCGCCAACATACGGGACTTGAACCTGCATCTTTCCAGAAACATGCCAGAGTATTCTTACCGATTGAACTAATGCTGGCTCATCTTTTTTCTACTAATTTAAGACTTTAACTTTTTACCAATGATTTTTGGTGCCAACCATTGGCACCATCTATGATCAACAAGTGGCAACTATTTCTTTTTATATTGCGCTGAGTAAGATGTAAATTATAAAGTCTCTACACGCTATTTAGTGTTATTAATGATTTAAACATAGGTGACAATCACAGCGTTTCCTGGATGACATTTTAACATCAACATATCAATAAATATTTTGTGGAAAAATAATTTATTTTAATTTGATCAACATTTGTTAGAAACATTATAGGGTTGGGTTGTTTTACCTCTGAGCGGCACTTTTTTGCACACAACGGGCTAAATGGCCAGATCACAAGGACCCCAAAGGCTCAGAGAAGGTTGGGGGAGGGGACTCACTGGAACAGCTGTTAGGAGACAGATGGTAGCCTCCTGTCAAGGCAATCCAGTGTGTTCTTTAATGTGCACAGGTATGGCTCTCCTGCACACGAGGCCAGGGCTTAACATCCCATCTGACAGACAGCGGCCTTTCCAAGCCCATTGGTGTTCCCTACTGACTGTGGGCAGGGCGGGGAATTTTGTGAAAATAAATCTCAACACTGACCCAGATAGGACTCGAACCTGGGAACTGCAGATTACGAGCTTGGTGTGCTACTGACTGAGCGCCACCCCCGCCCCAACAGTGTAGGGTATTGCTGATTTTTTAGCATTATATGAACTATTATCAACAAATTTATTTCTTAAAGTTTTGAAATTCTCCTGAAAACTAACCAAAAACTGCTAACTTTTTGAACATTATGTTGAAAAGTCAATTTGGGCATAGAGGAAAATTGTTTTGATATGAACCCATGACTTTCTGATGACATATGAGGCAATCTGACTGCTGAGCTACTGGCTGCTGATCAGTTATTCTCTATTGTGGATGTTAATACTCCATTGTTGTAAAATCAGCTTCTGGTGGCTGCCTTATAACTGCAAGTGAATGATCTTTTATTGCAGATCTCCCAGGCTTGGGCCCATAACAAGCCACACTCCATGGGACAGTTAACTGACTTTTTTGTTTTTATGAGTTATCCTCAATTCTTATGCACAGTTCTTAGGTAGGTCTAGTACATATACCTGGTATACATTATCTGTTACATTAATAACACATTTTATATCATAGCACTTCATAGTAACAATTTTTTGAACAGTATTATGCTTAAGGGTCAAGAAGGCATAGAGGAAAATTGTCTTGAGCTGGTTGGAAACTTGACCCACACTCCAATTTTCCTCTATGCATGCATTTTTCGTTATTCAGAAATAAATAGCATATTTATTTATTTGAATTATAATTATTTCTGTCTATTAGTTTTCTTAAGAGATTTTTATTTGCATTGCTAGGTGCTTTTTTTTTTACTACATGGCTAAAAATGCCCTATTAAAATTAAACTAGTTGTCTTTTTTGTCAAATATTTTATTTTCAGCATATAACATGATATAATTTCTTTCATTAGTTATTCGGCAAAAAACTTCCAAAGTAAAATTTTTTTTGGCTGATCATTATGATCGGAAACTGGATGTAAACCAGTTTTTCAGACTGGACCCTGTAAGGATTAAAAATCTATTAGTCATTTTCTTTTAACAGATATTCACAATGGAATTATCCACAGATTTAATAATTCACCTAAAATGGTATTTAGAAATGGCGATGACAACTGGGGAAAGGATATTTTATAGTTTATCAAAATTTGCAACAAATTGAAAACATAAATAATATTTATTAAGTCTAAACTACATAGCAGTTGTTGTGGCCAAGTGGTTAGCATGCTTGGCTGTTGATCAAGTAACTCAGTTTTATGCTCCAGATAAGGCATGGATATTTTTTTTCTTGCATTTGCTATTTTGCTGAGTTCTTGTCTTCCTCACAGATCTTCTCTCTGGCATATTAAATTGATAGGCTTCCATGAAACCTGTGTCACAAACTGCTGCTTAAGGTGTGTAGACTATTTATTTTTAGAGCTGTTGATGAAACTGATTATAGAATAGACTTGGTGATGAACAGAGAAAACTAAAGTGATTAAATTTGGCCAGGCATATGGTACTTCAGTTGCTTTGAACAAACTGCACTCTAGCAAGTTTGGAAGCTGTTTAACAGATACTGATGATGTGTGGCATGAGATAAAGATAATAGGTATTAGTGCTGGGACTTTCGAGGCTCTTCGGATAATGTGGAGAGGCATATACACATAAAGACTAAAATTATCATTAGGTGTATATGCATCCTTAGATCTGTAGCTCAGGACAAATATGTTTGGAGAACAAAATTGCACTGTGTGATTGGACCTCTGTATTTTATGTGTGTGTGTGTGTGTACCCCATGGGTGAATAGGGAAACATGACTTTTTTTTTAAGATTTAAATGAGAAACTTTTTGTGTTGTATAGGTACTAATATAATATTACTCTTTGCATTATTATACTATGGTAAAAGCAAAAAATAAAAACTATGTTCTCTTTGAAAATTAGCATCCCATATTTGCCAGAGGAAATTCTTTTAGTTAAATATGTAGTATTACCAATGAGTAAATTTATTTTAGGTTAAGGTAGCAAACTTCATTCAGAGCTTAATGAAGTATAGTTCAATGAATTTGTATCGAATATTTTTTTTAACTCTTCCTTTTTTCTAAGAGGAAAAATTATAGATATTTCTGTTTCATTGTATAATGCTTAATGATAATAATTTTTTCAGGCCTTTCAGTATTTTGAGCAAATAAAAGCATCTGAAGCAGGTTGGCAGCAGAGTATAAACTGTTTAACTTCTAGAGAACAACAGTAAGTATAATTTTTTTTAAGTTCATAAATATTTAATATTTTGTTAGTAACAAACTGAAAATAAAACTAATGTAGTGGATTTAATCAAGATATGTTGTAATGCTCCAAAATGTGAGTTTAAGTTGCTGATTGATTAGCTTGGGTGCCAGGCAATTTCTCGTGTCAATTAAAGTTCTTACATTTATTAGTGGTGTTACTGCAGCAAAGAACTTAGTGATTGTCAATATAAAATTTTAACTAATCAAATGTTAACAGATTCTGTTCACTCAAAAAATCTAGACTCACCAAAATGCACACTTCCTTTACAAAAATATCTGAGCAACTAACTCCTCGCTGAGCACTCGTACAACTAACCGCTACTCACATCGCTGTCTAACTCATTATCTAACCACTCTAACACTGACTCCTTGACCTAATGTCACTATACACGTGGCGTACAACTGATGTGTGATGCACACTGGGAAAGTCACATTTGCATAATTTAATGAATTCATGCTCACCCTAGCTATAATGCAAGTGGGTGTGTCCTTCCTCGTTCATTAGTGGCTGTCGATCAAAAATAGGGTTTGTGCATACATAACTCCTCTTTCAGTGTAGATGAGGAGAAATGATGATTCAACTGAAAATATAAGGTCCCAAAATAATAATTATAACATAAAGTAAAACTGGTTAAGGAAAAGTAAAAGTGAATGGATGAACCATAACAATGTATGTGATCTGCATGTGAAATTCACCAGAATGTGAGCATATGTGCTTGGTCAGCATACTTAGCAAAACAGATGGAACTTCCCTTTTTTATAAGAATAAAAATTCCCATTTGATTTTTTGTACATTTATTTTATAAAGATATATAATTCAAGCTTTAAAATATTCTTTACATGTTCAATTTTGTGCAAATTTTGGTGTGCTGTAAAGTAAATTATCTTTGCTAGCTTCCCAGTGCTAGTATGGAGTTGCTATGTCTTAGTATCCAAATGTGTCATATCCTTCTCTTTATTTAAACATTCCTCAGATTTGAGCTCACAAGTATGAACTGTTGCCAACCCTTTTATCCATCAAGTTTTGAAATTTTCTGAAAGTTAACTAAAAATGTTTTTTTTAATTGGAGAGTTTGGAAGCAATTATTAAGCAAATACTTCTCTCTTTTTTTTTTTCTTCATTTTACTCTCCTTTCTGGTTTAAACTGTTTTCAAAATTTATGGAATTTATTATTCATTCCATTATTCATTGTTCAGTTTTCCAAGATTGCAACCAAAATTTCTTGGTTTCAAGAGTATACTGTTTCAATTAGAGTGCAGCTGGAGTAGAGTACAAAAACTTGTCACTAATTGAATAAATGTGTGATGACTGTTGTGTGCCTGCCATGTCATCCGGCCTTGCATAAACAGTGGCTCTGCATTTGTTCAGTTAGTAGTTTATTCATACTTTTATTAAAACGTTTGTCATTTTAACCATAGATTTTATATATCATTATTGATCTTGTGGAGCTGTGCTACATTTTCATAATTTTTTTCTGAAGAGGAAATATTATATTTTCTAAATTTCACTTTATATTATTTTATTTTTGTATTTTTTCCAATAAAAAGATTTTGATCTTTTAGCAGTTTATGAAAATAAATGAAGTCCTTGGATATAGGAGCAAAAAGGATTTTCTTTGCTTGGGAATCAGTTCTCATATGGACAGAGGTTTTGATTCTTGACAGTTTGATTCCTCTTTCACAAAGTTGCAGACTAAATGCTAAAGATAATTCTAAAATTATTGAAATAGGTTTAAATTAGATAAAGAGAGGTACTTATTTGTTACTACTTTCAAATTCTCTAATTTAGAAAAAACAGTTTTTAACTACTTTTTGGAAGCAATTCCAAAACTTTATGAAAAAATAGATCAGCAATAGTTCAGATCAAATGTGTGAGTGGAAATCAGGGCTTGATAGAATATGATATTTAATAAGTAACAGTAAAGACAATCCTGTAAATTATTATTTAGAAATGATGATGGCAACTGGAGCAAGGATAATTTTATATTGCATCGAAATTCACAGCAAACTGAAAACAAATAATAAATTATTAACCCTTCCAGTTCCAACCTGAAAAACTAGTTTACATCTAGAGACAAAGTTATTTTCTCCCTATACTCAGCCAAAAAAATATTAGCTTTAGAACTTTTTTGCCAAATAACTAATGAAAGGAATTATGGCATGTTTGATTTTTTTCAGAATGTAAGCCCGCGCAGACAAATGCTGACCAAAGACACGTATAGGGGCCCATCGGTATAACCAAAGAGATACATCTGACTTCCTTGACCCAACCAAAAAACCTTTCCTAAAATATTCCCATATAGCCATAGATTAAAGTCGTCTACATTTTATGCCTCTTTATAAAATGCGCAAAATGGATATAGGTGCCCCCATTCCCCAAAATTTAACCCTGGATATCCATGAGGAGAAATCGATTTTATTTTCTGGACGAAGTAATTAGCATATAAAGCAGTTTTTTTTTTTTTTTTTCTGCTGAGGTCCTGCCATCCTCTCAGATCTCCTACTGTGGCATATAAATTGACAGGCTCCTGTCAGACCTCTGTGGCAAGCAGCTGCTTGAGGGGGTATTTATTTTTTATTTTTTTATATGCCAAGTTAATCAGCATTTAATTTCTGTTTTTCTGAAAATAAAATACTTAAAAAAGATGACTAGTTTTAATTTAATAGGTCTTTTTTAGAGTCACATATTTAAAAAATGCATCTGTACACAATTACTTACTATAACTTTCTTTCTTGAAAAGAGTTTGTCGAAATTTCTATCCAACTTCATTTCCGATCACCCATTTTCTATAAAGTCGATAGCGGAATTTCTCAACAGACTCAAGGACCTGTCTGTTCCTCCCGACAGCAAATTTGTCACACTTGACATAGTCTCTTTATTCCCATCCACTCCAGTTTTTGATGCAGTCATGTTGTTTCGGACAAAAATTATTGAAATGCAAAAATTTTCCCTTCCAGAAATCAACGCCATTCATATGGCTCTAAAACTCGTCACCGAAAACAACTATTTCCAGTTCGGCAACCAAATCTACAGGCAGGACTCAGGGGACCCCATGGGCTCGCCCCTTTCCGGTATCCTATCCGAAATTGTCCTTCAAGATCTTGAAACAAAATTATTCAACTCAGCAGCAATTTTACCCTTCTTCTGGTGTCGCTATGTCGACGATGTATTTTTAATTTGGAATGGCAGCAATGAGCAATTAAACAGCCTCATTGACTCTGCCAACAATATATATCCCACGATACGCTTTACGAAGGAGGAGGAGAATAGAAGTGCCATCCCCTATTTTGATATTTTCATCCAAAAAGATGACACAGGAGCCTTGACGATGTCGGTATACCGGAAGCCTACCTAAGTCCCTTCTGTCATACGTGCAGACTCATGCGTCCCATGGGCGTACAAAATTGCAGCCTTCCGTTCCCTCACACATAGGGCTTTAGCCGTGTCTTCAAATGAGCAACTGCTTGAAGAAGAAATTTTAAACATACATTCCATCGCTGCTTCCCATGGCTACAACTCAACAGCAATAGACAAAGTTATCAGCAAATACAGAAACAAAAATAGAAGATATTCAGCTCTCCTCCCAATCACCGACCCCGAACGTACTACTTTTGCCAGACCTATTTCTTACGTTCCTGTCCTATGTGAATCGGTCCACAAATTACTCAGAGCTCATAATATCAAAATTGTTTTCAGCCCAGCTCCAGATTTGAAGAAATTAGTCAAAAGTGACAGGGACAAATATAGCCTACTTCAAAAATCTGGCGTATACCGATTTCTCTTACAGTTGACAGATAATTCTGTTGTGTACTACATCGGCAAAACCATTTGCTCTTTACAAGAAAGGTTCGTGGAGCACCAAACTGATGTCAGCCAAAAGAAGCTAACGACGGCTGCCTCTGAGCTAGCAGTGCAACATAAGGCAACAATAGACTGGGAGCACTCCACACTTCTTGCGCGTCTATCCACTTTCTACGGAACCATAGTCCGTGAGGCTATTGAAATAATGACCTCGTCTGTCCCCACCTGCAACCGAGACACTGGAATCACCCTTCACAACATGTGGAAAGAAGCTCTTTGTCTAAACAGACCTAACGTCAGTACATAGCATCACTTCACTGAAGACAGAGCTCTGTCTTTGCTCTGAAAAGCTTCTGCGAGTTTTCTCCTAAGAACTTTCAACATGCAAATAGTTTGAAGGATAAACTCCAAAATTTCATTGCTCAATGATAGAGAATTTTAAATTATTTTAAATGCATCTGGCATTGCAAATTAAAATTTATTAAAAAAAACTAGACAGAAAAGGTTATTTCGGAATAGCAAAAAAAAAAACCATTTTGTTTCAAGTGAATATTTTTCCCGTTTTGTAATTTTTTTCTTGGTACTATATTTTGAGAAAAGTCTAGATTTTTAGCCAATTGTGCTGAGTCAGATAAGCAAGTCAACTTTAGAAAATTAAAAAAAAATGACCAATCAACAAAAATAGGTTTTGTTATATACTAAATTAAACAGAATTTAACTCCAAATCTTATGAAAAATTTCAACAAATTTACAAGCACATTAATTTTAATAAGACATTTTCACAGTACACAAATACATTGGACTATGAAATTAAAGCTTAACATTGGAAAAAGTGTTGAATAAAAACAGTTAAATTGTGTATATTAATTGAAAGTAAAATTCATCCCAAATAATATTGAAAACCTGAAACACAATTTTTATTTCTTTTAATGATTCTTTTCAATGTGGTGCATTTTAAAGCATTGGTCAGTGTTATATGAAAAGTGACTTGAATTTCCCACATTAATGGGATTTTCTGTCCTGTTTATGAAATGGAGGAAGACTTTTCTTAGGTCGCTATTTTTTTTTACTAAAGTGTTTTTTTTTGGGGTGTTGGATTTTGTGGGTCTTGGCTAAGTGCCAAAAAGTTAGTGCATGAAAAGAAAAAGTGCCAAGCTGCTGAGGGGGGAGGGATAAAATCATTTAAAACCATTGAATATAAACTGAAAAACTTGCAATTTCATTTTTTAATTAAACTTAGCCAGTGGGAGGGGTAAAACACTTTCATTGAGTGTAGTGTCCACGTCATATGTATATGTTCACAGAATCCACAAATATAGGCCGAGGATGTATGTAGATGTATTTAGTAGAACAAAAAAATATTGATTTAAAAAATAAAAACTGCTGTTTCAAAATTTTCTTATACTATATATAATTATAAAACTATATAATTCAGGCTTGAAAAATAAGATTTTCTTTTTCATTTGATGCATTTTATTAAACTACAATATAAATGATTTGTTAAAGTCATCTGATTGCTATTTTTTAGAAATGCTGTATGATATTTCTGATTTGTTTGTTAACGTTACTTTTTGCTGAAGCAACTCCCTAATTTAGACTCACAAGTTTTATTTGTTATCAACAAATTTTTCTTTAAAGTTTTGAAAATCACCTGAAAATTAAAAAAAAAACTATTTTTAAAAATGGCTGGTTTTGGAAGTAATTACAAAGTATATTCACATATATATATTTAACATTAAATATCATGTATATTTCATGTTAAGTATCAAAATTAAAACAGATATCGTCAAGAGGGATACTTCTTTGACAGTTGAATAAAAGGATCGAGAAATTTCTTAAATTTATTTTGTATTGTATTCTAATTTGAGCATAAAAAGCAAGAATATATAAAATTTTATATTCAAACAATGCGAGTTTAGCCAATTTGTCTATGATTTCATTATGTTTGATATCACAATGAGATGGGATTCATTGTAAGTATATGATATTAATTTAATGGGTATGTTGTTATATGTATATATATGTGTGTAGTAGATAATTAAGCAAATAGTAGAACAATAGCAGATAATTAGTTTTGGAGGGATGTTTGTTGAATATGTCAGTAGCAGATTTGCAATCTGTAAAAATGACAATTTTTGATATTAGAAAATTTGAAACTAGTTTATAGATAGTATTTATTGTATAGGATTTGATTAAAGCAATAGAGGAGAATCTATTTAATTTGAAGGATTGGATTGGATTACCTCTGAGCGGCACTTTTATTGCACATCATGGGCTAAATGGCCAGGTCACGTGGACCCCGAAGGCTCAGAGAAGGTTGGGGGAGGGGACCCACTGGAACAGCTGTTGGGAGACAGATGGTAGCCCCCCGTCAAGGCCATCCAGCGTGTTCTTTAACGTGCACAGGGTATGGCTCTCCCGCACACGAGGCCATGGCTTAACGTCCCATCCGACGGACGGCGGCCTTTCCAAGCCCATCGGTGTCCCCTACTGACCGTGGGCAGGGCGGGGAATTTTGCGGAGATAAATCTCAACGCTGACTCAGCTGGGACTCGAACCTGGGAACTACAGATTACGAGCCTGGCGCGCTACCGACTGAGCCACCCCCGCCCCATTTAATTTGAAGGAATCAGTAATTAAAATTGGGACAATAAATGACAACAGTAGATAGTTGAAGGTCAAAATTAATTGAACCATCTGCAATTTCTTTTTATTATAAAATTAGTATATAGTCAATAAAAGTATTATTTAATTTCACAATGAAAACTGTTACAAAGATTTAAAATTTTTTTTCTTACACACAAGGATTGAGGAGTGCATTAATAGAGATATGAGTGAATAGAATAAATATGCCCTAAGGCCTAGTATTGTTATTTTTCACACCTCTCATTAATTTACCCTAATTATCAATAACTCTTATAATTATCCTTAGTTATGAATCACCAAAGGTATCTGGAGTAGATAACTTGAAAGGTAATTACCAGTGATGTGTCGGCTGGTACAATGGCGATGGAGTTCAACTTAGCATAGCAGTCCACCCAGCTGATTAACATTCTTTTGTTGAAGGTGTTAACACTTTCCATGGCATACCAGTCCTTTTTTGAAGTATGCCTTGATGTTCTGTAGTTTGCAAGAAGGGCATTCTATTGCACACACATGATGATTGATGACGTAAAGTCTTGTAGTAATCCCAAGATGGATGCTGCATTGCTGTTATTTTGCCTACTAGTCCTTACTACTTTTTAAGAGGTATTATTCTCTTTCAATTTGATTTGAAGCACAAAAAAGTATTGTGTTTGCACTGGTGTAGTATAAAACTACATTGCACATCACTCAAAACTTATGTTTAAAGATTTTTTAAATAGTTTTAAAAAACATTATGCACATTGCTTATCAATTGTTAAAACATTTGAACTAAAATTGTGCAGACTCCACAATGTTAAAAGGGAGCAACTTGTTTTGCCATCTATCCTTTACATGGCTTCTTCAGGCTCATCTCTCTAACAACCGATTCCCTTGCCTTATATCTGTCGCAGGGAGATGATAAAAATAGTGATTTGATCAAATCCCTAAGGTATATGATCAATTCACGGAAGATGTTAAAATAACAACTCTGTGGGGTGATTTCCCTGAAGAAAGTAAGTGATTTGATCAAATCCCTTAACTGTTTTAGTGAAAAGATGAAATAATATTGTTTATATATTAAAAGTATTTATTTAGTAAACCATGCATTATTAAATGTAGAATAGTTAATACAACAATAGTCATTGAAACACAAATTATTTATTCGAAACTAATGAACAAAAGAAATAGGTACTTAAGCTGATATTTTTAAAAACAGCATTATTAAATGTAGAATAGTTAATACAACAATAGTCATTGAAACACAAATTATTTCGGCTATTACGGAATTGTAATATCCGGTACATTGTACTTTTTTCGTTTTTTCCGAATCGCCTTTTTCACTTCTTATTATCTCCTTTCCGAATCGCCTTTTTAAGGTATTCTTAATGTATCTCAATCTACAATACACCGCCTGCCGAATTATTCAAAATTCCCTTCATGAGCGAAGGCCAAGTGAGAACGAATCTGTAAAGTGATGAATCTCTTGAGTATGAATATTCGGGTCACGTGACTCCATGGTCCGAATTATAATGAAACGCCCCGAATGAACGGAGGCCAAGTGAGAACGAATCCATCAAGTGGTGAATTTCTTGAGTATGAATCTTTAGCTCACGTGACACTACTTGGGACACTAGAAAGGGTCCTTTTTTTTACCTTTCAGGGAAAAATGTTTAAGTAGTGGTGCTAATTTAAATTGTTCAATGATTGTGACAGCTTCTTCTATCCTTTCGCGAGTCCACAAAGGTTTTTCTTTTTCGTGCCGCTTGTTCAAAAACGTCCTGATAGTTTCATTAAACTGTTCTTCAGATACAAATTCGGTCAGAGTTTGATTTTTTTCTATATCAGAACTCATTTTTCTACGGTAGGTACTTGATAAAACTCGAAATATAGAAAACAATAATAAAAATGTGCGCAACCTTCCTCGCGTAATGTTTGGGCTCTGGCCGGCACGGACGCCAGAGGGGAGCGGTGAGGTAAAGGGGAGTGGTAACAAGTGAAACATAGAGCTGTGCGAGTCCTGACTTGTTTATTTCATCTTTTCACAGAAACAGTTAAGGGATTTGATCAAATCACTTATTTTCTTCAGGGAAATCACCCCACAGAGTTGTTATTTTAACATCTTCTGTGAATTGATCATATACCTTAGGGATTTGATCAAATCCCTATTTTCATCATCTCCCTGCGACATATCCATCTCACATATTGCATCATTAGTCATATGTTCTTATGTATTTATGCATGCACAATTTGATTGATGCAACAGGAGATTCCATGCAGCAGGTAGGGGTGGAATGTCTGTGTTGCATACTTGATTTAAATTTTTATGTATTAACAGTTTTTCAGCATATAGTAATTGAAACTTTGATTTTGGTGCTATTAAAGGTGTAAATTTTATTTTATTTATTTTCAAGTTATTATTTAATATAATTTGGGCTATTGACATATTCAACAAACATCCCTCCAAAACTAATTATCTGCTATTGTCCTTGTGAATACCATTAACTAAATCATTTTGATGTTCTTGCATTCATATATTGAATTGCCTAAATGTTTTCCCAATTTATCCCCCATATTTGTCTTTTCTCTGCAATATTTTTGAGGGGTATGGGATAGTTTTCTTGTATAAACCTCCAGTGGCTGCATTCCTGTCTCTATCATTTATTAATAAATTTTTTATACTATTTGTTACATTAGTAGGTAAATTAATGTCATATTTCTTAAGGATATTTTGCATTGTTTTGTTACGTTTTTTTTGGGGGGTAAGCTATATGCATATATCTGCTTACTAGTTTCTTGGTACTGTTGTTGTCTGTGATGATTTTATTACTTTAAATTCTGCATTTTATCCCCATCAATTTAAGATTTTTTGGATGTATCCTGCTTCTTTTGCTTTTGCAAAAGTAGTATAATAAATTTTGCAAAGTCTGTATAATTTAATTCATTTTGCAATGTTAATGTTTCTGAACAATATTCATAGGTGTAAATAAAATGTGGAAAAATACTTGCCCTTTTATATTTATTTTGATGTGCAGAATTAGCTGGTATATAATTAGGTAGATAGGCATGAACTGGAAGGAGAGCTGTGTCACAATCCCCAGTGATGATGCACAGAACCAGCCAGGTTTAGCACCTAATGTCCGACCCCCCCCCCCCCTCCTTCTCATGGTGCAGGCCATTAGTACCTTTCGAAAGAGATCTGTTTTGGAAGGGAACAGAAGGGGAGGGCTGCCCTTCTGTTCCCTTCCAAAGAACACCAGTCAGAGTCGCACCTTCCAGAGGTACACCAGTTCAGTATGGTCTACTGATCTGATAATCCTAATCAGAGGCCATCACAGGTACCTGAACCTCACTTAGCTAGTTTGGCATCGTCAAGCCTAAACTGGAGTAATGTGTCTCAGGCAGGCCATATGGCTCTTGAAAAAGTCCACTTGAAAAGGTGGTGCCTGAAGTTCCTACCAGCATTGGTGACTTCAGCCTTTAGCAGAGGGGAACAGGTTTTTGCCCCATGCCTGCGATCAGGAGGCTGTTTGATATTGTTGGCCCTACCTATCTCAATAAACCTAGTTTCTTTAAAATCCTACTAATCGTTTTCTCTCTGCAGGAACGTGGAATATGAGGACATTACGTAGAGATTATTCTCTTGATGTCCTCACACAGGAATTGCAGCAATATAACCTAGATATTCTAGGCTTGCAAGATACCAGATGGACAGGTAAATGTGAGATGCTTAAAAATAACTTTAAATTTCTCTTTTCAGGGAAAGAAAATGGAAAGCATGATCAAGGTGTGGGTCTGCTTCTCAGCAGACATGCTAGTGATTGCTCTTTTAGGATACGAGTGCATTAATGAAAGGTTTCTTACAGCAAAATTTCAGACAATCATTAACCCTTTAACACCAAGAACAGCTGAGATTTTGAAATGGACTGGTCCGAAATAGTGCTATTTCTTTGTCTCTACTGCCTACCTTTTTTCTCAGATTTCTTTGGCGTTAAATGGTTAATAACTTGAATGTTACCTTCTGTTATGCCCCCATTGAGGATGAGAAGGATAGATTTTACGGACAACTTCAGGATATTTTGAATTCTGTCAAGAAAGGAGATATTTCCCTTGTTTTAGGTGACTTCAATGCCAAAGTTGGTACTGACTCTGACCTTTGGGAAGGGGTGATAGGCACTTTTGGTATTGGTAGCTGCATTGACAATGGGCGTCTCCTACAGGTAAGTAAACTCATTGGTTTCAGAATAACTCACTTATTACAAACATCGTGACATGCATAAGTACACATGGGTTTCCCCTGATGTGCTGCATAGAAATATGATTGATTATATATTAATTAACAGCAAATGGGCTAGTTCTGTTAGGAATACCAGGTCATGTATGGGAGCTGAAATTGGATCTGACCATTACATTGTTAAAAGTGTCTTGCAACTTAAAAAGTGTTGTGCTAGGTTAAAAATTTTACCTTTAATACTGAAGCTCTGAAAGACTCGGTTATAGCTAAAGTTAACCGTGATAGGTTACTTAGTCATTATGACAGTCATGGTTTGCTTACTGCTGAAAGTTCAGGAAGAATGGGACCATTTAACAGGCTTTTTTGGAAACTTACAGTACTCTTTTAGGGAAAAAGTAGCAGAGGAGGCAGAATTATATGAGTGATAAGGCACTTGAGCTTATTTCAGGAAGAAAGAACTGCAGGAATGTCCTTAATCAGTACCCTACTAGTCCTAATAGAAAGCATTACAGAGAACTTAATAAATATGTAAAGAATCAGTTAGCTGCTGATAAGAATCTTTGGCTTGATGACTTGGTTGACAAAGCTGAGGAAGCATTAGACAGCACAACAGCCGAGAGCTGTACCACATAGTTAATGTTTTGTGTAATAGAAAACGGACAGGCATATACCCCCCCCCCCTCCCCCAAACACACAACTCCCAATAGCAATACCAATAAGAAAACCATTATTCAGTCTCTCAATGGGGCGGGGGTGGCTCAGTCGGTAGCGCGCCAGGTTCATAATCTGTAGTTCCCAGGTTCGAGTCCCAGCTGGGTCAGCGTTGAGATTTATCTCCGCAAAATTCCCCGCTCTGCCCATGGTCAGTAGGGGACACCGATGGGCTTGGAAAGGCCACCGTCCGTCGGATGGGACGTTAAGCTGTGGCCCCATGTGCGGGAGAGCCATACCCTGTGCACGTTAAAGAACACGCTGGATGGCCTTGACGGGAGACTACCATCTGTCTCCCAACAGCTGTTCCAGTGGGTCCCCTCCCCCAACCTTCTCTGAGCCTTCGGGGTCCTTGTGACCTGGCCATTTAGCCCATGGTGTGCAAAAAAGTGCCGCTCAGAGGTAAAACAACCCAACCCAGTCCCTCAATAACATAATTATCTTAACCCCAAATTTCAGTTTATGAAATTTATTAATTCACTAAAATTACCGTACTCATTATAATTATGAATTCATCATCATCATCGAGCAGCCATGGGTTATGGAGGTCCAACCAGACTATGCAATTTAGTTCTCCAAGCAAGTCAGTCCTGAGCTACATCTGCTGCATCTGCCCACTGCACACCAATTCTAATAAGGTCCTGTTTGACATTGTCCACCGCATCCTGGGTCTCCCTCTCTTTCTGAGGCCTTTAGGCACACTGTTCATAACCCTATTCACCAATCTATAATTATCCATATGGGCAACATGGTCAAACCAACGGAGCTTCTCTACACAATATGCTGCTTAAAGGAGGTTGCCAACTCTTTTGCCTAACCTCATCATTAGTTACAAAGTTGAATCAAAAGCATCTAGCTTCCTGTTATTCTTGTTTGCAAAGCATCCAAGTTTCATTACTTTAATTAACCCTAGAAAGAACCAAACTATTATACAATCTAATTTTAGTCTTTAGATGTATATGCCTATTTCTCCACACTCTCCATAGATTCTTAAAAATCCCGGAAGCAATCCCTATTTGTCTGTTAATCTCATGCCGCACATCACCAGTATCTGTTACATAACTCTCAAGATAATTAAACTGTGACACCTGTTCAAGACTGCAGCCATTCAGATTAACAGAATCATAGCCTGCCTGACCAATTTTCATCACTTTAGTTTTCTCTCTGTTTATAACCAAACCTACACTACCAGTCTCATCAACAGCTTGAATCAAAAAGTTCATCTCATCAACATCATTTGCCAAGAGGGCTAAATCATCAGCATAATCTAAATCAGAAATTTTCATATCTCCAGCCCAATTTAAGGCCAAAATCTTTCCCTTGAAGTGAATTTCGCATAACATAATCAATAACTAAACTAAAGAGAAAAGGAGACAAATTGCACCCTTGTCGAACACCAGAAATAATACTAAACCAATTACTACAAGACTTACCAACTCTCACACACGACTCAGTGTTATTATAGAGAGCTTCCATTATGTTAACTAACTTTTCTGGTATACTATATGATCTCACAATCAACCTCAAATTATGACGATCAACAGAGTCGAAAGCCTTTTTGAAATCGACAAAGCTAGCAACCGAAGGTTTCTGAAAGTCTAAACATTTCTCAAGAATCTGCCTAAGTGAAAATATCTGATCTACACATCCCCTACCACTTCTGAATCCACATTGCTCATCACGTAATTGCCTGTCAACCAGATTCTTAATTCTATTAAGCACAATCATGGAAAGAACTTTCCTTGGAACAGAGAGTAGGCTGACACCCCGATAGTTATCACAAGAACTGCAATCACCTTTTTTTGAAAATAGGGATAATGATAGCTCTGGTAAAATCCTTAGGAACCATGACTATCATAAAAGATATTCAAAATTAGTCATCCAAGTGGTAACAGAAACCTTCTCAGCTCTAAACATTTCCGAAGTAATTTCATCAATCCCTGGGGATTTATGTAGTTTAAGTTTAGAAACAGCCAAAATAACTTCAGACTGTGCTATAGCACCAACATTAAAACCAATAATGTATCTATCATCATTGCAAACAATGGGAGTAGAACTAACCACATTGTTTAAAACAGACGTGTCCAACCTGCGGCCCTGGACAGCTAGTAATGTGGCCCACAAAATCATAAAGTTTACGATATAAGCTTTCAACATGATTGTGATTTTCAGCGAGTTTTTGATACCCCACTAGTTTTAAGTTGCCCATTTTTTAATTTTATAATAAAAAACATAAGAAAATAAATGAAGTTTTATTATTCATATACATTAACTATATTATATATTTTCTGTACCACCCAAAACAATTCATCTTCACTCAATGTGGCCCAGGGAAGTCAAAAGGTTGGACATGCCTGATCTAGAAGGTGCCTTTCTCCAACCTTCTCTGAGCCCTTGGGGCCATTTAGCCCATTATGTGCAAAAAAGAGCCACTCTGAGGTAAAACAGCCTAACTCTATTAAATGAGCCAGTTTAGTTGCTCATTGCTGCTACTCCAAATTAAAAATATATCACCAACATAGTGATAACAGAAGACTGGGAAAATCCCAGGGTAGTCAAAAGGTTGGTCACACCTTTTTTAGAACATCACTGAAATGCTTGGTCCACCTAGTCATGACAGAATCCTCACCTTACCTTGTTTATCCTGTATACCTGTCCGTTTTCTACCACACCAAACATTAACTATCTGGTACAGCTCTCTGCTGTTGTGCTGTCTAAATGCTTCCTTGGCTTTGTCAGCCAAGCCGTCAAGCCAAAAATCCTTATCAGCAGCTAATTGATCCTTTACACATTTGTTAAGCTCTCTATAATGCTTTCTCTAAACTAGTAGGATATTGACTGATAGTAGGATATTGACTCCTCTGCTACTTTTTCCCTAAAAGAGTACTGTTAGTTTCCAAAAAAGCCTGTTAAAAACAGTCCCATTCTTCCTGAACTTTCAGCAGTAAGCAAACCATGACTGTCATAATGACTAAGTAACCTATCATGGTTAACTTTAGCTATAACTGGGCCTTTCAGAGCTTCAGTATTAAAGGTAAAATTTTTAACTCTAGCACAATACTTTTTAAGTTTAAGTTGCAAGACACTTTTAACAAGGTAATATTCAGATCCAATTTCAGCTCCTTTCTCTGGTATTCCTAACAGAGCTAGTCCATTTGCTGTTAATTAATATATAATCAATCATATTCTTATGCAGCCCATCAGGGGAAACCCATGTGTACTTATGTATGTCACGGTGTTTGTAATAAGTGAGTTATTCTGAAACCAACGAGTTTACTTAGCTGTAGGAGACGTTGGTCATTGCAGCTAGCAATACGAAATGGCCCTATTACTCCTCCCCAAAGGTCAGAGTTAGTACCAACTTTGGCATTGAAGTCACCTGGAACTAGGGTAATATATCCTTTCTTGACAGAATTCAAAATATCTTGAAGTTATTCACACTCTGTAAAACCTATCCTTCTCATCCTCATCAGCATCCTCAGTGGGGACATAACAGCAGATAACATTCAAGTCTTTAATGCTTGTCTGAAATTTTGCTGTGAGAAATCTTTCATTAATGCGCTCATATCCTAGAAGAGCATCACTGACATGTCTGCTGAGAAGCAGACTTGCACCTTGGAGATGCTTACCATCTTCCCTCCCTGAAAAGAGAAAAGATTATTTTTAAGAATCTGACCTTTTTCTGTCCATCTGATCTGTTGCAAGCCTAGAATATCTAAATTATAATGGAGGAATTCTTGTGTGAGGATCTCAAGAGAATATTCTCTGTACAGAGTCCTCACATTCCAACTACTTATGGAGAGAAAATGGTTAGTGGGATGTTTAAAGAAACTATATTTATTGAGAGAGGGAATGCTGACAATATCAAACAGCCATCTAATCGCAGGCATGGGGCAAAGACTGTTCCCCAACTACTAAGGTTGAAGCCATCTACACTGGAAGATTTCCTCTAATGTAGAATTTGATGTTGCCTGTAGAAGCAAGAGTTCAGGTGCCTGCAATGACTCTGCTCAGGATTATCCACCAGTTGATAAAACACATCATGTGAATCTATTCACTTGGGAATGTCAACCCACAAAGAAACAGAAAATACAGCAGAGATTCTCCCTCCACAGAAGCCCACCAGTGCAACAAAATCAGGATCCATGATCAAGCTCAGAGCCTTAATCCAGTCAGTAAGTTCATAAGGTCAGCACCAGAACCCTGTTTGGTTGACCACTTCTCAGCAGAGTAGAAAAAAAAAGTTATTATAGTTGTCCAGATCAGTAGGCCAAAAGGTACTAATGACCTGCACCATGAGAAGGTGTGGTCGGACATTAAGTGCTAGGCCTGGCTGGTTCTATGCATCATCACAGTGGATTGGTGCATAGCTCTCCTTCCAGTGACTTCCTAGCTACCATTTACAGACCTGTTACCTAAAGTGGTTTGAATTTTAGTATGTGTGTTCCAATTTAATCATGAGTCTAGAGTAATTCCTAATATATATATTTTTTTTGGACAATTTTAATGTTTTTAGTTAATAATCTGAATTTAAGATGTTAATGATATTTTTTATTTGTTCTAGTAAATATTGTATCTTCAGTTTTTTGAGTAGCTAAATTTAAAGACCAATATTTAAAATATTCTTCTAAAGTGATTATCTTGAAGAATTGTTTGGCTAGAAAGGTAAATTTGATTAGTGTGCCAAATAATTAAGTTGTGTGTATATAAACTAACTTAATATCTTGAGTAAAAATTTTGGGTAAGTCATAGAGATGATAAATGAGGTTGTACTTAACAGACCACCTTGAATTATGCCATTTTGAAGTGGATATTCATTAGAGTTTATGTTAGAATATTTTGCTTTGAAAGTTTTATTTAATATATAATTGTATATAAATTTATTTAAGTTGCCAGAAATATTAAGAGATTTTATTTTGTAAAGTAGGGCAATATGGTTATGGTAGTTTTTAATAAGTTGTTCTTGATGAAAAGATCTTTTTTTTTTAAATGTTTTGCTAATTAGTTAGCTGTTTGATTTAAGGTTTCATCATATTAAAAAGAAAAAAAAAAAATACCCTCTCAAGCAGCTGCTTCCCACAGAGGTCTGACTGGAGCCTGTCAGTTAAAATGCCGTATTAGAAGGTCTGAGAGGATGGCAGGACCTCAGCAGAAAAATGACATGAACATCCATGCCTTATCCGGGGCTCGAACTCAGGTCCCGTAGATCAGTAGCCAAGTGCGCTAACCACTTGACCGTGGGAGAGGAGGTGAAATAGAGTTAAAAGGAGAGGTATTATTATTAATGCCACAGCAGCAACTGGGTGATATGAATCTTGGTAGGGGAGTGTCAGGATCAACCAGATCAACTGGGACAAGGTCTCCCTCCCCCCCCTGTCCATATCTATAGTGGCAGGGAAGGTTGCATCCTACCTGCATTCCATGAGAATTAGTTCTGCCATGCTGATTGCACAAGCTGACCTGGACTGGTCTGAGTGCAGGCAGAAGGGGCAAAGGGAAACCCCATCTATGAACAAGGAGAAAGGAACTTGAAGTTGAATCAGCTGGGTAATGTTCTCAGTGAGGTCAATGCTGGCAATCTTACATACAGGCTGCAGATATAATTTTGTAAAAAGTAGAAAACAACGAGAAACCTACACAGAGAATAGTAATCTCTGGCAGGGTAATTGTTTATGTATCTAGAACAAATTAATAAATTGTTTTGTTATTGTTATTTAAGTTCAATGGTTTGACTGATTTAACCAAGGTACCAGAAAGCAGTAATATTTCGTCAATTTTGTCTAAAACGTGTATATGCCACTCCACGTCCAGTACTGCATACTATTTGGCAGTTGAGTTTATGTTGAATATCTAAGTTGTAACAGTGGAATTCTTATGTGAGGGCATCACGCAGCACAGATAGTTAGGTATCAGTGCTGTGTGGACTTTGCACAGAGATTATTCTCTGTGCAGAGTCCTCATGCATGATTTGCCCTCAAGAAGTCTCATGCATGCTTTGCCCCATGCATGCGATTATAATCCATAATCCTAATCCCATGCATGGGGCAAAGATCCATTCCCTCACTACTAAAGGCTGAAGCCATCTACACTGGAAGATTCCCTCCAATGTAGGATTTGATGATGCCCATAGAAGCAAGAGTTGAAGTACCTGCAATGGCCTCAGATCAGGATTATCCACCAGCTGATAAAACATGTTCTGTGAATCTACTCACTTGGGCTGTCAACCCATAAACGGACCATAGCAGAAGATTTTCCCTCCACAGATGCCAGTGCAACAAATTCAGGATCCATAATCAAGCTCAGAGCCATTATTCAATTTTATTTGTTGTATATGGTCAACACCAGGACCCTGTATGGTTGACCAATCCTCAGCAGGGTAGAAAAAAATGTAGCCATAGTAGTCCAGATCAGTAGGCTACACTGATCTCTGACAGCCCTCCCCTTCCATTGCCACCCACAAGAGAGTATCTCTTTTGAAAGGTACTAACGATCTGCACCACGAGAAGATGGGTCTTACTTTAGGTGCTAGACCTGGCCAGTTCTATGTGTCATCACGGGGGTTTGGTGCAGAGTTCTTCTTGCAGTGAATACCTAGCTATCATTCACTAACTATAAAATGGGGCGGGGATGGCTCAGTCGGTAGTGCACCAGGTTTGAGTCCCAGCTGGTCAGTGTTGAAATTTATCTCCGCAAAATTCCCCAACCTGCCCACGGTCAGTAGGGGACACCAATGGGCTTGAAAAGGCCACCATCCATCAGATGGAACATTAAGCAGTGGCTCCATTTGTAGGAGAGCCATACCCTGTGCATGTTAAAGAACACTCTGGATGGCCTTGATAGGAGGCTACCATCTGTATTCCAGTGGGTTCCCTCCCCCAACCTTCTCTGAGCCTTCGGGGTCCATGTGACCTGGCCATTTAGGATTGTGTGCAAAAAAGTGCTGCTCAGAGGTCAAACAACCCAAAACAACACTAAGTATAAAGCAGTTCACTAACTACAGATGGAATTCAAAGAGGAAAATTAGAGATTTCACATTAGGGAAATAACAATCTGTGCAAGTTTGTACTTCAGAAACTATTATTACTATGTCTAATATTAACCATTATAGAATCAATTACATTTTCTGCACTTTCATTAACTCTCACCATCTTTCCTATTTTATCTATTGCTACTACTGCTAATATAAGAACATTCAGACTCCAATGTATCGTACCAAAAAATTGCGTCATATCTGTCATTGATTTCATAAATAGCAAGTTTAAATTTCACATCTGCTAGTTCAGATTCTAAATTTTCCCCTAAATATCAGCCTAATTATGTATACTTCCACCTTCTTTGCTAATTAAACTTTCTTCCATTCCATCTTAATGTGTTATACATACTTTGTTTTCATTGCAGTTAGTTTAAAAATTGCATTCCCGAATTTCTACCGGTTCTAGTGCCAGTGGTGAAAGTAGATTTTATTTCTTACTGGTACAGCACACTTCGAATCATAGGTATGTGTGGAAAATCACCACAGATTGTCACCCCACTGAAGTTATCATACAGGGGTAATAAAGAAGTACCGAAGTACACTGTCCCTATGTTTTCCGCAAATAGTAAATGACTTACAGATTTTAATGTTAAATGAATATTAATAAATTTGAATTAAAGTTCAGTTGTATTCGAGGATTTCTGCCTTATTGAAAAAACGGAAACCCATCCGAAGCTGAAATTTTGGAAACTACACGATAACTGGCTATAACGGACTGAGGAGATAAAATAAAAAATTCCATAGAGGTGTTACCATCATCATCCTCAAGCAGCCATGGGTTACGGAGGTCCAACCAGACAATGCAATTTAGTTCTACAAGCATATCTGTCCTGAGCTACATCTGCTGCATCTGGCCATTGCACACTATTCTAACAAGGTCCTGTTTGACATTGTTTACCCATTGCATCCTAGATCTTCCCCTCTTTCTTAGGCCTTAAGGCACACTGTTCATAACCATATTCACTGATCTATAATTATATATATGAACAACATGGGCGAACCAAAGTTATCTCTCTTTGCATAAGATGCTGCTCAAAAGACATTGCCCACTCCTTTCCCTAATCTCATCATTACTTAGAAAGCCAAACCACCTAATGTCCAAGATACTGCATAAGCATCTAGAATGAGAAGCATAAAGTTTCCTGTTATCTTGTTTACAAAGGGGTCCATGTTTCACTACCATAACTAACTTTAGAAAGAACCAAACTATTACACAGTGTAATTTTAGTCTTTAGGTGTATACGCCTATTTCTCCACCCTCTCCGTAGATTATTGAAAGTCCCAACAGCAATCCCCATTTGTCTGTTAATCTCATGCTGCACATCACCAGTATCAGTTACATAGCTCCCAAGATAATTAAGCTTTGACACCTGCTCAAGACTGCGATCACTCAGATTAATTGAATCACAGCTTGCCTGATCAGTTTTCATCATTTTAGTTTTTTCTCTGTTTATAACCAAACCTACTCTACTACCAGTCTCATCAACAGTTTGAATGAAAGAGTTCATCTCATCAACATCATTTGTCAAAAGGGCTAAATCATCAGCATAATCTAAATCAGAAGTTTTTGTATCTCCAGACCATTTAAGGCCAAAATCTTTCCCTTACAGTGAATTTCACATAACATAATAAATAACCAAACTAAAGAGACAAAATGAACCTTGTCGAACACCAGAAGCAAAGCTAAACTAGTTTCTGCAAGCCTTACCAACTCTCACACATGACTCGATGTTATTATAGAGAGCTTTCATTTTGATAATTAACTTGCCAGGTATGCCATATGATCTCACAATCAACCATAAATTATGGTGATCAAGAGAATCAAAAGCCTTTTTGAAATCAACAAAGCTAGTAACCAAAAGTTTTTGAAGCTCAACATTTCTCAAGAATCTGCCTGAGTGAAAATATCTGATTTACACATCTACTACTTCTGAATCCACATTGTTCACCACACAATTGCCTTCCAACCAGATTCTTAATTCTGTTAAGCACAATCATGCAAAGAACTTTCCCTGGAACAGAAAGTAGGCTGATACCCCTATAGTTATCACAAGAACTGCGATCACCTTTTTTGAAAATAGGGATAATGATAACTCTGGTAAAAGTCTTAAGAACCATGACTATCATAAAATATATTCAAAATTACAGTCATCCAAGTGGTAACAGAAGCATTCCCAGCTCTAAGCATTTCCGTAGTAATTTCACCTACCCCTGGGGATTTATGAAGTTTAAGTTTAGAAATAGCCAAAATTACTTCAGATTGTGTTATAGGGCCAACATTAAAGCCACCACTGCATCTATCATCATTACAAACAATGGGAGTAGAACTAACCATGTTGTTTAGAACATCACTGAAATGCTCAGCCCACCTAGCCATGACAGAATTCTCACCTTCTATAACCTTACCTTGTTTATCCTTTAATCCCTCTATACCTGTCACGGGCGGGGGTAGATCAGTCGGTAGTGCACCAGTCTCGTAATCTGTAGTTCCCAGGTTCGAGTCCCAGCTGGGTCAGCATTGAGATTTATCTCCGCAAAATTCCCCGCCCTGCCCATGGTCAGTAGGGAACACCGATGGGCTGGGAAAGGCTGCCGTCCGTTGAATGGGACGTTAAGCTGTGGCCCCGTGTGTGGGAGAGCCATACCATATGCATGTTACAGAACACGCTGGATGCAAGATATCAAGCCAAAGATTCTTAGCAGCAGCTAACTGATCCTTTACACATTTATTAAACCATGACTGTCATAATGACTAAGTAACCTATCATGGTAAGGTTTTGCTATAACTCAACTCTTTTACACAACTCTTAAGTTTAAATTGCAAGACACTTTTAACTAGGTAATAGTCAGATCCAATTTCAGCTCCCTTCTCTGGTATTCCTAACAGAACTAGTCAATTTGCTGTTAATTAATATATAATCAATCATATTCTTATGCAGCCCATCAGGTGAAACCCATGTGTACTTCTGTAAGTCACGGTGTTTGTAATAAGTGTTAGTTATTCTGAATCCATTGAGTTTACTTACCTGTAGGAGACGTTGGCCATTGCAGCTAGCAATACCAAATGGGCTTATTACTCCTCCCCAAGGTCAGAGTCAGTACCAACTTTGGCATTGAAGTCACCTAGAACAAAGGTAATATCTCCTTTCTTGACAGAAATCAAAATATCCTGAGGTTGTCTGTAAAGTCTGTCCTTCTCATCCTTATCAGCATCCTCAGTGGGGACATAAGCAGATAAAATTCAAGTCTGTCATGCTCATGTGAAATTTTGCTGTAAGAAACCTTTCATTAATGCACTCATATCCTAGAAGAGCATCACTATTGGGACTGCTGAGAAGCAGACCAATGCCTTGGTGATGCTTATTATCCTCCCTCCCTGAAAAGAAAGCAGTTAAAGTACTTTAAGGTAGTTTAAAAAAAGTATTTAGTTGATAGTACTAAGTATAAGGTAGTATATAAGGATGGTATAGTAACATCTGGGATAATACATAAAATGTCCGCACCCTAGACATGGTGAGCAACATATTGTCATGCTCAGAGTTATGTATACAACAAATGTAATACTCAATGCGGTGCACTGGTGAATCGTAGCAGAATTGGGCATCGAGACTTATTGTACAATATTTATTCGTGGTTTATCTGTCCATCTGGTCTCTTGCAAGCCGAGTTATAATGGTGCAATTCTTGTATGAGGACATCAAGAGAATATGCTCTTTGCAAAATCCTCACATTTCAACTACCTATGAAGAGAAAATGGTTAGTGGGATGTTTAAAGAAACTATATTTATTGAGAGAGGGAATGCCGACAATATCAAACAGCTGCCTAATCACAGGTGTGTGGCAAAACCCCATTCCCCCACCACTAAAGGCTGAAGCCATCTATACTGGAAGACTTCCTCCAATGTAGAATTTGATGATGCCAGTAGAAGCAAAGAGTTCAGGTGCCTGCAATGACCTCTTCTCAGGATTATCCACCAGCTGATAAACATATCCTGTGAATCTATTCACTTGGATCTGTCAACCCACAAACAAACAGAAAACACACCAGAAGATTTTCCCTACACAGAAGCCCACCAGTGCAGCAAATTCAGGACCATGTATTTAGTCTTCAAATACAGTTAAGTAAATATTCTTATTTATTTTTTGTTAAAGTTGATAATATGAGATGTAACTAGTCATCCTGTGGTCGAGTGGTTAGCGTGCTTGGTTATTGATCACAAGGGATGTGGATTCAAACACCAGGTAGTAAGGCATGGATGTGTATGTTGTCTTTCTGCTGAGGTTTCGCATTCTTCACAGATCTTCTACAATGGTGTATTAAACTGATAATATCCTGTCAGACTTCTGTGGCAAGTAATTGCTTGAGGAATTTTTTTTAAATTTCTTAAATAGTAATTGTTAAAAACAAATTAATATATAGCGAAATTCATTTCTTAAATATTAATCGTTCAAATATTTTTCGACCGCAAAATTTGGGAGTGTGTTATTCTTCTCTTTCTATACCCTGAATGCATACCTGTTTAGAATCCTCAGAAGTTTAGGAGATGGTGAAAAATATTCATCAGGTTTATTTGGTTTTGTTTTTTTGATGGCAAGGATGAACAACTTAATTTTAAAAATTTAGACTGGCAGGATCGACCAGGCCAGTTGGGACAACGTGATAATGTGTGACAATCCCGGTGCACTGCAGTATGAGGACTGCATATCACCATAAGGAAGTTGCCACTGAAATACTCATCGACTAAACAGGTTCCTGTCCATTTAAGCTTGCCTTACATTTGTACTTGCCTACAGCGGGAGAAGACCTTTGTGAAGAGAGAAGCACTGCTTGGGATTTTATAGCCTGCCTGTAGAAATAATCATTGAGGTGCAGTGAGAGTGGGATCTTTTAAGAATTTTGAGTAATGCCTAGGAATATGCCCATCACTCACTGGATTTTGTCCAAATATTTGCCAATAAATAAAATGAAAGCTGGTATTGTATGCGTCCCCTCTCCCGTTTTCTTTCCATATCTACATGAGCAGGGAAGGTCACGCCCTACCTGCATTCCACAAGAATTTGCTCTGCTGTGTTGATTGCACAATTGGACAGAGCCTGTAGCGAGGGCATATGGAACAAAAGAAAGCTCTGTCTGTAAAAGAGGGGTAGGAACAATGAGAAGAAAACTTCAAGTTCAGTTTGCTCTGTAGTCTTGCTCAGCAAAGTCAGCACTGGTGAACCTACATATTGGTATAATTTGTAAAAAGCCTGGTATAATTTGTAAAAAGTAGAAAACAGTGAGGAACCTGCGCAGAGAATAGTAATTTCTGGTAGAGTAATTTGTTGTATATCTTGATGAAGGAACAAATTTTTTTGTTATCGTTATTTACGTTCAGTGGTTCGAGTCCGATTTAACCAAGATACCAGAATACAGTAATATTTCGTGAAATTTGTCTAAAACGAGTATAAGCCACCCAAGTCTGGTAATGCATACCACCCAGCAGTTGAATTTATGTTGAATATCGTAAGTTGTAACAGTGGAATTCCTATGTGAGGACATCAACAGAATAATCTCTGTCACTTTTGTGTTTTTTTTTTATTATTTCCATATGGAAGACAATTCATGTTCACATTCGCCATTGCAGTTTGGGTTCAATCATAATTACCTAGCAGAGGCAGAAGTAGGAAAAAGGGGTGATAAATGAAAGAGCAAATCAACTATTCGATTGAAATAGCATTAAGCAGTAAAAGAAATCGTTAACTGAGCTACTACTGAAAAATGTCTTACCGGTACTGGCAAATAATTTCTCGCTGGTATGGCATACCGGCCTACTTTCACCACTATCACCTACAAAAGTGTTTTAACTGCCCTTTACCTTTTCAGCAAAGTATATCATGAATCTGCCCCAGTTTCAACTGAGGTCTATTATTCACATTAGGTCCCCTCTGTTGTTCCATGCTCATAAAGATTGTACAATGAAACAAGTATTTTGAGTTTGGGCTACAATCCAGCCAAAAAGTCTATAAAAGCTTATGTATTAATAGCATTATTTCCCTTCAAGAATTTATGATCCAGTGACCTTAAACTATCTTGACTGAGTAGCCATCCTACAAAATAAATTTTAATCTAAATCCTTAAAACCTATCTGATAATTAGGACTTATACATACACATATATTCTTACTGAATATCTATACTCTACTCTTAAACCAAAATGCTGAGCATCAGCTTTCTTAACACTTCCAAAAATTTCCTTCTAATTCAGTACTTTTACACTATAACACTTTTGAATTCTAGCTCTGTACTTTTATTCTGTGCAGGGCTGCCAACTACTCTGTTTTTTGGTTTAAAATCTAAAAATCTGATTTTGCCTCAGAAAATCCGATTTTTAGGGTTTTTTCAGTTTCACACTAAGGAAATCTACCTCCAAATTGTACAGTACTTTTGCCCTTTTCCCAAAAGGAGATTGTTAATGAAAGGAAAGAATTGTTTCCGATTTAGCACTTTTACTGTACTAAAGGTGCAGCTGTGTCTCCACTCCCTAATCTGTGCTTGCTTGTGGACACAACTGCGTACAACCAGAGAAAATCTATAGGACTGCAGATGATCATTTTTGGACAGAACATATGGCAAAGTCCACACCTTAAATTTTTTACAGAGCTCTGAAGGTCATAAGATTGTTTCTAAATGGATGTTTATTGAGCCTCTACCAAACTCTCCATTCTCTGTCCAACTAAACGCTAATTGGATTACTTAGAATATGAAACTTCAGAATGAAAGAAATAATACAGATTAGAGAACTTCCCTGATCTGTGGGCTATTATTGACATTGTAACTTGAATGGATCTCATGCATGTCTATTGTTATCTGAGTTGGCTATTAGGTTGATAAGGGATTAAAACTTTTCTTTCACTAGAGTTGAGGCACTTTTAATTATAATCAGTCATGCACTTTATGTTCCCTACTGTTATGTTACTTATCTTACTATTGCATTTCACTTGTCATTTGTTGGCCGATGTCACTTCTTAATCCGGCAGCACGTCAAAAGAGGTATGTATGATTGTTTTATGTCCAATTTGCATGAAAATGCCATTCAGAGGCTTTTAGTCAATTATTGATTAATTAATGATATTTACATATTGATTTTTAGTTATTAATAATTAGCTATTAGGTTAACCTTCATTAATAACAAAAACTTATGGATGACAGTGACTTTGCTGCTGTAAGCCATTGCTTAAGTGCCACATACCTTAAAAGTCGCAGTAATATTTGTTGTTATTCTCGATGTATTGTAATGCTAACTTTTGAAATATATTGGTTGATCTATTATTGATTAGGGGATGATGCCTACGTATTGAATATTAATTATTAGCGATTTATTATTAATTTTCGTTAATATCAAAAACTGCTGCTGGTTCCATGGGACTATATGTGGGTAAAACATACAGATACAGTTAAGTTGACTGCAGTGAGTGTGATGGTCCACCCATACACTTTTACTTTTCCTTAACCAGTTTTGCTTTATATACGTTATATTTATCATTATGGGGATTATTATTTCATTGTTTTGGACATCGCAATTCTTGTTTCCATGCCGTAGGAGTTGCGCATGCACAACTCCGACCTTTCGATTGTCAGCCGCTAATGCGCTCATGTAGGACATGACCCCTCTTGTGTCATAGCTAGCGTAATCGGCAGATTATGCAAACGTTTTTCCTTGCATGCAACAGGCATGTGCCGGATTGTATACCATATGTATAACTAAGTGACATTAAGTCACAGAGTCGGATGTGAAGTAGAGAGAGCATGGAGTGAGTAGTAGTAGTAAGAGAAGTCAGCAAGAATGTGTTGTGTAGATAGAAGGAGTTAGTAGAGATTTAGGTAGATGTGAGTTGTTAGTTACTCCATCTTTTTGTATTCATCAACTGAATTAGTGAGTCTTTGAATTTTTTGGAAATAAACTTTGTTATAGAAATTTTTTGATTTTTGCTATTTTTCTCTTGAGCAATGTAAAATTGATGTTTGATTAGATTTAAACTTTAACTTGACAATCCTTTTTGAATTCTTACTCAATAAGTAATGCTATATATATAAAACAAACCCTATTTCAACTTTATTTGGCAAGTTAATATTGCCTGGCATCCAACAATCTATCCGGAATTTTGAATAAATTTGGATCAGACAAAGGGTCCAACTTGAAAAGTTAATAATCATTGGAGCATTATAGCATTTCCTGTACTGCATATGAACTTGCTACTGCTGACAATCCAGGCACTTTACAAAAAAGAATTTAAAAAAAATCGGAGAAAGTGGTGCAGTAATTGTTGCTATTTCTCTCTATTGTAAATGTTACCTTTTGCAATATGTCTATTGCTAATCTTTGGATGATGCCTATTGCATACTGTTGATTTTTAGTGATTAAGTTAAATTTCATTAATATGAAGTATGCATGCCAAAAATGTAACTAAACTGATTTATGCTTTTTGTCAAAATTCATAGTCAGTTAATGGGTATGATAAAATGATCATCGGTAAACTCAGATTGCTTCAATGGGAAGGCTAATTTGTTTTCTCCCATAACAGATTGGGGCTCACAAGTTGCCGAGACCTTTTTTTATGTTATGTAAATATATTTTAATTGCTAATAACTAGTAACCAATAACAATAAAGAGGTACACCTGCAGTTGTGATGCCCCATCGTTCACTTTTGCCTTTACCTTAACCAGTTTTGTTTAATTTACGTTATATTTATTATTTTGGGGATTTTTATTTCCTTTTTGACATCACAGTGCTCATTTCCAAGAGTTGTGAGTTGCGCATGCGCAACTCCGATCTTCCGACTGTCCCGCTAAAACACGTGCCAAGGACACGCCCCCTCTTGCGTCATAGCTTGTGTCGTTCGTCATTTTATGTTAATGTCTTTCCCGACATGCATCCGGCTCTTGTTTTAAACCGGTGACCTGCGAGTCACAGTGAACAGTTAGTGCAGAAGCACAAGCAAATGCACAAGTACAAGGTGCGTATCACCAAGCACAGTGCGTGTAGCACAGGAATTGGAGTTGTATCTTCTTCATTGATGTCTTGGTGAGTTGAACTATTTTGGAAATAAATCTGTTTGTTATTTTAAACCTTTTGAGTCTGTACAATTTTTTCTCTTGAGCAACGCAAATTTAGATTAATGGTATTTTGACAATCATTTTTTTTGATTCTTACTCATTAACGCTCGCTGGCATTTTGAACCCTACTTTAAACTTAGTCTACTTTTTTTTGGCAATTTGTTAATTATTGCCTGGTGCCTGTATCAGCTATCCGGAGCATTAAACTAATTGGATAAAACTTTAAAGCATTATCGCATATTATTTGGAGCGTTACACAGTTTACTGCATTCACTCACTAGATGCTGCCATGAATGGGAAAAAATATCTTAAGTTGTTGTAAGTGAATAACTTAGAGTATAATAGCTTTTCATCTTATCGAGCAATTTATTGGGTTATCTCATATGTTACGTATGGCATCATGCCTTTTTTTTTTCAGGTCTTGCCCTCTAAGGTGAATAAAAGTTATGGGCAATTTAACTGAAAGGGGTGGGTTATTCATATAAATGTATTTGATGCAATTTGGATTTAATTCCTATATAATATAGCATAATGGTGTAAATTTAAAAAGTATGTACTGATAGTTGCAGACAATTTATGATATTAATGCATATTCCCTATTGTGTTGAGCGGGAATTGGGACAATTTCGTCTTTAGCGATATGCTCTGTTTAAAATGGTTTTCTCCGATGACATAACCTTTTCTAGTGTTTTTTTTATTAATAATGCAAATGGCAGTGCATTGTTTTCAATATTTCGTGTTTTTTAGACTTGTCTCTGATGACATTATTTAGTTCGGGACTTTTTTATACTGAGGATCAGCGGTAAATTGTTTATGATAATTCCTGTTTTTAGTCTTGTTTTCTCTGATGGGATTATTTCCTTTTAAAAATGTTGCACTTTGTTTCTTAAAGTTTGTGTACATGAAGAAGAATGATCAAAAATGCATATAATACAACATAATTAACACATTCACCACATGTTGAGCATATCAAATTTATTCTACTATTCAAAGTACCTGAATAACTACAAGTTTACATAACTAAAATTTTATATTAAGATTGGTCGTCCATGAAAATGTCCAGATTTATGACCAGAAGATGAGCCATGCTTGCATTTGTGCTTCTGATGAGAACTATGGATTTTTCCTCTGGCATTAGCATCATTTATTTGTCTTGCAGAAAGAAGAATTAATCTCCTGTAGCTCTCTGGTGCAATCTGTTATAGCAAGAAGTTCTCTCTGTTGTGAAGGTGGGCTTCTTTCGCTCCATCTTGCATTATTATTATACCCGACTGGAGCATGCATTGAATGAGGCTTGAAGGATTGTGCTCATCGCTGCTGCTCTTTATTGAAATCTTCAGCTTCTTCATCATCCAGATTAACAAGTTCAGAATTCTCCACCTCTTCACTTGTATGTTTTTTTCCCACAACACGTGCTTTATCGTTTAAGTGATGTCCTATTGCAATTTTCTGAAGTCCTGACCTGCAATCTTGTTCTGTTTGCCTTGTTTCTTTCACCTCTCCAGAATCTTGCCTTGTGGAAGATGAGGCTTGATATACTTGTGGTTGTCCAGTTTCATTAGTACTAAAAGTCATAGCAGATAATGATGAATAGCTGAGGGAGTTAGGATTGTGACTCATTCGTTCAAATTTTGCAAACATGTCATCCATATTAGGAAAAGCGTCTTCCAAAGCCAAATGGCATCAGCATTGTTTCCATTTTGTCGAGTTATATTCTGCGGTCTAGAATTACCATAATGTTGTATAGGAGCATTATGCTTATCCATAGCATCATGTTTATGTGTAGCATCATGTAATGTAGCATTTGGTTTCAAACATTCCACCAAATGCATTCATTTTACTATGAATCATTGATTCCATTCTTCTCATACTCCCCATTGGACTACTGAAAAAGGAGTCTTCCTTGAAGTCTCTCATAAGGAATAAAAATAGACATATTGGCAGTTTCTTTTACTCTTTTACATAAACTAAGGAAAATCCCTATGTTAAGTCAATAGGAAGTTAACGCCAAAGCTCTGTAACTTCTAGAATAAGTTTTTTGTTTTGAAAAATGTGATTGCAGATAAAGATCGTAATCAATTAAATCAATATCTCGATTTTCAACAATATTCTTTCAGTATTTAATGAGTTATGAAAGTTTCAATATTTAGCGATAACAATGCCAGCCACAAAAATTGACTTCAGAAGTTAATTAAAACTTATTGCTAAGTTTTAATTAACTTATAAACTGCGAGTTGTTTATGATAATTCGTGTTTTATAAATTTGCTGTCTGATGGGATTAGTTTCTGAGGATTTTTTATACTGTGATCTGCAGTGAATTGTGTACAGTTTTGGATTTTAGGTTTGTTATAAGATTAATGTGTTCTGGGGGGGGGGGGGGGGGGTAAAAAGGGTGGAACGGCAATTCTTTGTTTCTTAAATTGCGGAATGGCAATTCTTTATTGCAGTATGCATTTGTTAGAATAGCCATCTCCAAAGATGTTGATTTTTGCGAGTGTTTTTAAATTACAGAATGAACGTTTTTGTTAGTGAGAATAGGCTGTTGAAACAAGTAGCCTTGGATGGTACTGATGGATATTCGTCGTATAACATTATGCACAGTTAGGAGAATATGCCATAGATAATGTTATTTCTGAAGGTTTGTTCTTAATTTGCAAAACAAAATTCTATGCTTAGGAATAACATTAACGATTATATTCTTTACTAAGCGTGTTCTCGTATTATGTTATGTATGGCCTCTTTGGGGGTGGGGGTTCAGTCGGTAGCGTGCCAGTCTCGTAATCTGTAGTTCCCAGGTTTGAGTCCCAGCTGGGTCAGCATTGAGATTTACCTCCGCAAAATTCCCCACCCTGCCCACAGTCAGTAGGGGACACTGATGGGCTTGGAAAGGTCTGTCGGATGGATTAAGCCATGATCCTTGTGCAGGAGAGCCATAACCTGTTCACGTTAAAGAATACGCTGGATGGCCTTGACGGGAAGCTACCATCTGTCTTCCAACAGCTGTACCAGTGGGTCCCCTTCCCCAACCTTTTCTTAGCCTTCGGGGTCCTTGTGACCTGGCCATTTAGCCCTTTGTGGGCAAAAAAGTACCTCTCAGAAGTAAAACAACCCAACGGCCTCTTTGATTGTTTAGTTTATTATATATAAAACTTTCCAAGAAGTTTAACATTTTTTATAATATGATATTGAAATGCATTTTTTATTAGTTTAAATCGCATATTTAGTGGGGTTTTTTTTACGGAAGCAATTTTAAGAAACTTGGTATAATTCTGAAGGAATTAAAATTTTCATCTCTGCTACGAGTCTGGAAGCCGAGTGTTCCATCAAGACATAACGCATTATTGCGTTGCATAAAAAAAGGCACTTCAGCACCATAAACTGCAGTGCTCTGATTTCTCATTCTTCCAAATCATATTTTTCATCGTGCAAGGTTAGCAGCTCTGCCTACGATGCTTTTCAATTCTAACTTGATACTTTTGTTATACTGCATTCTTTGAGCACATACAGATTTTTCAAACTCTCATTGTAAACCTGACCCTATTATTTATTGGTAATAAAGTAATTGCTTACAACAAGTGAATCAAAGAAAAATAATTCTTATCACAACAATAAAAAAATAATCCTGGTGCACAGCACCAATATGTCATGCACACCTTGCAGTTCCAAACACTTTCCTAGTTATATGGAGGAGTAGAAAAACTTAAATGTGTGTTTGTTTTGCATTGTGTTCCCAAAATTGCCCAATTAATGATCATTCCCTTAATCAGGTAATGAAGGCTACTATAACCCAGGCCATCTTAAGGGAAGACATTTTCTGTTTAATTCCAGTAACAAACATTAACTCAGGTTTATGAAAAACAAAAAACTTTTAATGAAAACGTAGTATAAAAGTGCAAACAGGGAACAAATAATCTTAGAAACCAAATCATTGTTAAAATCTTAATTAATTGTTTTAATCTTAAAAGAACTTAAAATTAAAACCCTTACAACTAAAGCATTTATTTAACCCCTTTTTTAAATGTAAATTTTTATATCAACTTTTAAAGAAGGATAATTACGTGCACCAGTTTTCATATATCATTGTGTTCATCTGACATCAGGTTGCAGTCAGTGTAGTCTGCTCCTATCCCTCACTCTGGTGCCAGGTGGTGGTGATAGGTGGGTGGGTGGGTGGTGGGTTATATGGGTCTCTTTTGATGACAAAAAGACAGCACAAATATCATCTCCAATGTTTTTCCTAGAAAATAATCTTTCCAAATTTTTATGTTGCTTCATTTATGAGCACCCATTTTTCTCTATAAGATTTGCAGGATTTTTCAACAGATTCAAGGATCTATCCATTCCTCCCACAGCAAATTAGTCACTTGATGTATTCTTGTTCGCATACATTCCAGTTTTTGATGCCTTTATGCTATTTTGAACAAAAATCATTGAATGGTACACATTTTCTATGCTGCACTCAATGCCATTTACAAAGCACTAAAACTTGTCACTGAAAATAACTACTTCTAGTATGGCAACAAAATCTATGACAGGACTAAGGTTGGCTCACCTTTTTCTGGCATCTTGTCTGAGATTGTTCTACAACACCTTGAAACAAAATTGTTCAACTATGCTAAATTTTTGCCTGTCTTCTGGTGTCATTATGTTGATGATTTATTTTTAATTTGGAATAGCAGTGACAAGCAATTAAACTACCTCATTAACTCTTCCAGTGCCCAGTCTGAAAAACTGGTTTCCTTCCAGAGGCCAAGCTATTTTCTCCCTATGCTCAGCCAAAAAAAAAAAATTAATTTTAAAACTTTTTTGCCAAATAACTGATGAAAGGAATTATAACATGTTATATGCCAAATTAATCAGCATTTAATTCTGGATTTTCTGAAAATAAAATATTTAATGAAAAAGACTATAAGTTTTGTTATAATAGAAATTTTTATAGTCATGTAGTGGTTAGCACGCTTGGCTACTGATCTAAGGGACCTGGGTTCGAGCCCTGGGTAAGGCATGTTAAAATTATGCCCTGGGTAAGGCCTGGGTAAGGTCGTTTTTCTGCTGAGGTCCTGCCATCCTCTCAGATCTTCTACTCTGGTATATAAACTGACAGGCTCCTGTCAGACCTCTGTGGCAAGCAGCTGCTTGAGGGAGTAATTATTATTATTAGTAAAAAAATGCATCTGGCAGCCAAATAAAAATTTATTTAAAAAAACTAATACATAGAAATGATTATAATGCACATGAATAGAAAGGTTATTTATTTCTGAATAACAAAAAGAATTTTTTTTTTTAGTTTCAAGTAAATATTTCTCTCGTTTTGTAATTTTTTTCTCGATACCATACTTCGAGAAAATTCCAGGATTTTAGTCAATTGTGCTGAGTTAGATATACAAGTTAACTTTAGAATTTAATAACAAAATAACCAACCAATGGAAATAGGTCATGTTATATATCAAATTAAACAATTTAATTATGAATTTTATGAAAATAATGAACAAATTTACAAACATGTTGATTTTAAAAAGCCTTTTTCAATGTGATATGATGAAAAAAAAAGATTGCACTTTATAATTGAGGCTTCATTTTGGAAAACCTGAAGAATGAAAATAGTTAAATTATATATTTATCGAAAGGAAATTTCCTACCGAATAATATAAAACCTGAAATATGATTATTTCTTTTAATGATTTTTTTTAGTATTGTCTATTTTAAACAATGTCAGTGTTATATGTAATGACTTGGACTTCTCACATTCATGGGATTTTCTGAACTGGTTATGCAATAGAAAAAATTGGCTGCTTTTTTTTGCAATCCTTGGCTGCTTTTTTTTTTGCGAAACATTGTGAATTTATTCTTTGGGTGTTGAAGTTTGGCGATCTTGGCTAAGTGCAGAAAGGTTTGTGCACCAAAGCGAAAAAAAAAAGACAGCAATAGAAAAGTTAATTAATAGATGTACGAAACAAAAACAGAACAAATTCAGCTCTCCTCCCAGTCACCGACATGCAGAAGGCTTTCTGATCCATGTCTTACATTCCTGTGTTGTGTGAATCAGTCTTCAAATTACTCAGAGCTCAATAAATTAATATTATTTTCAGCCCAGATTTAAATTTGAGGAAAATTCTGAAAAAAGGACAGAGACAAAATTAGCCTCCCTGTGTCACACAGGCATTGTAGTCTGTGTGGCACAGCCAAGATACTGATGGGGGGAGGGGGTTTGTCTTTAAAATCATTCAATATAAACATAAAAACTCATAATTTAAAAAAAATTATATTCTTCCAGAGAGAGAGGGTGGTGGTGAAACGTTCACAGTGAGTTTAACGGAGGGGAAGCCTTCCTGAAATTGCCTTCCCACACGAAGGCTGATTTCTGTAGCAAGAAAGTCTATTTTACTTCCAAATCCAAGACATTTTCAGAAAACTGTAAAGCTCAAAGTTTTTTATTTTAAGTAAAAAAGAAATAATAAAAGAAAAATTATGTATAACTTAATGGGATATTAAATAAAATATTTTCAACAACTTCTAATCCGGCCTCTGATATAGCATAACTCAAGAAGATTGATAAATCAGCTGACTGAAAGATCACTAACTTACAGAAATGAATTTGCTTCCATATCCAAGACCTCGTTTATTTTCAGAAAATGATACCAGATCAAAGTTTTACTGGAAAAGTAATAAATAATAAAACAAAAATTAACATATTGCTTAATGCGATGTTAAAATATCCACAGCAACAAGTTGTAGGCCGGCCATGTGATGTAGCGTAACTATGAAAAAAAATCAATACTTATCGATTGGCCAAAAGGTCGCTAATTTCCGAAAATAAACTACTGAAATGAAATCTAAGGTTTAAATATAAAAAAGTGAATACTAACTTTACCAAGGGTATCCAATATGCTGGACTAAAACTGTAAAAAACACTTATAGCACAGGAACAGAGATAGCATGTGTCAGCTGTCTGCCTCTTGTTTGCTTCAGTGAAGCATAACTAATTAAATGCAGCTGCATCCAGAATTTCTAAGAAGGATGTGTTTACTTCTAGTTCAATTTTAAGAGCGGGAAAGATGCATAGAATGCTGGGAAGCATAACTAATTAAATGCAGCTGCATCCAGAATTTCTAAGAAGGACGTGTTTACTTCTAGTTCAATTTTAAGAGCGGGAAAGATGCATAGAATGCTGGGAATACTGAAATTAGTTTGACAGAAAAGTGTGGAATGGAAAAAAAAAGTGGCGATATGTACTTTGTAATTATTTCCAAAATCTACTGTTTTCAAAAATAGCAATTTTTTTTGTTAATTTTTAGGAGATTTTTAAAAATTTAAGGAAAAATTTGTTCATAATGGTTCAAATCAAACTTGTGAGCTTAAATCAGAAGGTTGCTTAAGCAAATAGGAAAGGTTAACAAGCAAGTTCACAAGCAAATCGGCAATTCCGTTTAGTGCTTCTAAGAAATGGCAATCAGATGGCTTTATCAAGTTATTTATATTGTAGTTTAATAAAATATGCATCAAATTAAAAATCAAAATATTATTTTTATAGCCTGAATTATATATTTTTATAAGATATACATTTTACAAAATTACAAAGGCAATTTTTATTTTAAAAAAATAAATTTTTTTTGTTGTATTAAAAACATATATACGTTCTTGGCCCCTCATTTCAGATTCTGTGAATGTGTACAGACGACATGGACACTGGAAGGGTTAATAGAACCAACAGTATCTTATGATACATTTCACAGAAGAGGAGGAAAATAGTAATGCTATCCCATAGTTGTATGTTTTAACTAAAAAGATGATGCAAGAGTTTTGAAAGCATCAGTTTACAGAAAACCTATATACATACCCTCCAGCATATGCACAGACTCATGCATTTCATGGACATACAAAATTGCAGCCTTCTGCTCTGTTATCCACAGGGCCTTTACATATCATCATATGACATTCTTCAAAAAGAAATTCACACTATTCGATCCATTGCATCATCCCACAGTTTCAATCCTAATGCAATAGAAAAGTTAATAGATGTACAAAATGAAAACAGAACAAATACAGGTCTCCTCCCTGTCACTGATATGCAGAGAAGGCCTTCTGATCCATGTTTAACATTCCTATGTTGTGGGAATTAGTCTTCAAGTTATTCAAAGCTCAATAAATTAACCTTATTTTCAGCCCAGTTCTAAATTTGAAGAAAATTTTGAAAAAAGGACAGAGACAAAATTAGCATACTTGAAAAATCAGATGTGTTCAGATTCCTCCTATATTTACTAGATTTATTTACCATTATTTATATTTTCAGAAAAAAATATACCTTCTCTACATGAGAGGATTACAGAGCATCAGACAGATGTCAGCCAAACCAACGACTGTTGCTGCCAAGTTGGCATTTCAACATGCAGTTACTGTTTGCTGTGATCATGCCACACATGCATCCGCTTACTATGGAACCATTGTCTGCAAGGCTATTGAGATAATGATTTCATGCATCCCCACCTGCAGCTCAGACATTGAAATCACCGTTCATGATGTGTGGAAGGAAGTTTTAAACTATCCTAACATCACCCTGTGCCACTTTCCTGATTTCCTTGGCTAGAGCCAAGGAAATCAGAGATATAACTATTCCAGTTTAGGATCTAAGAGTGTTAAATATATGCTTCAATACTTAAGTACTGTATGCATTCCATAACAGAAAATTTATGAGATTTTATTTTCTTCTTGCAGAAATGATCATGTTAAATTCTTTTGTCTTCAAGTTGTAGAACATTTCATCAAAAATAGGTAAGTTAAGATACATTAATTAATCCATTCAGTGCTCAGTATTTGTTATGCAAATTTTGTTTATGTAAAAGGTTTTTGATACCAAGTTAAAAGAAAATACCCTCTCAAGCAGCCACCCACCACAGAGGTCCTACAGGAACATCCAGTCCAATATGCCATGGAGGAGATCTGTGAGGAAAGCATTAAGTATTAAGCCCATCACTGTTAGTCTTTATCCCATAACTACACATGAGTAGTCTCTGAGACATATTGAATCTAAAAGGCATTTAATATGTGCAGAATGACTAGTTAAACCATTTGCTAAAAACCTTCCTTGAATGTCACATGTTATATCTTTTGTCAAATGTCCAGGTCTTCCAGGGTCCAACCAGAAAAACTGATTTACATATAGAGGCCCAGCTATTTTTTCACTATGATCAGGCCAAAAAAAGAATTAACTTTAGAACTTTTTTTTCCAAATAACTAATGAAAGGAATTATGGCATATTATAAATACCCCCTAAAGCAGCTGCTTGCCATAGAGGTCTGACAGGAGCCTTTCAGTTTATATGCAAAATTAATGAGCATTTAATTCTGGATTTTTCTGAAAGTAAAATAATTTACAAAAAAAGGCAATTCGTTTTATTTTATTAGGGCATTTTTAGAATCATGTAGCAAAAAAAAAATGCATCTGACAATCCTGATGCTCTTTTGGCGTTGATAAATCAATAAATATTTAGCGGAAAAAATTTTCGCCGACATACAGGATTCAAACCCGCATCTCCCCAGAAACATGCCAGAGTATTCTTCCAGTTGAATTAATGCCAGCTCATCTTTCTTCTGCTAATTTTAAGACTAAACTCTATCATGGAGATTTTCGGGCCAACCATTGGTGCCATCTATGATCTCCAGTGGCAATTATTACCTTAATATTGTACAGAGTGAGATGGAAATAAATAAGTCTCATCACACTATTTAGCATTATTAATGATTTAAACATAGATGATAACCACAACATTACCTGCTGCTCTTCTGCCATTGATAAATCAATAAATATTTTGTGGGAAAATTTTTTGCCAACATATGGGATTTGAACCCGCATGTTTCCGGAAACATGCCAGAAATGTCAGTGAAAATTTTTTCTGCAAAATATTTATTGATTTATCAACACCAAAATAGCAGCAGGTAACACTGTGATTATCATCTATGTTTAAATCATTAATAATGCTACATAATGTGATGAGACTATTATTTATTTCCATCTTACTCTGTGCAATATAAAGGTAATAGCTGCCACCCGAGATCATAGATGGCGCCAATGGATGTCCCGAAAATCTTGGTGATAGATTTTAGTCTTAAAATTAGTGGAAAAAAAGACAGAGCTGGCATTAGTTCAACTGGAAGAATACTCTGGCACATTTCTGGAGAGATGTGGATTCACACCCTGTATGTTGGCAAAAATTTTCCCTGCAAAATATTTATTGATTTATCAATGCCAAAAGAGCAGCAGGTAATGCTGTGATTATCATCTATGTTTAAATCATTAATAACACTAAATAGCGTGATGAGACTATTATTTATTTCCATCTTACTCTTGCAATACAAAGGTAATAGTTGCCACCTGAGATCATAGATGGTGCCAATGGTTGGCCCAAAAATCACAGTGATAGAGTTTAGTCTTAAAATTAATGGATAAAAGACTGAGGTGGCATTAGTTCAACTGGAAGAATACTCTGGCATGTTTTTGGAGAGATGCGGGTTCACATCCCGTATGTCGACGAAAATTTTTTCTGCTAAATATTTATTGATTTATCAAAGAAAATTACTTTGATTTCATAATTTTTTTTCTTGGTACGTGATAGAGTTTAGTCTTAAAATTAATGGATAAAAGACGGAGGTGGCATTAGTTCAACTGGAAGAATACTCTGGCATGTTTTTGGAGAGATGCGGGTTCACATCCCGTATGTCGACGAAAATTTTTTCTGCTAAATATTTATTGATTTATCAAAGAAAATTACTTTGATTTCATAATTTTTTTTCTTGGTACCACACTTTGAGAAAGGTCAGACTTTTTGCCAGTTGTGAGTCATATCAACATGCCAACTTTGGAATTAAAAAAAAACTAATCAAATGAAACAGATCATGTTATATACCAAATTAAATATAATTTAATTAAAATTTTTATTAAAATAAAAAATTAAGTTTAAGCTTATTAGGTTTAAGCAATTAAGGCTTAATTTTGGAAAACCTGACAAATAAAAGCAGTTAAATTATATATTAATTGAAAGGAAATTTCATCCCAAATACTATAATATTTACCTGAAACAGGATTTTTATTACTTTTAATTTTTTTTTTTCAGTATTGTATAATTTAAAACACTGGCTGGCATTATACGAGGTGACTTGGATTGCCGGCACATTAATGTGATTTTCTATCATGTTTATGTAATAGAGTAATGCTTCTTGGCTGTTTTTTTTACTAAACATTATGAATTTTTTTTCTTGGGTGTTGAATTTTGGGGATTCAGCATCGGGAAAGCTCATCAGAGTCCGATTCCCCAAAATATTGCAAAATAAGAAAATTGAGATTATCGGGATGTACTTTTCTTTGTTCTTCATCAATGACTTTTAATGATGATGCAGCCATTTCTGTTTTAAAAAATATGTATAATATAAAATTTAACAACTGATATTTACATATCGCAAATAAAAATATCAAAGATAAATTTTCAAAATATGAAAATGCTCAATGATTATCCTATGTGCAGCTAGCAGGAGCAATTCTGTAACTGAAACCACTTTGAACTTCCTGCCATAGAAACTTTGGCAGTTACAATTACACGAAACATATCGATTTTTCTACATTGTAATGTATTCAGTAAGTTAAAGAAAGTATAGGAAGTATATTAAAATAAATTTAACTTTTTGCACTCAAGAGGCGACCCTCAGTCACCACTGGTTTGATGCAGCAACTCGAATGGCGACTGAGAGGTGACAATAACTTTTTATAAACAGATATCTTTCCTCTTTACATTTTAGATGTTATAAATCTGTTGTCTATGTACATTTCATAGTACAGCATTACATTTAATTAAAATTATTTTTTAAAATTAGTCTGTTTTTAGTAGTTATAAAAATGGAGCCAAATGATGAAATTAGTAGCAATGAAAATGAGTTTGATTCTATATTGTTTATGTACGATTTATTTTTATGTTAGTTTTCAAAAATTTCAGCAACTTTTTAGCAAAAAACTTCGAGTTGCTTCTTCCCTAGAGCGAAAAAAACCTTAGAGTGCAAAGGGTTAAAACAGGAAAAGGGAGTAAAACTACATGATTGGTGAACACTTCCAAATTGCCCTAAAATTTTTGATTTATTTGGCAAATGTGATTGGCAACAATTCAAACCATAACCTACTGCAAATTTAACAGCAGGAAAGCTTCATTTCAATGGGAAGAGTAAGTGCAGCAAAACAGTGATTTGAGTTATCTGAAGGGCAACTGGAAAACCAGTTGGTTTTTTAACATCTCTAAAATATACATTTTCAGAGTAATATATATATTAAAAAATAGTTAAATGAAAACTCTCTAAAAAAAAAATCCATGTTCCATGTATTTTTTGATCGCTCATTGTGGATTTTGTCAATGTCTATGTTCGATGGTGACCCAGGTAGGGTTAAGCATGACAAATTGTCATCTGACTGTTGGTTTATTGGTCAGAGCACTATCGGCAATAAATTTTTCCACACAAGTATTTATTGAATTATGTATCTGCAGGTTGTGGCTGAGTGGCTTGGCTACTGATTGAAGGTACCGAATTTGGGACCCTGTTAAGGCATGGATGTTTGTGTTGTCTTTTTGCTGAGATCCAGCGATTCTCACAGATCTTCTTACTATGGTGAATTAAACTGACAGGCTCCTGTCAGACCTCTGTGGCAAGCAGCTGCTTGAGGAGGTATTTAATTTTATTTAATAATTAAATTATCTGTGTATTTGCTATGGATCTTTTTTTTTTCTTTTTCTTTTTCATCAATAATGCTTAAGTATATGAGTGACTTCCTCATTAATTAGCAACAATTGGAAAAATAAGTTGTCTTTTCTGGTTATAGATGACACAAAGTTTCACCAAATTCAATGAAAGATAAAGGGTCACATTGTAGAAACGTATTGTCTGATGATTGGCTTAGTGTTTAGAGCACGTATCTAGAGCAGTGGTTCTCAACCTTTTATGTTTCATGTACCCCCTGAAATGTGTATGTAACTCGCGTACCCCTTGTATAGATAGATAAAACTATAGTTATAGTATAACAATGGTTATTTTTACTTTGTTACTAGATCTAGCGACTTTTGAGCTCTCATGGCGTACCACAAAAAATTTTACCACATACTCCACATTGAGAATCCCTAATCTAGAGAGTCATGTGTTCGAATCCCACGTTGTCAGCATTAATTTTTTTCAGAGAAGTATTAATTGATTGCAAAGTGCACAAAGAAAATCAACACATTCAGTCCTTAGTGTGCAAAAAATCATCTCCAATATTTTTTCTAGAAAATAATCTTTCCAAATATTTATCTAACTTCATATGAGGCACCTGATTTTCCTTAAATCTACAGCAGAATTTCTCAACAGACTCAAGGGTCTGTCCATTTCTTTCAACAGCAAATTAGTCACACTTTATGTTGTCCCATGTTCCCATCATTCAAAGTAACGTAATGACATAAAAACTTCAGTTTTTAATGCTATTATATTATTTTGGATAAAAACCATTTAAGTGCAGAAATTTTCCCTACCTGAAATCAACACCATTCATGAAAGTACTAAACTGTGTGAATGGAAATAACTACCTCCAGCTCAGTAACAAAGTACACCACAAGACTCAGTAACTCCACTGGGCTCACCTCTTTCAGGCATCCTGTTCAAGATTGTCCTTCAAGACCTTGAAACAAAGTTACTGAACTCTGCCACAATTTTCTCAGTCTTCTGTTATCACTATGTTGGTGATATATTTTTAATTTGGAGTATCAGCAATGAGCAACTAAACTGGCTCATTTAATAGAGTTAGGCTGTTTTGCCTCAGAGCGACACTTTTTGCACACAATGGGCTAAATGACCCCAAGGGCTCGGAGAAGGTTGGAGAAAGGGACCCACTAGATCAGACGTGCCCAACCTTTTGACTTCCCTGGGCCACATTTAGTGAAGATGAGTTGTTTTGGGCCGCACATAAAATATATAATATAGTTAATGTATATGAATAATAAAACTTCATTTATTTTCTTATGTTTTTTATTATAAAATTAAAGAAAAGGGCAACTTAAAACTAGTGGGATATCAAAAACTCGCTGAAAATCGCATAATCATGTTGAAAGCTTATATCGTAAACTTTACGATTTTGTGGGCCACATTACTAGCTGTCCAGGGCCGTGGGTTTGGACACACCTGCACTAGATAGATAGTAGCCTCTTGTCAAACCATTCAGCATGTTCTTTAACATGCACAGGGATGGCTCTCCCACACACTGGAACCATTACTTTACATCCCGTCTGACAGACAGCAGCCTTTCTAAACCCATCAATATCCCCTACTGACCGAGGGTAGGGGTTTTGCAGAGATAAATATGATTGCTGGCCCAGGTGGTACTCGAATCTTGGAACTGCAGATTATGAAACTGACATGCTCCTAACTGAACCACCCCTGCCTCCACCTTATTAATAGAGCCAACAATATCTATCCTATGGTATGTTTCTCAAAGGAGAAAACAGCACTTGCCATCCCCTATTTTGATGTTTTTATGTAGGAAGTTGATGCAGGGGTCTTAAAAATGTCGATATAAGGAAACCTACTTGTGTAACCTCCATCATACATGCAGACTCGTGCACTCCACCGGCTTCAAACAAATTTATGTCTAAAAATATATTCAAAACATTCAATCCATTACTGTGCAATTTTCATCCTAATGCAATAGAAAGCTAATTAACAGGTAAAATAGAACAGAACAATTTCAGCTTTTTTCCAAATCACTGGCACACAGTTGGCAAGTTTTACTTGTCTTAGGTTTTCACATCTCCATCCATGTCTTAGGTTTCTGTCCTGTGCAAATCAGTCTTCAAATTGCTCATAGTCCAACAAATCAATATTATTTTCAGCCCATTTCCGAATCTGAAGAAAATTATGGAATGGGACTGAGAAAAATTTAGCCTTTTTCAAAAATTCCCTCCAACACTTACCAGATAATTCTGTTATATTATGGTTACAGAGCATCAGACAGATGTCAGCCAAAACAAGGCATACCATACTTCTAGTATGTGCATCCATGTAATATGGAACCATTGTCCATGAGGCTATTGTGATAATGATCTTATCTGTCTGCACATGCAACCCAAGACATAAGAATTACACTTCATGACATGTAGAAAGAAGTTCTAAACAACCCTAAGTCACCATACAGTGTCACTTCAGTGAAGACCAAGCACTGTCCTTGCTCCAAAAAGCTTCTGAGTTTGCTGATGAAAATCTTTTAATATGCAAATGGTTTGAGGAGTAAACTTAAAAATATTTTGCTGTATGACAGAGAACTCTGTTACTGTAATTATTTTTTGAGCAAGAATGTCTTTTAATTGTGTTCCTTAACTATGTTTTAAATATATGTCTTAATATCATCAGCATTTATTACAGTTAAATTTAGCCCTTTTGGGAAATTTTCGTAAAAGTAGCTTTTTTCATTGCCATAGAAAAGACGTATTTTTTAGATTTTAAAGATTTTATTGTGTCACTGTCCTTAATGATTTCAATTACAAGCAAAGCCTTCTATTTCTCAAAGCTCTTCCCACACAAGGTCAACAATAGTAAACTGACAATTCTTCCGTTATGACTATGCCAGAAGAAACGTTATACCTGGTGGCACTGTTACCAGTTGTAAGAATGCTTCTTAGTAGCAGGAGCTCATAATAGTGATGTCATATGAGAAGGACAGATATAAACTTGGAAGGTATTCTTGAAGGTACTGTCACATGTGTGCATCCAGTACCAGATTTAAAGCAAGGGGAAAGTGATCTCTAAAATTAGAAGTGCAAAAGTTCACTCCTTTTGGAACTTTTGAAGACTGGCAGATGTAGTAAAGGGGAGAGAAGAACAGAGGATGTCACAAGTTGTGCAGACAAGTAGTATTGCGCTTAACACATTGATTGGCTCAATGGAAATGCTGAAGATCAGTCACACAGTCTGGGAATACAGCTGCCAGCTCCAAATTGCAGGAGAGTGAAAAAAACACACACGCACCAATTTACCAATCTAGCTGACATTTTACTTTTATTTGCTATATTTTAAATGGGTAATTTATGTAAATATTAATGTGAAAAAATATATTTTCAATAATGTATCTTAGTGCTTGGAACCAGGCATGGAGAAATCCAGAAAAATCTGAGCAACCATCGGTTTTTAGTACGTGCCAGACCAAAGTCATAAAACACATGGTTGGGGGGGATAAAAACTTTTCATGTTTCTATGGGCATTAAAAACATTAGTAGATAACTGATTTTTAAGACACCAGTGTAAAATTATTGATTTTAAAGTTAATGTTCTTTCTCCCTGGAAATATTTTACTACTGTAATTTTCCCTAGTTGCACACATTAAAAATTAACTCGTTGTGAATTGATTTCTCTAGTCCTGATTATTGAATTTTAGTTGCTTTTTTTTTTGTCTGCTTTTTACCTGTCTTGATCAAAGATTTTTCAATGTCAGGCAGTTCTCACTTAATAAATTATTTTGACACCATTTTTCTATGATCGCTCAATTTTCATTCTGAAGAATTGGAGATGATGAGCTTATGGAATTGCCAAAGCAGGAGCCATTGCAAATCCTTTAGTTATGGGGAATACCACATTTTAGACTAAAGAATTGAATGAAGTGTTAGGCTCTTGTCAGGCTCATATTTCAGAGGGAGGTCTCAACTTGAAGTGGAGCATGAGTGTATTATCCAGAAAGTAGTTTGCTACCAACAAGTATGTAAATAAGACACTTTTGCACTGATAGATAATATATAATGCAAGTGTCTTATCTACATATTGTGAATGTATCACTGAGTTATTGTTGCATATTGTTCTCTATCATAAACAACAAATATCACAGGAAAAGAAGGCCAAACAAATGACTCTGAACTCATATTTTCAGTACCAGGTTTTATTTTCCCTACAAATGCAATTCAACTTCTAAGCCTTATTATGAAACAGCTAATAAATGAAGTAGTTCACATTACATACTAAGAGAAAAAACATTTAATTCTGAACTAAAATATTTAAAAATTAAATGAAAAAATTAATTGTAGGTAAGCATAAAAACATGTTATAAGTTCATTCTTAGTGATTTTTGAAAATGAATTAATCAGGTTCTGGCACTAAAAGATTAAGAAATCGGCTTCTGGTGATACTAGATCCTCTAATGATCGATATGACACTACAGAAATACTAGCTCTTCTGTCTAATTATTTGAAATCCAGAACATTTATTTTGTACTAAATGGTGTTTTTAATGTATGCAAAATGTTTGTACTATTAATAAATATGCTCTTATTCTGATTTTTTTTCTATATTTTGCTATTATTCAGTATGCCAGGGACAGAAAAATTTATTTCTCTTATATTAGTATATGACTCATATTCTCATTTAACAGTTTTTTGTTTTACAAATGTTATTCTGTGTTCTGGAAGCAATAAATTCATTATAGTGAGAACTTCTGTATTGAACATACCATCTTCTGCAATATATATTTCATCAAAGGTTTCTATCAGTGCTCAACCATAAATTAGGTAGCATTCTCAGTTAAAATATTTTACTTGACTTAGAATCAGAATTACTTAATTTTAAAAAGGGAACAGTTAAAAATAATTTAAAATATAAAGATAGACAAAAAAGTAGAAACATGGATGTAATACTGACAAGACCACAGAAATGGAGGGTGTGTCATGAGTCAAGGTGTGGATTGGTAGTTAAACCAGGCTGTGATGGTTCATCCATTCACTTTTTACTTTTCCTTAACCAGTGTTACGTTATTTACTTTATAATTATTATTTTGAGGCCTTATATTTTCAGTTGAATCATCATTTCTCCTCACCTGTACCACAAGAAGAATTGCATATGCGTAACTTCGTTTTTTGATTGAATCCCCTAATGTGTGCAGCAGAACAATCCCCCTCTTGCGCTAGCATTCTTCGCAAGTGTCAGTTTGCATGCCAGGTGTAGTGACATTAGGTCACGGGGCAGAAAAGATAGGAGCTCAGAGATATTAGTAGCGTTGAGTAGTTAAATCAATAAACATTTTGCGGAAAACATTTTCCCCGCATCTCTCCTGAAACATGCCAGAGTATTCTTCCAGTTGAACTAATGCCAGCTCGTCTTTCTTCCGCTAATTTTAAGACTAAACTCTATCACCGAGATTTTCGGGCCAACCATTGGTGCCATCTATGATCTCGGGTGGCAATTATTACCTTTATATTGCACAGAGTGAGATGGAAATAAATAATAGTCTCATCACGCTATTTATTTTTTGATTTATCAACACCAAATTAGCAGCAGGTAACACTGATTATCGTCTATGTTGAGTTGTTAGTATGAGGCTGCTACTATCAGAGTTTTTTTTTTTGTAGGATTGTTTTTTTTGTGTAAAGATTCTTGGTGATATTTGGATTTGGGTCATTCCATGTCAAATCAGCCAAAATTTTGGAAAAAGTTAATCACTGATCACAGATTTCAATCATCTTTGGTATAAATGTTAATACACATAAGATGTCTAATTATCAGAAATATTTTGAGTCAAAAAATTTTTTGTAAGGAGTTATAATCATTTAACCTAAGGAGAAAATATACAAAGTGACTAAACTTTTTTTTTTTTTTTTTTCGTTGCTTCTATGGTAGATGTGAATACCAAACTTGGTGTACTGATGTACTTGGTGTACATGATTATGAATTCATTAAAAAAATTAAAATTTAAAAATCTAATATGGTTTAAAAAACAATTAAAAAAACAAAGTTTTAAAATGTTAAAAAAGAGATGTGGGCCCATATGTAAAAAATTTAAACTGACCTATATTGTACACTATATTCCATAGAAATATTGAAAAAAATTTGGAGTGTGGTCATTTCTTTGATAATGAGTAAAAAAAATTTAAATTTTACCAATGTTATGGTTAATAATGCACTTCAGGGGACCACATTGATGCTCTTGCATCTGCGCACTAAATGGAGAGGCTACTGATTGAGTCCCGATCTGGCTACCAACATGTTTTGCTACTTGCACACAAACACGACTTTGTAACTCCCAATACCATATCGCTGCTACATACATATATACAAAATCTTCATGCAGCCATGGGCTACGGAGGATTTTTTTCTCCAGGAATTTTTCTCTCCAGACATCTATTCTGAGCTACAGCTGCTGCATTTGGCCACTCTACGCCAATTCTAGCAAGGTCCTGTTTGACATTATCTGCCCATTGCATCCTAGGTTTCCCCTATGGTTATGGGCAATATGGCTAAACCAATGGAGTCTCCCTTTGCACGATATGCTGCTCAAAGGAGGTTGATAACTCCTTCAAACCTCATCATTACTTACAAAGTCGAACCACCTAATGCCCAAGATATTGTGTAAGCATCTAGAATCAAAGACATCAAGTTTCTTGTTATACTGCTTATGAAGGGTCCATCTTTCGCTACCATAACTAACCTTAGAAAGAACCAAACTATTATATAGCCTAATTGTAGTCTTTAGGTGTACACTCCTATTTTTCCACACTCTCCATAGATTCTTAAAAATTCCAGTGGCAATTACTATTCTTCTATTTATCTCATGCTGCACATCACCAATATCTGTTACATAGCTTCCAGAAAATTAAACTGAGACACTTGTTCAAGAGTGGAGCCATTCAAAGCAACTGAAGCACCATCTTCCTGACCAATTTTCATCACTTTAGTTCACAAAACCTACTCTATTACCAGTCTCATCAACAGCCTTAATGAATGAATTCATCTCATCAGCATCATTAGCCAACAGGGTCAAATCATCTGCATAATCTAAATCAGAAATTTTGAAATCTCTAGACCATTTAAAGCCAAAATCTTTCCCTTGCAAAGACTTTCACATAACATAATCAATAGCCAAAGAAAAATGTAGACAAATGCATATGGAATACCTGGTAATCTAACTCCACTAGCAATGCTAAACCAATTGCTACAAGATGTATGAACTCTCACACGACTCAGTGTTATTACAGAGAGCTTTCATTACACTGACTAATTTACCAGGTATTCCATATGATAGCATTAACAATCAACCACAAATTATGTTGATCAACAGTCAAAAACCTTTTTGAAATTTATAAAACTAGTAACCACAGGTTCTGAAACTAAACGTTTCCGAAGAATCTGCCTAATAAGTGAAAATATTTGATCGATACATCCCCTACAACTTCTGAATCCACACTGTTCATCACACACTTGTCCATCAACCAAATCCTTAATTCTATTGAATCTGGATTCTAGATGCTTAAAGCAGTATCTTGGGCATTAGGTGGTTTAACTTTGTAACTAATGATGAAGTTAAAGGAGTCGGCAACCTCCTTTAAGCAGCACATTGTGCAGAGAGAGACTCTGCTGGTTTGGCCATGTTGCCCATATGGATAATTATAAATTGGCAAATAGGGTTATGAACAGTGTGCCTAAAGGCCTCAGAAAGAGGGAGAGACCTAGGATGCGGGGGGCAGATAATGTCAAACAGGGCCATGTTAGAATTGGTGTGCAGTAGCCATCCTGTGGCCGAGTGGTTAGAACGCTTGGCTACTGATCTAAGGGACCTGGGTTCGAACCCTGGGTAAGTGTAAGTGCTGTTTTTCTTCTGAGGTCCTGCCATCCTCTCAGATCTTCCACTATGGCATATAAACTGACAGGTTCTTGTCAGACCTCTTTTGCAAGCAGCTGCTTGAGGGGGTATTTATTTTATTTATTTTGCCAGATGTAGCAGATGTAGCTCAGGACAGATATGCTTGGAGAATTAAACTGCACAGTCTGGTTGGACCTCTGTAGCCCATAAATTCTTGAGGATGATGATGATAATATTTGATCAATACATACCCTACCACTTCTGAATCCACACTGTTCTTCATGCAAGTTGTCCATCAACCAAATTTAGTATGTTTCACTACCATAACTAATATTACAGTGTAATCATACAAACTCTACTTTATCTGGAACAAAAAGTAAACCTATTCCCCCGTAATTATCACAAGAACTACTATCACCTTTTTTTTTTTAAATTGGGATAACAATAGCTCTAATAAAATGTTTGGGAACACCTTTATCATAAAAAATATTCAAAATTTCAGTCAGCTATGGGACAACACAAATATTTCCAGCTCTAAGCATTTCAGTGGTGATTTCATCCACCCCTGGTGATTTATGCAGTTTTAATTTCGAGATATCCAAAGTGACTTCGGAATGTGATATAGGGCCATCATTAAAGCCAGTAATGCATCTATCCTCATTTCAAACAATAGAAGTAGAAATAATAACATTATTTAGAATTGTTATTATGAAAATATTTTACAATAACATTTATTTCATCAGCAATAAATATGATTTCATTAAAATGAAATAAAATTAAACTTTCGTATGTGCAATTTTTTCCATTCATCAAATAATTTTCCTGCCCAGGGTGCCAAATGAGCAAGAGGGTGTCAATGCTTAGTTTTTGCTTATTTGGACTACACCTAGCCCAGCAGCAAAACATGTCAGTACTGCCAGGATGATAGTCTCTCCATTTAGTACACAGGCGTAAAGAGTGTCAATGCGGACCCCTGAAGTGCATCATTAACCATAACAGTAGTAAAATATCAATATTTTTAACTCGTTATCAGAGAAATGACCATACTCCAAATTTTGTACAACGTTTCTATGGAGTATAATGTACAACATATGTCAGTCAGTTTTAATTTTTTATGTATGGGGCCACATCATCACTTTTTTTCACATTTTAAAATTTTCAGTTTTTTCAATTTTTTTTTTTCAAAACCATATTAAATTTTTAAAATTCGATTATTTTAATGAATTAATAAGGAAAATCTACATCAGTGCCCTAAGTTTGATCTTCTCATCTACCATAGAGGCAAAGAAAAACCTTTAGTCAGAATTGCAATTTGTATATTTTCCCCTTAGGTTAAACGATTATATAACTCCTTAAAAAACGTTTTGACTTAAAATATTTTGGACAATTAGACATCTTATGTGTACTAACATTTATGCCAAAAATGATTTAAATCTGTGATGGGTAGTGAACATTTTCCAAAATTTTGGTTGAATTGACATGGAATGATGTTTTTTTGAATAAACGTTATTTGTTTTATGAAATAATTTTGACTTTCAAATTTTTTTCTCTTGAGCAAAGTTTATTAAGATTTGATTAAAGTGTAAAATTTATATTGACAATTACTAATATAAGTTCTTTTCTGCAGTAACATCACTAATAAATAAGAAAAGAACCCTTATTTAATTGGCAAGAGAAATTGCCTGGTGCCTGAACTATTCTGTAACCCAATAACACATTTTTGAATTAATTACGAGGCCCATAATAAAGAAAGTTGCATACCTAAGCAGGGACTGTATATATATATATATGCATAATTCTATGTTATTGTTATGAATTTTTAATAGAAAATTTGAGTATGGGTTTAAAAGAATGCTTAGCAACAAAAATTATAAATGAACTAATTTATTGCAAAAGTTTTAAACCACATATATAAAATAAATTCAACTAAAAAAAATCCTTGTCTTCATCAGTATGAAGCTAAACCATCAAAAGAATGTTTCATATTGTCTAACTATACTTCAAATAGGCGTATTGCAGTTTTTACACACTCTATTCGAAGCATAAAGGAATACTTTTTAGACTCTACCTATAAATAACCGCTCTCATAGTTGATTCAAATATTTAGAGGAAAAATTGTCTTGAGCCAGGTGGGATATGAACCCATGACCTCCTGATAACATGTCAGGTGTTCTGGACCACTGAGCTACTGGCCGCCAATCAGCTCAGTGGTCCAGAGCACCCGACACGTTATCAGGAGATCGTGGGTTCATATCCCACCCGGCTCAAGACAATTTTTCCTCTAAATATTTGAATCAACTATGAGAGTGGTTATTTATAGGTAGAGGCCAAGATTGGTTGAGTCTATTAATTTATTTACTTTTTAGAACATTCAATAAGTGACACAATTATTTTTGCATTACCAAGATGGATCGGATCCAAACAGTTGGGGTGGTACGCTTCTGCAGGTTTTCGCCAAATGTACACTACCAGTGGTGGGAAACGATGTGTAGCATGATTCATCAGACCAGATGACATGTTGCCAGTCTTTAGCATCCCAGTTTTTATGTGCTTTGCACCACCACCTTACACATTTTGTTGCATTGATGTTGGTAATCGGAGGTTTGTGGATCGCAATACAGCCATAAATAACGGCACGATGAAGTTCCCCACAAACTGTTATGATGGAAATGGGATCATTGTGACTTGTGTTCAACTCTGCTGCTATTTGCAGTGCTGTGGTCTTGTGTTTGCATTGTACAATCCATGCCGAAGATTGCCTATCCTGTCTGACAACTCTCTATGGCATTAACAATTTGTACGTTTGGAGGTAACACCCTGCCCTTTTTGATAGGTAGTCATAATCTTTAATAGAGTTAACAAAAATTAGAGTTGATGTACACAGTGCGGTAATTAAAATTAAAGTTATTTAACTCTCTATGACACTGTTAAATGTTTTTAAGCACTTCATCACGTGGACTATGCTATCAAGTATCAATAATTATTAAGGAGAGATTTATGTACCATGCCATAGAGGATGGGTAGTAACAGGAACTTCTTGGGATACTTTTGGTGAGAAATTTAAAATTTGACGTTCTTGCTGGCAAGTGAAATCTCAGTGGAGATTAAAATAAGGATGACGGCTGCCAATGGTCTACCCACATTGGCGAATGAAATAACCATTTATACTTTTGATAACATAGAGTGCTTAAAAAGTTTCTGATCCACGACACATGTTTTGTGCCCTTACTATCGGTGCTTCATTAGGTGGGAAGTGAGGAACTTAATGCAGGAGAAGCAGTTGGTTGTTGAGCGCAGGGGAAGGATGAGGTGCCATAAATTGATATGTCAGTGGCTTAGCTCCTAGGATCGGAGTGGTCAGCAGATGTGCAGGTGGCTGTAATGTGATCTGCATGTAATAGAGTTTGGGAGAGGGTGTGGGATTATGAAAAAATGACAAGATCTGCATATGTCAAGGGTGTAACGCTCCAAAGAAATGCAAAATACATAGAATAAGTTAAATTAGGGTTCAAAATATCAGCGAGCGTTAATGAGTAAGAATCCAAAAATGATTGTCAAGTTAAATATCTAAATATAATTAAAACTTAATTCACGTTGCTCAAGAGAAAAAATTAGTAAAGACTCAAAAGGTTTAAATGACAAACAAATTTATTTCCAAAAATCACTGACCAAAACTTCAATGAAGAAGATACATCAACTGAGCACTCTTCCGTGCTACATGCTTATGCTCTGAGAACTCACTGTGCTATGTGCTCTCACTTGTGCTATCTCACTATTCTCCTTACTATGTGCTGCTGTGACAACATGTCATCAGGCTTTTAACAAGAGCCGAACGTGTCATGTTGCACGCCGGGAAAGACATTTCATTTACATAAAATGACGAGCGACACAAGCTATGACGCAAGAGGGGGCGTGTCCTTGTGCACGCGCTTTAGCAGGTGACAGTCGGAAGATCGGAGTTGCGCATGCACAACTCCTAACTCTTGGAAACGAGCGCTGTGATGCCAAAAAGGAAATAAAAATGCCCAAAATGATAACTATAATGTAAATTAAACAAAACTGGTTAAGGTAAAGTAAAAGTGAATGATGGGGCATCACTCCCCCTTCCAAAGGGAGTCAAAAGATTTGACCTAACAGATTTTGACGAGCAAATTTTGAATAAAGGACACATCTTACGTCATTTACACATGGCTGAACTTAAATAAGTAAAAGTATGCTAGCGCAAATTTTGATGAGACGAACTATTCTCACTTTGACACAATTTTCCAGCACAACCAAAGGTACCTCCTCCCATTTTCTCCTATCAAAAATGTGTTTAACAGCTACCCTAGTGTAATTTATACCACTGGCAGTTAACTGTATACTAGCATCATCGGTCTACCTAGTATCACATTCTGATACAAACTTGAAATTGGCATAACTTGAACTGTACAGAAAAAAAACGGGTTAAAGCACTCCTATCCTTCTTAAATTCTAGAAAGGTTAAAGACACAAAAAGAGAAAAAAATTTACATACGTTGCTAGCGGGGTGATAACTTCCGCTTATCCCCTAACCACAGTCAAAAAATATGTGAAAGCTAAATCTTCTTCTAAATCACATAAAAAAAACAGGTATTCGAACACCGTTATCTCCTCCTAATTACAATCAAATACGCAAAGCTAAGAAAATTAAAATTTTTACAAACAAGCGGGATTGTAATCATCCGCTAATTCTTCTCCTAAACACAGCAATCGCGAGCTAGCTGAAATAAAACAATAATTAAATACCTCCCCCTTCAGAGCTAACGTCCCCCTCCCAAAGGAGTTATGATGGTAACAACTCGGTCACCAGACTATGCCATTTAGGGACAGCTACAAAAAGGTACACACACAAAAAAAATTCTGCCATCGTCATGGTCATCTCATGTATATACAAATAAATACTGCCAATGTCATCCCAAAAATTTCGCATCATTGACACATAAATATCACTGATGACAATGAACAGATTTAAACACATATACATAAATCGTATCTAAGAATAAAGAAAAAAAAGTGTAAATAATTTATAATATACAACGATAGCATTTCAGCCAATAACTTTTACATGAATCTCATTTTCTTTACATACATAAATTCACTTGGGAATGCACATTATTTTACAATACAAAATTCAAAAATGAAAAAATATTAAATAACTAATTCTCTTTCACTCTCCTCATTCATATCCATAAACATTTAACAATTTCTAAACTTCCCAATATCGACTTACAAAATTTTCAGCTATCAGTCAGCTGAAACGAAAAAATCTACAAAAATACCCTTTAAATCACGTTAATACAATATAACAACTAGAACTTCTATGAACAAGAATACAAAAAAATTCTTTTCACACCGTATAAACTCGAACTACAGTAAATTCACTTTCCAAAAATAAATATCGAACTCCAAAGTTTCAACAAGAAATTAAACATTGCTAACTATATAAATCACAATAAGGCATCTTCTTCGTCTTCATCTATTCCAAAGAAAAGAGAACATTTATAAATCAATAAGTGCCAAGTGGAAGAATAATATTATACTTAAATTTCATTGTTGGCACTCTGTGGCGATAAATCATCCAGTCGGGTTCCGATGACATCTCTCCGTCATCGTTGGCTTGGTTCTCATTAACTCTTTGCTGATTATCTCACATATGACGTCATCTTTCTATGTTGACTGCTTTGCTGCCAGTTGTCGCTCTGCAAGATCTGGTTGTTTCGTCGATATCTCGTCACGCTCTTGACGTCGATGGAACAGCTGAATCTGGCTTTGTCAGTCTTTGTCCTGTCATATGTAATAGGTGATAATCTAACCTATTCTTGTCTCTTCTGCTTGGTAAAGGTTCAACATCATCATCATAGCCATCATTCTCCTAGGTTTGTTGTGGAGCATCTACTTTTAATCTGGAAAAGTCTATAGAACTGTTGTATTTTTTTATATTTACAATATTAAAGTATCCCACTGAGGCATTAGTGGTCATATTCGCCAATTCATATAGAAGAGGAGAAAGTTTCTTCCTTATAATGTATGGTCCAGCATATAATGGTGCAAATTTCTTTATGAATCCTCTTTCTTTATCACTCTTATGATGTGTTTTAACCAAGACCTTATCACCTATTTTAAATTCCGTATGTCGTCTTTTATTATAATCTTCTCGTTGCTTTTGTTGTGCTCGTAAAGGAATTATCTTGTGCCTTTGAAATGGCTCAAATATGCTGTTCCGTTCTAAACTCAATGGATTGTGGAGATGCAGGTCGGCCAGTGAGTCTATCCCAGGGTAATGTCAGCTCTCTCCCAAGAAATATCCTTGAAGGCGTGAATTTGGTGGTTTCATGTAATGAAGTGCGTAAAGCAAAGGAAAACTGTTGTAAATATTTATCCCAGGTACTATGTCTATTTTCAACGTAAGCAGCTATCATCCTACCAATATTTCAATTTATTCTTTCGGTCAAATTTGATTGTGGATGATATGGAGTTGTATATATGTGTTTTATTTGAAACATTTCACATACTTCAGCAAGCACATTTGAAATGAATTGGGGCCCATTGTCCGAAATTATACTCTTGGGTACCTCGTATCTGCATATAAACACATTTATAAATTTCTTTGCTACGATTGTTGCTGTTGCATTTCTAACAGGAAATATTTCGACCCATTTCAAAAAATAATCTACTAACACCAGAATATATTGGGATATCGCTTGCATTTGTGGATACGGGCCCATTAAATCCATGCCAACTAATTCCATGGGTTTATTGGAGGTCATGCTTTTCATAAGACCACAAGGATGGTTCTGATCGAATTTCATGGTTTGACAAATTACGCATGTTTCTACATGGGTTTTTACGTCTTTTTTCAAAGCTGGCCAATATGATCTTTTGGCCACTTTCTGATAGGTTTTCCGTGTACCTAAATGTCCAGCTGAAGGTACATCATGTAATTCTCGGAGTACGTTCGTTCTTAAATTCTTTGGAATAAATGGGTGATAACTGCCTGTTTGACTCGGTTGTCTGCAGTAGTACAAAATATCGTTAATTAATCTGAAATGTCTGGCTCTTCCAACAATACTTGATGCTATACTAGGATCTAGAGGTAATTCATCAGTTTTCAAATAATGTTACACGTTTCCATATTCTAAATCTCTTTGTTGTTCCTTAATTAAATGTTCCTTGTATTCGATGGGAACTATTGTGGCCAGTGAGGGAGCAAAAGGCTTATCTTCGAGCTCTGGCGTAACTTCTGCCGGCCACACGGGAGCACGGGATAATGCATCTGGTAGCTGGTGCGCACTTCCCTCTCGATGCTCTACCTTGAAATTGAATTCTTGAAGGCGTAATGTCCAGCGCATTAGACGACCTGTTAGATTGGTGGATGTCTGTAACCATTGTAAAGCAGCATGGTCGGTAAAAATAGTAATGTTGGACGTGTCTAATTGTACTTTAAAATTTTCTACAGCCCATATTACGCTTAGACATTCTTTTTCAGTGACTGTATAGTTTATAAAGTAGTAAGTGTATAGTTTCTTTAAGTGTGACTCAAACTGCAACTGACATACATGATAACATGTTCACAATTGTCATTCTGTACTAGGCTCAGCATAGCACCGAGACCGACATCGGAAGCATCAGTGTAGATGTTAAAAGGTTTGCCTAACTGCAGCAAGGCCAACATGGGAGCATGACACAAAGCATCTTTTAAGGTCTGAAATGCTGTATCGCAAAGAGGTGTCCAATGGAACCGTTTTCGCTTTCGGCGTAATTCACATAAAGGTTCGGACAATTAGCAAAATTAGGTACAAATTGTCGGTATCAACCACACATTCCTAAAAATCTAAGTTGTTTCGAATTGCGCAGTGTGGGAAATCGTTCTATGGCTTTGACCTTATTAGGTAATGTTCTTACTCCATCTGTATTAACATTGAAACCGAGGTATTGAATGTCTTCTTGGAGAAATGTGCATTTAGAATTTTATGGTGTCCGGCTTCTCTTAACCTTGCAAATACCGAATTTAAATCACATAGATGCTCTGAGAAATCAGTAGAAAAAATAACTATGTCGTCTAAGTATACTCAATTTTTCCTTTTAGGTCACTCAGAACTACGGACATAAGACGCTGAAACATGGCAGGTGCTCCTGATAAGCCAAATGGTAAGCAACAAAATGGGAATAATCCATCTTTTGTGAAGAAAGCTGTTTTGGGCCAATCTGGTGGATATACGGACACCTGCCAATATCCTGAAGACAAATCTACCGTGCTAATAAATTTCTTGCCAGCCAGTTGTATTAGTAGATTCTGAATAATAGGTAGTGGATATCTGTCGGGGACTATAACAGCATTTAATTTTCGATAGCCCATGCAAAATCTCAAATCACCAGTTTTCTTTTCAACGAGAACGACTGGTGAAGCCCAAGGGCTAAAACTTGGTTCTATTATCCCATCCTTTAACATTTCTTTAATTTGCGTTGAAACTATTTCTTCTTTACTGGGAGGATAATTATATGGTTTTCTATAAACAGGTCTACTATTGCTTGTGTTGATATGATGTTCTAAAATCTGACATCTGCCAGGCTTGTTGTTAAAAAGTTCGTAATTAGCATTGAGCAGAGCTTCTAACTTAACTCTCTCACTATTATCCAAATGAGTGCTTTCAGCATGTTTTCTAATATCTGATTTTATCTGATCGATATCAAGTTTTTCTTTCATTGTTGCTTTCAATGAAATAGTATTATTGGCAAAATCAAATTCAATCAAGTGTTTTCGTATTGCATCTATTCCTATTAAAGAGTCATATAATAATTCACTTATTACTAAGAATTCAAGTCTTATCTGCACATTATTTAAAGTGATAGGTAACTCAACAGTTCCTTGCGGAAAACACTGCTTCGAAGCACAAGCTAAGTTCAAAGGTCCACCGGACCACGGCTGCAATTTTAGTGTACAATTTTTCTGAATTTTATCCCATACTTTCTTATGTAGACATGTAATATCAGCTCCTGTATCAACGCGAGCTATGAATTCGGTCTTATCGTGATAAAGCTTCACGAAAGGTAAATGTAGGACATTATGTATACCCACAGTAGCAAGACTTAACTCATGAGAGGGCTTTTCTTGAGAAACTTTGGCCTCTCGCTTCAAAGATCCTAATACAAGTTTCCCAAATTTTTATTCCTTTGATAACAATATTTTCCGTGTGTCCTAGTCGGCCACAAAAATTACATAGGAAAGTTTCTCTATTTTGTTTAAAAAAAGTTTTAGGTCTAGTATCATGGTTCAAAGCTTGATGTGGCACAAAGTCTCTACTTCGTTCATTCTGCATCATTTTAGGTGCATTCAGCTCAAATTGTCGGGACTGTGTAACTTCCGGTTGTGTGGGAGTCATTCTACAAGACTCAACCTGATATCGCTGCTTTGGCGGGGATTGCATCCATTGTTGGTTAAATGCAGTTGCTGCAGATTCTTTTCTTGCAGTATATTGCCAAGCGAATTTGTCTAAATCTGAAATCGAGTTCACGTTTCGTACTTCTAGGAATTCTCTAATGGGCAAAAGCAATTGAGACAATATGCAATTTACAATATCAGTTTCGGCGGCATCAGCATCGTACAGTTGGTATAATTCTACTGTACCCCAGATAAATTTTTCTATGTCATCTCTTTCCCTTTGTCTTCGTGAAAACAACTCTGTAGCTAGTTCTGTAAAATCATTATAAGCCAGATATATGTCCATGATTTCGATTTTGAATTCTTCGCAATGTTCAATGCCATGACGACATCCTACATTATTCCACCATTGCTTAGCACATCCAATTAGACAAGATACTGCTAAAACAACTTTTTTTATCACTTGGTACTTCATGTAAAGGGAAGTGCTCCTCCGTGGACTTGACAAATATCCATGATGACGGACGTGTCGAACCTTATCTCAGGTAAAGGCCAATTAATGTAAGGACTATAGTTAATAGATGGGTTGGCAAATCGTCATTGTGGCGGGGTGTAATACTCTGTTGTGGCGGGGTGATAATACTCTGTTCTATCACTTGCTTCTGACAGAACAGAAAATGGAACCTTACATTCAAAGTTTCTATGTTGGTGAACTGACGTAGCATTGTCAGCAAATTTAAGGGTTGTTGTCGTTCCCCTTCCTCCCGATGATCATCAAGCAGATTCATTAGCACTTCTGCTTCATTCATTACATCTTGCAACCTACCCTTGACCCTGATTGGCGAATAGGGTTATGAACAGTGTGCCTAAAGGCCTCAGAAAGAGGGAGAGACCTAGGATGTGGTGGGCAGACAATGTCAAACAGATCCTTATTAGAATTGGTGTGCAGTGGCCAGATGCAGTAGATGTAGCTCAGGACAGACTTGCTTGGAGAACTAAATTGCTCGGTCTGGTTGGACCTCCATAGCCCATGGTTGCTTGAGGATAATGATGATGAATTCATAATTATAATGAGTGCAGTACTTTTAGTGAATTAATAAATTTCATAAACTGAAATTTGGGGTTAAGATAATTATGTTATTTAGGGTCTGAATAATGGTTTTCTTATTGGTATTGCTATTGGGAGTTGTGTGTTTGGGGGGGGGGGGTGCATTAATTGTCGATTTTAAGAGGCATTATGGAAGTGTTCTAAAGGGTTTGGTGGGTGTACATTAGTGCAGGTGGCAGATGGTGATTGGTGATGAGAGAGAAGAGTGTAAGGGGCATGGAATTTCCAAGGTGTATGTTGTATCCCCTAAGGATCAGACGCCACGCTGGAGGGAGGGGGGAAATGTCTGCGTTGCAGAGTTCAGCCAGTTTTATGTTAATGAGGATATATTTTATGTGATGGCTAGTTGGAATTTGGTAGGTGGGGATACTATAATTTTAGCAGAGTGAAAATTAGTGGGCAGATTGTTTTTGGTGATTGCTTGAGATAGTACTTTTTTTGTAGTTTATTTAAGATGTATTTATGCTCTTTAAGTCGGGCATTAAATGGGTGTAAGATTTTACCTATGTATTTGTCTTTGGGGAAAATTTTACTTGTGGGATCTTTGAGTTGGATGTAGTAAACTCCTCCAGAGCTGGGTATATGGTCACGATCGTTTCAAATGAGTTTGGATATAGTGTGTGACATTTTAATTGGGGCTTTATAATGGAAAGGTTTTAGGTTATTTTTAACAGAGTATGTGAAATTATTATTGATGCATGGTAGGGCTATTGTGTATTTTTGCATTTCTTTATTTATAGGTGTAGGAGGGTTTTGGGATTGTTGTTTCCTCTGATTTGTTTGTGAATTTTGTTGATGGTGTGTGAGGTATATCCGCCCTGTTCAGTGATTTCAAAAATGTATTTTGTTTCATTGTTGAGTGCTTCTTGTGTATTGCAGTGTTTATGGGCTCTGGTAAAGTGTGAGTAGAAGGTTGATAATTTGTAGTTGTTTTGGTGGGCAGAGGTGCTAATTATTATGCTAAGTATGAATGTAGGTTTTCTGTATACAGATGTGTATAGTTTAGTGGAGGTATGGTGTAAGTTGATGTCTAAGAAAGGTAGGTGTCCGTTTTATTCCTCTTCGTGTGTAAATTTAATGGTTGGGAGGACTGCATTAAATTCACATAGTAATTTCTTTAATTCTTCTTTGGAGTGTTGCCAGATGATTAATATATCGTCAATATATCAGGCATATAGTAGTGGATGGATTTGATGTACATGAAGAACTGTGGTTTCTACATGATGTAGAACCGCTTCCGCCAACAATCCAGAGTGGGGGGAGCCCATTGGGACATCTTGGTTTTGGACGAAGATTTTGCTGTCAGTTTGAAACCATTTACTTTTAGTGACTTGGTCGAGGGCCTCCTGTGTGCTGAAATATTCAGGTGCCGCTTCAAGCCATTTCGCCTTAAGTCGTATAGTTTCATCGAGTATCAGTGTGTTAGGGTAGAGTGCGATGACATCAAATGAGTGTAGGGTGCAATCAAAGGTAACAGTTATGGTTTTAAGTTTGTTGATTGGGTCCATGCTTGACTGTATGGTACTGGGTGTGGGTGGGAAATATGGGGTAAAGAACTGAGAGTGCTTTCTCTAGGTTATATGTGGGAGAATTTTGTTTGGCAACTAGTGGTCTAAAGGGTTTTAGAGGTTTGTGTAATTTAATTTTGACAAATAACTGGGGGATATTGGGGTATATTGGGTGTTTGCAGGCTTTAGCTAAGTTTGCCAGTAAACAAGGGTCAGTTTTCAAGTGTGCTAATCTAGTTAAACTTGTAGGGAGTGGGTCGTATGCAATTTCCAATGCTTGTAATTCATCAAGGGTTAGTTTTAATTTACTGGTGTAGTCATTTGCATCTAATAATACCAACTGATCAGTTTTATTGGCGAGTGTTGTTTTAACGCTATTATCTTTTTTCAGGTTGTGGAGCATTTTGATTTCGTTTAGAGTGTTGGTAACAGGTTGGGTATTGTTGAATGCCTGAATGCTGCGATAGAATTTAAATCTTAATTTGTCTTTGTGTAGTTCAGGTATAGTGTTCCAACGTTAGTTGTAAGTGACGAATGTAAGGACGAGAGGTTCAGGAATGGAATAGGTTTAGGAGTTGGGTTATTAACACGACTTCTATTATATGTTGTGGAATAGTGGTTATGGACTTTTGGGTTATTAATTATCAATTTATCTTGGGTGTTGATCTGTGAGGTACGTACGTTATGGGTTAGTGGGGGTGGGATGTGAGTTGTGGTGATATTAGGATTTCCGAGATGGGGGAATGTTGGTTAATGGTGGGTTGTTACTGTTGGTTGGGTTGAGTTGCTGATGCGGAGCTATGGTGTGGTATCTCTGTTGTGAATTTATAAGGTTATTAAGTTTATGGGGGTGTGTCTTGAGTATTTGTTCTGTGTCTCGATCTATAAGGTTATGCATTCATCCAAGGAGATGGTCAAATTCTTTATTGGATAACTGAGTGGTGAGTAGCAGATATTGGGAATATTTTTTTCTCCACATAACTAATATGTTTTCTTAGATATCTTATTGTTGCGTTAATTAATTTAGTTTCGGTTGTACAAATTATGTGTGCCAGATAATATGGGAATTTAGATATGGGTGGTTGTATCCATTTAGGGGTTACTTGGTTATTTTTACAGGTTTTCAGAAACCTAAGGTGCAGTAATAATCTATTTAACTGCATACGTAAGTTAATAAGTGCTTGGATGGGTTCATAACACGTCTAACTAGAGTGCGAGAGGTACACAGTGTGGTAATTAAAATTAAAGTTATTTAATTCTCTATGACACTGTTAAATGTTTTTAAGCACTTCAGCACATAGACTAGGCTATCAAGTATCAATAATTATTAAGGAGAGGTTTATGTATCATGCCGTAGAGCAGTGGTGCCCAACCTTTAGTCTATCTTGAGCAAATTAAGAATTTAAAAATTTTAGGCAAGCCGCACATAGGACGATGACCTTTTTTTTTTTGAAAAAATCAGCAACAATAGGTAAAAGAAAACACAATAATATTACACTACTACTGTTTGTTACTACTACAAATTAAATACAATATAGGCAAACAAAACTTATTAATAATCAATGTGAAGACTGACATTGCATGTTCTTCAGCCAGTTTATTGTACTCTGGTACATAAGGTGTTGCAGCAAGAGTCATACAATCATTCAGACGTTCGTTTGTTATTCTGGATCTGAACTTTGATTTTAAAAATTTCATTGTCGAAAAGCCACTTTCACAAAGGTAAGTTGATTCAAAGCAGGAGTTTAACCTTTGAAAAGTTTCCTTTACAAGTGGATATTTTCTCTCATCCACAAGTATCCAAAAATCAGTTTGTAATACTCTTGTTTTTAATTGTAGGTCAGATTGAAAATCAATTATTTCCATTTCTAAATTACCAACATTTTTATTCAACATACTTGCAATCTTTTGCGATATTTCAGAAATATTAATATCAACAAATGGATTTAAAATGAATGAAACGATTGAATGAATTTTACGAAAATCAGAAAATCTAATTTCGAAATTATTTTTAAGTTCAGTGAGATTTTCAGAATGCATTTACACTTACTATTAATTCAAAAAGAGTTCTTTGTTTCCCCTGAAGTTCAAGATTGAGCTTATTCATTTTGATTGTTATTTCTGTAAGAAAGGATAAATCTGACAACCAGCCATGATCATTAAGTTCTTCATAAGTTTTGTTTCTGGATTCTACAAACAGTTTTATCTCTGAAAGAAGCTCTACAAATCGTTGCAGGACTTTTCCCTTACTAAGCCATCTAACTTCAGAATGTAACATTAAAGTTCCATACTCAGCATCAAGTTCATCAGTCAGTATTTTGAATAATCTGCTCTGAAGTGGTCTGGCTTGAATAGAATTTACAATTTTTTAAACAACTTTCATGACATGTTCATAATGCAACACTTTTGTACATAATGCCTGTTGATGAATGATGCAGTGATAATGAAAAAAATTTGGAAACTCAGCATCATTCTTACATAATGTGATGAAGCCAACACTAGACCAATCATGGCAGGTGCTCCGTCGATTGCTATGGACACAAGTTTTTGAAGGAGCAGATTAATTTCTTTAATGTAGTCTTTAATAACTTGGTATATGTCCTTTCCGCATGTATTTCTTTGTAGTAGCAAAACAGAGTATATCTTCTTTTACTGAGCAATCGTTAAAGACCATCCTTATAGAAATATTTATTTGAGCAATATTGCAGATGTCTGTTGATTCATCACATTGTAAACTTAAAAAAACGCATTTTTCTAAATCTTTTTTTCTTTGTAATTTGGTATTTTCAGACATTGCATCTATTTTACGAGTGACTGAATTTCTTGATAATTGAACATTTTCAATAGCTGATATAATTTCCTTCTTATTTTTAAATTCTTGAAACAATGTTTCTGATGCAGCAAGCATTGCTTCTTTAATTATGTTGCCGTCATCAAAGGGTTTTTTGTGCATTGCAAGTATATGTGCAATCTTAAACGAAGCAATTGTAGCAGCTCTTGATTTAGTCACGGACTTAGTAAATATAGATTGTTGGGCAACTAATCTGGTTTTCAATTCTTTCACTTTAGATTTTCTTAAACTGCTGTTAATAGTATATTCAGTATCATATTTTTTATGAACCGTTGTAAAATGTCGTTCTACGTTGCACTATTTTTCCAATAGCAACTGTTGAACGGCAAATCAAACAAATATATTTGTCTTAAAATAAATAAAAAAAATTTCTCTTCCCAATCTTCTTGAAAATTGTAAGTGTATGTCCATTTTTTTCTTTTTCTCTGGCTCATATTCAGACATAAATAGGGTAACTATAAGATAAATATAATTGTTAGTATATTAACCCTTAAAATAAACAAATATTTTTATACCTGGTTGAAACCATCCGTCAGTTCATACACAAATTCAAAGTTCGCTCTGTGTAAATACGGAAATGCATTAAATATTATGAAAATAAAAACATACAACCACTATAAAAAATATACATTCACTGCTCTTGTGGTGAATGATAACTCTCTGCATTAAAGGGAAGGTGAGAGGTGGGAGGTGTCAGTAGATGCACATGTCAAGTGCGCATCGTTCAAGGCCAGCCGATTGTTAGGCGTGTCACTTGGGCTGAAAGGGACGTATGTCCTAAACAGCCACTAATAAAATTTAATTCATATATATATTTATGTATAATTTTTAAAACTATTTTATTTTTAATAAACATGATTAATCTGAATACGCAAGCCACGAGCCACATTAAAAAGGTACATGAGCAACATGTTTCTCGCGAGCTACGGGTTGGGCATCACAGCCGTAGAGGATGGGTAGTAACAAGAACTTCTTGGGATGCTTTCAGTGATAAATTTAAAATTTGACATTCTTGCTGGCAAGTGACGTCTCAGTGGAGATTAAAATAAGGATGACGGCTGCCAATGGTCTACCCACATTGGCGAATGAAATAACCATTTATACTTGTGATAGCATAGAGTGCTTAAAAAGTTTCTGATCCACGACGCGTTTTGTGCCCTTCCTATCGGTGCTTCATCAGGTGGGAAGTGAGGAACTTAATGCAGGAGAGGCAGTTGGTTGTTGAGTGCATGGGAGGAGTGGGGTGCCATATATCGACATGTTAGTGGCTCAGCTCTGAGGATTGGAGTGGTCGGCAGATGTGCGGGTGGTATTTAGGGGATGCTCTGATACTTAGGGGATATAGCATACACCTCGGAAATTCCATGCCCCCTAAGCATTTTCATCCACAGAAGTTAGAATAGATAAAGCTCTGTACACATACACTCGACATTGACCCTGAGGAGCTGGCATAGACGAACCTACATACTTGCTATGGCTGCCGTGTCACTCCGATTCCGCTGAATTGCACAATGGACCGGCGGCCGTCTCACCGTCCGGTTCGACGTGGTCCGATGTTTGTTCTTGGGCCAGACATCCATTCAGCCTGCTTCATTCCTTCCTTACCCTAACTCCCCCACACTGATTTCCCCCCATAAACCCTAATGAAAATTATATTTAATCGGATATCCACATCGGTGCAGCCATACAATATACACTGACACTTATGTGTAAAATACACAAAAAACTATATACAGATTTGAAAGTGCACTGGTACTAATGCAACCTAACTTAACAAAATATTTGTATATCACACGATCTATTTCCCCCTACATCCCTAATACACAATATCCCCCCCTAACATCTTTTACTTCCCTATGTTATATATTGTCTACCACATAAAATATTTTATAATTATTTTCTGCCCGAATATTAATTCTTTTACAACTTTCCCCTACCCATATCTCTTTAACTTTTATGTACATTCTCTTCCTTCTTTATTTCATATTCGCATAACAACACTGGACCTTGACTTATCTATACTTAATAATTTAGCTTTTATTTTAATGGCATCTTATAGATTACATTCATACTCTAAGAAAATTTTATTAATGAACTAGAAAATAAATTGGAAAATGTAAAGAATACTAACGTTATATTATTATCAGGAGATAATAATATTGACATAAGAGGTAATGATAGCATTAGACATGAATATTTTAGAGATATCATGTCTAATGGTTTTGGGGAATGTCCTGAGGAAATTGATAGGAAGGAATCAAAGATATGTCTTGACCCTCCACCAAACATAACATATTATAGTAAAATAACTCAAAACCAAACTGCAACATTAACCACACCCTTTCATACTACACTCCCCCATATACCTTGCTTCTAAGCCCACTTATTTTTCCTTTTCTTTTCCTTTCCCATAATTCCTCCTTTCTATACCCATGTCACACAGACCCAGTGGCAGACTGCACGGGATCGCGGTAAAACGAAGCAAAGCAATTGCCACAAACACAGATGGCCTTAACCATAACAATGAAACCATTCAGGTTAGGAAAGTAATAAAGGTGATGTCCAGTAATTTGTCCTAATGAATGCCATATGCCTACTAATAATTCCATCTCTGAACTAACAACTTGATTATGAATATTTGTCTCTTCTCTCCTCAAACATCACTCATAAAATCTATATATTAACCATTTCTGTGTTTATCATTGTGCTAGATATGAAAATAAATTGCAATAAAATATATGAGAATATCAATATACAGTTATATCAAATAATTATATGTCTCTTATGTTTTAATGCTAATTCAAACATCTGATATTGTAATAGTATGGTTTATTTTTATGGATTACTCGCAAAAATGTATATAAATAACTAGGTGTGCCCATAACAATCTTTCAGCGATGGTCTACTCAGCACTGGGACTTTCTATTGATACATTATACAATTCCTTCATTTATTCACACCACCTTTTACAGCTACCATACATTTCCACTACACACCACCAGATTAAATAGTTCCCACTTTTCCCTCACGTTATTAAACTCACATTACCCTCCCCCTCTAATATAACTTTCTAGACTGATTTGATTTAAAACCTACTCCACTAAATATCAGTCCCCCCCCCCTTGTTCACTACACCAACTATCAGATATTCTTTTGTTCTATTCAGTGTGAGAGTTTTGTAAGATAAAACGCAATATATATAGAATATAGTCAACAGAGCTCTTAAAATTTAGATAGTGATAATGTTTGTCTAATATATAAATCCTACTTCCAAAATATTCATTTAAGATTCCCAGTCCAGCACTTCTCAAAGTCTCTCACACACCAAGCCAAAGCTCTTAAAAGGCCCACATTCCATTATCCATCCCCCAAAGCACACCCACCCTGGCAAGCAACTCGTATTGCTTCGAAGGTCATACATGAGATGCTCTCAATACACTTGCACAGATTACTGACCTTGTATGCACTTGCAAGGTCAATCTAACATACATTTACCTCTCTTTAGTTCCATAGACAAGGTCAGATGATGCCTGTTGGGGGCAGTCACGATCAGCTAAGACAGCCAACTTCCCAGCAACGGCTCTATACAGGGCTACATTCCCCCCTTATCCCCACATACTAGGGCAAACTGCTCCCTAAGCCGCTCCACTCCTGCCAACACCAACACTCTTAATTCTCACTCTTATATGCGGAAAGGAAGTGCTTTTAGTACAAGTGCATTAACTTTGACCTCGAGAGTGCTAGTCATGATGCACCAGCTATCTGCATTAACTCTCACAACAGTACTCCAGAAATAAACTACACATTATAAATAAGAAACGCCAACCACTTCGATTTACACTTCAATCGGATCATTAACACATACAAACAAATAGCACTAATTCTACCCCCCCCCCTCCTCTTTCTCCTAACTCAACATAGCTTCATGGATAGAAAACAATATTTATAATTACCACTAACGGATCTGAATTTTAACTACACCATAACTGAAGAATGCTATATAAATAACATGCCATTCAGCTGTTATTGGCAGGACTCTGCTTCCCTCTAACTTTTAATATCTTTACTATTACAATTTTAACACGATTTCTATCAGCATTACCTATAATATTTAAAGCTTGGTTCTCTTCTCTCCATAGCCTATCATACGTTTTTTCTCTTTCACACTTATTCCTATATCCTTCTTCTAGCTTATGAAATAAATACCATTATCTCTCTTAATTTACCATTGTCATGTATAATATGTGATATATGTGAACTTTGCTTCTCCTCTCCATAGTATACCTTTAGCCATTCCCTTAACTACCAATATACTCGCAAGTCTCCCTTCAGCTTCTAAAGCATATATTAATAACTATTTTAAATTATTTACTATCATAGTCATGTATTATATGTGAAATTTGTTTTTCTTATCCTCATAGTTTTTCTTTAGGCATTCCCTTAACACCATTATACCTGCGTTTCCCTCCAGCTTCTAAAGCATATATTAATAACTATTTTAAATTATTTACTATCATAGTTGTATTATATGTGAAATATATGAAATTTGTTTCTCTTATCCTCACAGTTTTTCTCTAACCATTCCCTTAACACCAATATACCCACGTTTCCCTCCAACTTCTAAAGCATGTACTAATAGCTATTTTAATTTAATTTCTACCATTATTACGTATATGTGACAATTAGTTCTCATCCCCTACTAGTATGTTATTAGCCATTCCCTTACTATCTATATACCCACATGTTTCCCTCTAGCTGCTAAAGTCTCACTCCTCCCAAGACAGTTTCTTCCCCCTGAAGACCACGGGCTCTCGTAGGCATTCTCCCCCCCTTGTTAACTAGGTCCAATGTAGTTTCTCCTGCACAAGACCTTAGTCTTCACCCCAGTAGTATACCTCTCCTTCATACCCTTTCTCTGACTCTTCCTTTGTCATAAAATAAACATGGCCAGCTCTAGGATTGTCTTGGCTAAAATGTCTATAATATAATATGCAATAAGTTGACCCCATAACTCCCCTTTCTTTACCTCATTCTGATCTTGTCATCTACTAGCCATGTCATGTGCTCCAGTGGGGACTTGGTGTACCTGGGTCCACACTGTTTGCATTCGGCCGGCCCGCACCACTGCCTTGATGAGTGGTGACCAGTATCACTCCTCCCAAGTCGGTTTCTTCCTCCTTGAAGACCGCGGGCTCCCATTGGCCTTCTCCCCTCCCTTGATGAACCAGGTCCAGTGTAGTTTCTCCTATACTGGACCCTGGTCTTACCCCAGGTTCTCCACCCCTTTCCTCCATACCTCAACCTTTTCTCTGACCTTCCTCTCCTATAAAATAAGAATGGCCAGTACTGTCTACTACTAGCCGTGTCACATGCTTAAGTGAGGACTTGGTGCCTGGGTCCACACTGCTCTGCTTTCGACCGGCCTGCTCCACTGCCTTGGTGAGTGGTGGGGGTTGGGGGTGAGAGCCATGACCAGCATTACTCCTCCCAAGTTACTATCCTCCCCAAGGTCCAAGGGTGCCCTTTGGCCTTCTCCCCTCCCCTAGCACACAAGGTCCTGTGTGGTCTCCTCTGCACAGGACCTTAGTCTCCTGTCCCCAGCATACTTCTTCCTATCATTTTCTATTCTGTCGCCTTCTATTTCCTATATCGGCTTAACTTAAGTATAGCATTGTATACTTCTGTTTAGCTTTCAAAATTCAAAATTTCATCCCATCTAGACTCTTATTACTTCTTGGCACTTCCATTTAGACATGCGCTCAAAATTCTAAAAGACTTCCTATGCACCTCAATGATTAAAAACCCAGACTTACACTGATCTATCAGCAATGGTCAAGCTCACAATGACAGGTCCTCTCTCTGCTGTCCCACAGCAAAATGATACTCATTGAAGGCTTTTTTGGAAAGTAGATGGCGGTAAATGGCATTTCCCACAAGATGTAGTGCTGTCATGTATAGCGAAGCATTGGGTCTTGCCATATAATTTACTACAATTGTCCTCTCTCATCGCAACAATATATATAATATTATAATAATATTATATATATTGTTATAATTATTATATATATATTATACAATACAAATATATATAATATTTGTTTGTGGCTAACTGGGGCGCAGATTAAATTTAGGTTTTGACCGATGGATGAACTTTCCTTCTATAGGACTGTTAGCCATAGGTAGTCGTGTGGCGAGCTGCATCTATATGGTGTTGTCTTGCCCACGACGTAGGTAGTGGAGATTATGGCATTATCCTTATAGATGTAGTGCAGTCCATGTATTGCGGAGCATCTGGGTTTTGCCTTCATTACTAATTTCCTCTCTCATTGCCGATCCCCATTTGCCACCTGCACTAACGAACACCCATCAAACCCTTTAGAACATTTCCATAATGCCTCCTAAAATTGGCGATTAATATAACCCCCATACAAAAACTCCCAATAGCAATACCAATATGAAAACCATTATTCAGACCCTCAATAACATCTTAACCCCAAATTTCAGTTTATGAAATTTATTAATTCACTAAAAGTACCACATTCATTATAATTATGAATAATGTCACGAATAATGAAGCTCCCCTCAACATACACAGATCTTTGCGATTTCCCATAATCCACACCTTCTCCCAACCTCCATTACATGCAGATCGCATTACGGCCACCCGCACATCCACCGACCACTCCGATCCTAGGAGCTGAGCCACTGACATATCAATTTATGGCACCTTATCCCCCCCTGCACTCAACAACCAACTGCCTCTCCTGCATTAAGTTCCTCACTTCCCACCCAATGAAGCGCCAGTAGGAAGGGCGCGAAACGCGCGTTGTGGATCAGAAACATTTAAAGCACTCTATGCTATGAAAAGTATAAATAATTTTTACATTTGCCAATGTGGGTAGACCATTGGCAGCCGTCATCCTTATTTTAATCTCCACTGAGACGTCACTTGCCGGCATGAACATCGAATTTTAAATTTCTCACCGAAAGCATCCCAAGAAGTTCCTGTTACTATGCATCCTCTATGGCATGATATGTAAATCTCTCCTTAATAATTATTGATACTTGATAGCATGGTCCTGTAACGCTCCAAACAAATGCAAAATATTTAAAGTTTATTGCTCCGGATAGCTTTGACGGGCGCCAGGCAATCATTAACGAATTGCCAAAAATGTAGAATAAGTTGATTTAGGGTTCCAGTGCCAGTGAGCGTTCATAAGTGAGAGTCAAAATGTATCTTAACAAATAAAAGTTAATGCAAAAAAGATTCTAAATCAGCGTTGCTCAAGATAAAAACTACAGACTCAAAAGTTTGTAACATAACAAAATAGATTTATTTCCAAAAATAAGTAACTCACCAAGAACATCAATGAAGAAACTAAAATCTGTGCTACACACACGGTGCTACGCACCTTACTACATCTCTCTGCTCTCAAAGCTCAAGTGACAAAAATCCTAAGTACTAAATCCTTCAAGTGCCTCGCAGGGCACGGTTTTGACAATTGGGCCGGCGCATGCCGGGAAAGACATTTGCATACAATGACGGACGCAAGCTATGACGCAAGAGGGGGCGTGTCCTTGGCACGCGCTTTAACGGTTACGGTCGGAAGTTCGGAGTTGCGCGTACGCAACTCCTAGAAACTTGAAAACGAGTGCTGTGATGCCGAAAAGGAAATAAAAATCCCCAAAATGATAAATATAACGTAAATTAAACAAAAACTGGTTAAGGTAAAGCAAAAGTGAACGATGGGGCATCACAACTCCCCCTTCCAAAGGGAGTCAAGATGATTGACCTAACAAATTTTGACGAGCAAATTTTGAATAAAGGACACATCTTACGTCATTTACACATGGCTAAACATAAATAAGTAGAAGTATGCTAGCGCAAATTTGGATACGATGAACTATTCTTACTTTGACACAATTTTCCAGCACAACCAAAGGTACCTCCTCCCTTTTCCTCCTAACAAAAATATGTGTTTAACAGCTACCCTAGTGTACTTACGTACCAGTGGCTGTGACAGTTAACTGTATACTAGCATCATCGGTCTAACTAGTATCACATTCTGATACAAACTCGAAATTGGCATATCTTGAACTGTACAGAAAAACAGGTTAATAACTCCTAACTTTTCTAAGTCTAATAAATGTTAAAAAGATGAAAAGAAAAAGTGATTCATTACATTTGTTGTTAGCGGGGTAATAACTTCCGCTTTTCCCCTAACCACAATAAAAATATGTGAAAGCTAATTCTTCACCTAAATCACATAGAAAAACGGGTATTCGAACACCGTTATCTCCTCCTAATTACATTCAAATACGCAAAGCTAAGAAAATTCAAAATTTACAAACAAGCGGGATTGTAATCATCCGCTAATTCTTCTCCTATTCACAGAAATCGCGATCTAGCTGAAATAAAAAAATCATTAGTTACCTCCCCCTTCAGAGCTAACGTCCCCCTCCCAAAGGAGTTATGCTGATAACAACTCTGTTATCAGACTATGCCATTTGGGGACAGCTCCAAAAAGGTACACACAAAAAAAACAAAATTCTGCAGTCATCATCATGGTCATCATCTATATATACCAATAAATACTGTCAATGTCATCCACAAAAATTACGTATCATTGACACATAAATATCACTGATGACACTGAACAGATTTAAACACATATACATAAATCGTATCTAAGAATAAAGAAAAAAGAGTGTAAATAATTTATAATATACGATGATCACATTTCATCCAATAACTTTTACATGAATCTCCTTTTTTTTTTTTACATAAATTCACTTTGGAATGCACGTTATTTTACAATACAAATTCTTAAATCACTAATTCTCTTTCACTCTTCTCATTCATATCCAGAAGCATTTTACAATTTCTAAACTTTCAATATCGACTTACAAAATTTTCAGCTATCAGTCAGCTGAAAAAAAAAAATCTACAAAAATACATTTTAACTCACGTAAATACAATAACTAAAACCTCGATGAACAAGAATGCAAAAAAATTCAATTCACACAGTATAAACTCGAACTACAAAAATTTCACTTTTCAAAAATAAATATCGAACTCTAAAGTTTCAACAAGAAATTAAACATCGCTAACTATACAATTCACAATAAGGCTTCTTCTTCGTCTTCATCTATTCCAGGAAAAAAAACATTTTATAACTCAATCAAGTGCCAAGTGAAAGAAAAATATACTTAAATTTTATTGTTGGCACTCCGTGGCGATAAATCATCTAGTCCGTTTCCGATAACATCTTTCCGTCGTCGTTGGGTGGCTTCACGTAAAGTTGTTACTGAAGATCTCGGTCAAGTCAAGTCGTCGCTGTAGATCTCTCTCGTGACGTCATCTTCCCGATGTTCGCTGCCGGTTGTCGCTCTGCAGGCTCTGGTCGTTTCGTCGGCTTTTCGTTACGCTCTCGACGTTGATGGAACAGCTGAATCTGGCTTTGTCAGTCTTTGTCCTGTTGTGTGCAGTAGGTGATAATCTAATCGGTTTTTTTCTCTTCTGGGTGGTAAAGGTTCAATATCATCATCAGAGCCATCATTCTCCTGGGTTGGTTGTGGAGCATCTGCTTCTGATCTAGAAAATTCTATAGAAGTTTTGTATTTTTTTATATTCACAACATTAAAGTACCCTACTGAGGCATTAGTGGTCATATTGGCCAATTCATACAGAAGTGGAGAAAGTTTCTTCCTTATAACATATGGTCCAGCATATAATGGTGCAAATTTCTTTATAAATCCTCTTTCTTTATCACTCTTATGGTGTGTTTTAATCAAGACCTTATCACCTACTTTAAATTCCATATGTCGTCGTCTTTTATTATAATCCTCTCGTTGCTTTTGTTGTGCTCGTAGGGAATTATCTTGTGCCCTTGAAATGGCTCGAATATGCTGTTCCGTTCTAAACTCAATGGATTGTGGAGATGCGGGTTGGCCAATGAGTCTGTCCCAAGGTAATGTTAGTTCTCTTCCAAGAAATATCCGTGAAGGCGTGAATTTGGTGGTTTCATGTAATGAAGTGCGTAAAGCAAAGGAAAACTGTTGCAAATATTTATCCCATGTACTATGTCTATTTTCGACGTAAGCAGCTATCATTCTGCCAATATTTCGATTAATTCTTTCTGTCAAATTTGATTGTGGATGATATGGAGTTGTATATATATGTTTTATTTGGAATGTTTCACATACTTCAGCAAGCACATTGGAAATGAATTGGGGCCCATTGTCCGAAACTATACTCTTGGGTACCCCGTATCTGCATATAAATTCATTTACAAATTTCTTTGCTACGATTGTTGCTGTTGCATTTCTAACAGGAAATATTTCGACCCATTTCGAAAAATAATCTACCAAGACCAGAATATATTGGGATCCCGCTTGTGTTTGTGGATACGGGCCCATTAAATCCATGCCAACTAATTCCATGGGTTCGTTGGAGATCGTGCTTTTCATAAGACCACAAGGACGGTTTTGATCGAATTTTGTGGTTTGACAAATTAGGCATGTTTCTACATAGGTTTTTACGTCCTTTTTCAAAGCTGGCCAATATGATCTTTTGGCCACTTTCTGATAGGTTTTCCGTGTACCTAAATGTCCAGCTGAAGGTACATCATGTAATTCTCGGAGTACGTACTCTCTTAAATTCTTGGGAATAAATGGGCGATAACTGCCTGTTTGACTCGGTCGTCTGCAGTAGTACAAAATATCGTTAATTAATCTGAAATGTCTGGCTCTTCCAACAATACTTGAAGCTATACTAGGATCTAGAGGTAATTCATCAGTTTTCAAATAATGATACACGTTTCCATATTCTAAATCGCTTTGTTGTTCAGTGATTAAATGTTCCTTGTATTCGATGGGAACTATTGTGGCGAGTGAGGGAGCAAAAGGCTTATCTTCGAGCTCTGGCGTAACTTCTGCCGACCACACGGGAGCACGGGATAATGCATCTGGTAGCTGATGTGCACTTCCCTTTCGATGCTCGACCTTGAAATTAAATTCTTGTAGGCGTAATGCCCAGCGCATTAGACGACCTGTTAGATTGGTAGATGTCTGTAACCATTGTAAAGCAGCATGGTCAGTAAAAATAGTTATGTCGGATGTGTCTAATTGTACTTTAAATTTTTCTAGAGCCCATATTACGCTTAGACATTCTTTTTCAGTCACTGTATAGTTTCTTTCAGTATGACTCAAACTGCGACTGGCATACATGATGACGTGTTCACAATTGTCATTCTGTACTTGGCTCAGCACGGCGCCGAGACCGACATCGGAAGCATGAGTGTAGATGAAAAAAGGTTTGCCTAACTGTGGCAAGGCCAACACGGGAGCATGACACAATGCATCCTTTAATGTCAGAAATGCTGTATCGCAAACAGGTGTCCAGTGAAACCGCTTTCGCTTTCGACGTAATTCACACAAAGGTTCGGCCAAATTAGCAAAATTGGGTACAAATTGTCGGTACCATCCACACATTCCTAAAAATCTACTAAGTTGTTTCGAATTGCGCGGTGTGGGAAATCGTTCTATGGCTTCGACCTTATTAGGTAATGTTCTTACTCCATCCTTATTAACAGTGAAACCGAGGTATTGAACGTCCTCTCGGAGAAAGGTGCATTTGGACAACTTTATGGTGAGTCCGGCTTCTCTTAACCTTGCAAATACCAAATTCAAATCACGTAGATGCTCTGAAAAATCAGTAGAAAAATGACTATGTCGTCTAAGTATACTTCACAAATTTTTCCTTTTAGGTCACCCAGAACTACGGACATAAGACGTTGAAACATGGCGGGTGCTCCTGATAAGCCAAACGGTAAGCAACGAAATTGGAATAATCCATCTTTTGTGAGGAATGCTGTTTTGGGTCGATCTGGTGGATATACGGACACCTGCCAATATCCTGAAGACAAATCTAGTGTGCTAATAAATTTCTTGCCAGCCAGTTGTGTTAGTAGATTCTGAATAATAGGTAGTGGATATCTGTCGGGGACTGTAACAGCATTTAATTTTCGATAGTCTACGCAAAATCTCAAATCACCAGTTTTCTTTTTAACGAGCACGACCGGTGAAGCCCAAGGGCTAAAACTTGGCTCTATTATCCCATCCTCTAACATTTCTTTAATTTGTGTTGAAATTATCTCTTCTTTACTGGGAGGATAATTATATGGTTTGCTGTAAACAGGTCTATTATTGCCGGTGTCGATATGATGTTCTAAAATCTGACATCTACCGGGCTTGTTGTTAAAAAGTTCGTAATTAGCATTGAGCAGAGTTTCTAACTTAACTCTCTCGCTATTTCCCAAGTGAGCGTTGTCACCATGTTTTCTAATGTCTAATTTTATCTGATCGATATCAAGTTTTTCTTTCATTGTTGCTTTTAATGAAATAGTATTGTTGGCAAAATCAAATTCAATCAAGTGTTTCCGTATCGCATCTATTCCTATTAAAGAGTCGTATAATAATTCACTTATTACTAAGAATTCAAGTCTTATCTCCACATTATTTAAAGTGATAGGTAACTCGACAGTTCCTTGCGGAAAACACTGCTTGGAAGCACAAGCTAAGTTCAAAGGTCCACCGGACCACGGCTGCAAATTCAGTTTACAATTTTTCTGAATTTTATCCCATACTTTCTTATGTAGACATGTAAGATCAGCTCCTGTATCAATGCGAGCTATGAATTCTGTCTTATCGTGATAAAGCTTCACAAAAGGTAAATGTAAGACATTATGCATACCCACAGTAGCAAGACTTAACTCATGAGAGGGCTTTTGTTGAGGAACCTTGGCCTCTCGCTTCAAAGATCCCGATGAGAGTTTCCCGAATTTTCATTCCTTTGGTGACAGTATTTCTCAATATGTCCTAGTCGGCCACAAAAGTTACAAGTGATAGTTTCTCTCTTTTGTTTAACCAAAGTTTTAGGTCTAGTGTTATGGTTTGAAGCTTGACGTGGCAAAAAGTCTCTACTTCGTTCATATTCTATAGTTCTTGGCGCGTTCGGCGCAAATTGTCGGGACCGTGTAAATTGCGGTCGTGCGGGAGTCATTCTACGCGACTCAACCTGATATCGCTGCTTTGGCGGGAATGGCATCCATTGTTGGTTATGTGTATTTGCTGCAGATTCTCTTCTTGCAGTGTATTGCCGAGCCAATTTGACTAAATTGGACACGGAATTTATGTTTCGTACTTCTAGGTATTCTCGGATGGGCAAAAGTAATTGAGACAATATGCAATTTACGATATCAATTTCAGCGGCATCAGCATCGTACAGCTGGTATAATTCTACTGTACCCCATATGAATTTTTCTATGTCATCTCTTTCCCTTTGTCTTCGTGAAAACAACTCTGTAGCTAGTTCTGTAAAATCATTATAAGCCGGATATATGTCCATGATTTCGTTTTTAAATTCTTCCCAAAGTTCTATGCCATGACGACATCCTACGTTATTCCACCATTGCTTAGCACATCCAATTAGGCAAGATACTGCTAAAACAACTTTTTTGTTGCTTGGCACTTCATGTAAACGGAAGTGCTCCTCCATGGACTTGACAAATGTCCACGATGACGGACGTTTCGAACCGTCGAACCTTATCTCAGGTAAAGGCCAATTAACATAAGGTCTATAGTTAATGGATGGGTTGGCAAATTGTCGTTGTGGCGGTTGAAAATACTCTGTTCTATCGCTTGCTTCTGGCGGAACAGAAAATGGAACCTTACGTTCAAAGTTTCTTCGTTGGTGAACTGACGTAGCATTGTCAGCAAATTTAGGGGTTGTTGTCGTTCCCCTTTTCTCCCGATTATCATCAAGCAGATTCATTAGCACTTTTGCTTCCATCATTACATCTTTCAATCTACCCTTTACTCTTTCTATGTCGGGAGTCATTATGGCGGAATCGGCCATACTATTAGCAGACATGTTTAGCGGTCTGCTGAAATTTGGAATTTTGGAAATTTTGAAAACGTTTTATCTTGAGCAGCGCTCAAAGGTACTGCTATACAACAATAATAAAGCTATAACTAAGCTTTACAATAATATAAATTTGCTTGTAAAAAAAAATTTCTTATCGTCCTATGTACTTGTGTGTCCGGACACTTCTAATCATTACATACAACAATCTTAAATATTCAGCAATATCAAAGCTGAAACTTCAGTACCTTTGAATAATATACACAAACGTTAAGCTACTTGCTCAACAAAAATTCTCGGCTTAAGCTGCCGTTAAATCTACAACTAGTATATACCACTATTGAGCTCAAAAAAAAATTACTATCTTTAAATACTGGCGAGTCCCTGTTCGTTGCGCCACTTCTTTTATGTGACTCTTTAACGCTCCAAACAAATGCAAAATATTTAAAGTTTATTGCTCCGGATAGCTTTGATGGGCGCCAGGCAATCATTAACGAATTGCCAAAAATGTAGAATAAGTTGATTTAGGGTTCCAGTGCCAGTGAGCGTTCATAAGTGAGAGTCAAAATGTATCTTAACAAATAAAAGTTAATGCAAAAAAGATTCTAAATCAGCGTTGCTCAAGATAAAAACTACAGACTCAAAAGTTTGTAACATAACAAAATAGATTTATTTCCAAAAATAAGTAACTCACCAAGAACATCAATGAAGAAACTAAAATCTGTGCTACACGCACGGTGCTACGCACCTTACTACATCTCTCTGCTCTCAAAGCTCAAGTGACAAAAATCCTAAGTGCTAAATCCTTCAAGTGCCTCGCAGGGCACGGTTTTGACAATTGGGCCGGCGCATGCCGGGAAAGACATTTGCATACAATGACGGATGCAAGCTATGACGCAAGAGGGGGCGTGTCCTTGGCACGCGCTTTAACGGTTACGGTCGGAAGTTCGGAGTTGCGCGTACGCAACTCCTAGAAACTTGAAAACGAGTGCTGTGATGCCGAAAAGGAAATAAAAATCCCCAAAATGATAAATATAACATAAATTAAACAAAAACTGGTTAAGGTAAAGCAAAAGTGAATGATGGGGCATCACAGTCCATGTGTTGAAGTGCTTAAAAACATTTAACAGTGTCGTAGAGAATTAAATAACTTTAATTTTAAAACAGTGCCTCATGTTACACCTACTGTTTCTGCTGTTGCACGCGTTGTGGATCAGAAACGTTTAAAGCACTCTATGCTATGAAAAGTATAAATAGTTATTACATTTGCCAATGTGGGTAGACCATTGGCAGCCGTCATCCTTATTTTAATCTCCACTGAGATGTCACTTGCCGGCATGAACATCGAATTTTAAATTTCTCACCGAAAGCATCCCAAGAAGTTCCTGTTACTACCCATCCTCTATGGCATGATATATAAATCTCTCCTGAATAATTATTGATACTTGATAGTATGGTCCATGTGTTGAAGTGCTTAAAAACATTTAACAGTGTCATAGAGAATTAAATAACTTTAATTTTAAAACAGTGCCTCATGTTACACCTACTGTTTCTGCTGTTCTGGTTACTGAAGCTCCTGCAAGACATGCACCAATGATCATGCCTTTTTGGAAGTCACTGAGATCTGACATTATCGACAATTACACCACAACAGCTGTTTCACCTGCGCCTGTGGCACTGCTGTATGATAGCTGACATCGTACTTCTCCCCTTTATATACCTTGCATCACGGGTGACATCATCCCTGTGATATGCATATGGCACATGCATATACTACAATCACCATTGTTGTTTTTCTTTATTTTGATAGGCCCCTGTAGATTGATATTGATAAAAGTATTGAATCAGAAGTTTTAAATGAAAATAATGATGATGAGTTATTAGATGATAATGAACAAAGCATCGAACCAGAAATTGTTTTGACTGCAAATAATCCTGATGAATTTAACAAGTTGGGAAATTTTCTACTGTTGAAGCATCATGTAGAGGCAGGCAGAAACAACTCTGGAAGGAACAAAGCCAAGCACATAGCGAGATGTCAATGAGATGACAGCCTGCAGAGTGACAACTGCCAACATAACAGTCAACATAGAGTAGATGACATAACAAACGAGATCTTCAGAAATGCCTACACCTAACTTATTGATTGGCACAGGAATGAAGTCTCTGGGAACCAATTAGATGGTGATTTATCTCAATTGAGTGCCAACAATTAAAAATTTAAGTATATTATTATTCTACTACTGTGGCATTAATAAAATATGATATTTTATTTCTTTTCTCTGGAATAGATGAAGACGGAGATGATTCAATATTATTTATTGTTGTTTATAGTTAAGAAAGATTTTAGAATATATAGTGCATTCACATTGAAATCCCCAAAAAAAGAAATAAAAAAAGAAAATCCCAAAGTCCTAAGAGACTGATTTTTTTTCTTGAAAAGTGAATTTATTATGCAATGTTTATAGTGATAAGTTACACCTTGAAGTGAATAGATTAGTTATATGTTCTGGTTCATCTGAAATTCTTGTTGTGAACCATAAAGAGTTATATTTCGTATTAACATGATTTCAAGCATATTTATGAATTTGTTGTCTTTTTTTTTTTCATTTTAGCTGGCATAGTTGAATTGAGCATAATGATGTAATAACTTTATTTAAGTGTCAAAGCACCCATGAAGTAAGGGAAGGAATATCATAAACAGAAAAAAAAAGAATTGTAAATTAAATACACTATATTGCAAAAAGTGTCTGGACACTTGCATGTTAAATGAACGAATAGCCACATTCAAAGCTACGTAACTTTAAAAATAAACTTTTTACAGAAAAAAGTCACTCGACATAAATTGAAGATCAGAGAGAGAAGGTTAGAGCTCTCTAAATTTCTATTTTCTTTAATATTAATCTAATATTTAAATGGATATGGAAGCTGAAACATTTAAGTAAAACTTTTGCTAGTTTTGAAAATTTACTTCAAAAAGTTAAATCATAACTGTTATAACAAGTTGTTCACAATATAAATGCAATATTTGAATTTTGTGTAAGGATTTTTTGAAGTTTTCATCAATTTGGGGGGAAAATGTTTTGGAAGTGTGGTGTGTGATAACATCTCTTGTTAAATATTATATAATTATTTATTATATAATATATAGCTTCCATAACTCTTTAAATATTAGATTAATATTATAGAAAATAGAGATTTAGAGAGCTCTGACAGAGAATTTTTAATTTATGTCTAGTGTCTTTTTTTCCGTATAAAAGACTTATTTTCAAAGTTAGGTAGATTTTAATGTGGCTATTCGTTCACTTAACATGAAAGTGTCTGGACACTTTTTTTTTTCGATATAGTGTTATAAAACGTTTTAACATAAAAGTGAAAATACTTTCTTCAATAATTTATTCCAACATAAATTTTATATTTATATAATATTTTTCAAGTTTCCTTATTGTACACTGAAGTGCCATTCAATTAGGGATAGCAATCTAGTAACATGTTAGACCCCCTCTGACCCTAATAACAGCTGTCACATGATGAGGCAAGGACTCCATAAGCTTGTGTAAATGTTCCACAGGTATGGCAACCCATGAATCCTCCAGAGCTGTCCACAATTCTCTCAAGGTAGTCTCATGGAACACGGGCCTGAACACTCTGCTCGACAGTATCTCAAAGATTTTCGATGGGATTTTAATCTGGGCTTCTAGGTGGCTGATTCATTATTTCAGAGTCAGCAGAATGCTCCTGCAACCATGTGCAGTAGTCAACCTGGACCTGTGAGATGAACATTTGTCTTGCTAGTAGACATCACCTCCATTGGGATGCATGATGGCCATAAATGTGTGTAAATGGTCAGCCATGAGTTCTGCGTACTGGGATGCATTGAGAGTCGTAAGTACACATACGAAAGGTCTCACAGACATCCAGCTGAAGACACCCCAGGCCATCACTGAGCCACCACCAGCTTGTACTTTTCTGAACTGACATGCAGGATCCATGGCTTCATGGGGTTGGTACCATACCCTCAGTTTCCCATTGGTGTGATGAAATTTAAATTGGGATTCATCACTCCAGGCTATCCATTGACAATTTTCGATGGTCCAGTATTGATGTTCTTTAGCCCAGGCAAGGCATTGAACCCGGTGTCGTGATGTTAGAAGTGGGACTCTTGTAGGTTGGCGGTTCCTGAAGCTGAGACTATGAAGTTAGTGTTGCACAGTCAGTGCACTGACTTCCCAGCTGGAATCCGCATTCAGATGGGAGGTGATTTCAGATAATGTCTGGCCCTTTTCAGTCCGTATGATGTGGGTCAGATAGCGAAGCCCATGATCATTCAAGGCTGGTTGTCTTTTGCAGTTTGTCCAGGTGCTTGTTTTTTTTGCTGAAATTTTCATATTTCTGGAACACTCTTGAAACTGTTATACGAGAAAATCCAAGTTTGTTGACAATTTGAGAGATTGAGTGTTCCATCTGTCAGGCACCTACAATCTGCCCTCTGTCAAATGCATCTGAATCCTGCATCTTTTCCATTTATGCTTCTCATGATGAATGCTTGGGGAAGCCACAGCTGACAGCTATATATGATCCACTGTCATATATGACTGTATTATAGCTATAGTGTTTTATTACTACTATAGCTATAATAGAAAACAAAAAAAAAGTATCATTTTTTATGACAAAGTGAAGTAACTTACTAATACTACAATTTGTCAATTCTATACTCAGTATATGAAAAATATAACTTGTGAAACATTTCAGTCATATCAAGTTTATAACCAGTGTTTTATCATTTGCTAAATTTAATGTATCGCTGTACACACTGTATTGTACTGCATTCAAATATATGCAATTATATGCATTGAAAAGTTTTGAAAGTGTAATAGAAGCAGGTGAAAGAAAGTTTAAAACTCGAAAGTTATGTAAGTAATAATTGAAATATTTGAAAATGACCTACAGGCAGTACTCTGATATGAATTTAACAACCGGGTATGTTTTAATTTTTTTTATTTACTCTTATTTTAACATAGAAAGACACGAAAGTGCATCTAGTGAATTTTTTCATGTATAAAATTTAGCTTTCAACTATGCCAACATACTTCTTGTAAATGACATGTGCCACGCCCTGACTTATACTGGGAATGATTGCCAGATATTGCATTTATGGGAAGCTTTTGATACTAAAGTAACAAATTTATAAAAGAATTGCACATCGCCTTCTTTTTTTCAGTATTCACAAAGTACTATCGAGTCAACATATTGTATGTCATGATACCGTTTTAATTAGCAATTGTTTTAAACATATAGATATAATGTTGGGTTAGAATTTCACTTTAATTCCCAGGAACTCTGCATAAGCTGTATCGTACTGTTTTAAATGTTCAATTCGTACCTTTAACAGAATCTAGGTCAAACTTGAAACTAGTTTAAACATTGTGTAAATTCTAAAGAATCAAAATATCAAAGTGGCAGGAAAGTTTAAAACAGTTTTTATAAAAAAAATTCTGCCTGATTTCAAAAGTGATTGTTTAGAGTGAAATTATGAACTGATATTAATATTTCTGATTGAGTTTTAAAGCAGCATTCAGCTAGTATGATTAATTTATTTTTTAAATGTAATAAACAAAAAACAGTCACTAGTAGAGGCCCACATCTTTGACTTGCATCTCTTGAATATAGGGATTCTTGAAACAGTTTATACCAAGGCTACTAAATATTTGTCTACAGCATAAGAAATATATTCTTTAACCCTTGAAAAATGCAAAAAAATATAGTATTTTTGAAAGCGAACTATGAGAAAAAAGGCTGGAAATCGTGAAACATTAAATGCATGTAATTATATTATAAATTTCAGCCCCTGCCATTCTCACAGACCTTCTACTATGACCAGGGCCGCCGAGAGAATTTATGGGCCCCTATGTAATATTATGCTCGCCCCCCCCCCCCCCTTGATTGAAAACTTTTTATCTTTACAAATCATTAATAGCAATTATTCTGGACATAATGATGACATTCAGAGGAAAAAAAGCCTGTTGCGCAGTCAGGCATGCATTTTTTGCACCTTCACTGTCCACATTCAGTTTTACACCGACTTCAAACAAAGTTCTACTCCCCTTCTTAATAACTTCCAATTTTTTATTTCTCTCCTTGAGCTTCTCAGCTCCTGACTTATGCTTATACTTGTCCATTGTTCAGTTAGACTATAGCACCAATGAATATATCATTTTACTAAACAAATGACAACGAAATGGTGAAACAAATGTGCCGACAAGAGACTTTTAAACTGTTATAATTTGTAACACTGACACACAGACCACAGACGATGTTACTGGAACTCGAAACATGAACAATGTAATATACCTGATCGCACGGGTTGGGTTTGGGAGAGTCCAACTGTTGCTACTGCTGCAGGGGTGGGGTGGTTAACAGGGAAAATACAACAAATGCTGTAAGTTAACGCGGACAAAAGAAGATGTTAAGAAATGGTTCGTTCAACTACTATTAATGAGATAATATGTCATAATCCAACTAGTGTTTCTTTTTAAAAGCATATTATAACAAATAATGCTCTTATGGAATTTTATAGGATCGATATATCGCCTAACTAAGAATAATTTTTGTAAGAAAAAGTAAAGAGTCACTTAATCTGACGGGCCCTTATTGCTGACAGGCCCCTATGCACTAGTCCCCCTTGCCCCCCCCCCTGTCGGCGGCCCTGACTATGACTTTATAAACTGACAGGCTCCTGTCAGACTCTGTGGCAAGCGGCTGCTTGAGGGGGCATTTATTTTTTATTTACTATTTTGCACTCAAGTCATAATTGTTTTGGTTTCATATTATTTTATTTCCAAGCATAAATCTTTCGATTTTCTTTTTTTCTGTTTATTAGATGATACAAGTTTATTCAAGATTAATGAGATATTGGTGTTTTCGCACATTATTCAATGTATTAATATTTTGAAGATTGAATTTAGCTAAATGAAATGAGAATCAAATTAATTCTGTCATTTCTTCTCAATTGTTGGAATGGCCACCCTCAAAGCTATGCAATGCAAACATATCCTTCTCGCTAGTGATGAGTTTTGGCTCGAACATCGCCAGCCCAAGCCAGAGTCTGGCTCGGGCACAAAGAGCACAGAAGACTTTGAGCGCTTAAATTTCAAATATTTTTAAAAATTTTGAAAGTTGGAAATATAAAATTTTTTATTATAATTTAAACCTTTGAGACAGTTTTTAGTAATTGAAAATAAGCACCAGGTAGCTTTTATTTTTTGCATGTTCTCAAATTTTTAATAAATTAATGGCTCTTTGCACTTTTAATGATACTACCAACAAAATTTCAGTTTCTGGTAGTATTTTTAGTTCGAAAATAGCATTAGCATTTAATTTTGTCATGAAACGATTTTAATTAATATTGTAAGAATAAAATAACTGATTAGCTACATTCATTTCAGTATAAGTGTTTTGTGATGTACCTGAATTTCTTTTCCCCAAAGCAGACTCGGGCAGGTGCAGATTTGGTAAAACGGCCCGAAAATCGTCTCCACTTCTCACTAAACGGTCTCCTTTTAATGTTTGGCATATATTTCTCGGACTTCCCAATCAAAAGTCATTATAATAGCCTTTGTGTTTAGGCAATGTGGTAAATAAATAATAATAAATACCTCCTCAAACAGCTGCTTGCCACAGATATCTGACAGGAACCTGTCAGTTTATATGCCATAGAAGATCTGTGAGGATGGCAGGACCTCAGCAGAAAAACAACACAAACATCGATGCCTTACCTGGGGCTTGAATCTGGGTCCCTTAGATTAGTAGCCATGCATGCTAACCATATGGCCATGGGATGGCTTTTGAAATATATTAAGTGAATATTAGTAGTATAAAACAGTGATTTGCAACTGATTATATTTTATTCACAATGATTATTTAAACAAGCTAGGGGGAAAAAAAAGGACATCATATTAAAATTACACAAACAATATATTTAGCTAAAATGATAGAACTCACTTGATGTGTTTTTTTTGTCTAGCAGCCTTGAAAGTGGGGGATCTTGTTCTTCCTCTAAATCAATTGTCATGAATTCATCTAATATTAACCAGCTAGAAGATGTTTCACCAAATTCTACCAGCCTTTTTCTGACAAGTGTGGTGGGGGTGTTATTTTGTAGTGCACCAGACTACTTTTTTGATGTTCCCAGGCTCAAGTCCCGATTGGAATTTCCCCCCCCCCCCCATTCAACCCACATCTAGTTCTCAGCACAAAAGGGGACAACCGATGGGCTCAGAAAAACTACCAAAATTGTCACTCTGTCTTCAGTTAGGTTGTTTTACCTCTGAGTGGCACTTTTTTTGCACAAAATTAGGTAAATGGCTGAGTCGCATGGACCCCGAAAGGTTGGGAGAGGAGACCCACTGAACAACTGTTAGGAAACAGGTGATAGCCTCCCGTCAAGGCCATCCAGTGTATTCTTTAATGTGCACAGACCATGGCTTAATGTCCCATCTGACAGGTGACCTATCCAAGCTTATGGATGTCCCCTACTGACCGAGGACAGGATGGAAAGTTTTGTGGAGATAAATCGCAACCCTGACCCAGGTGGGACTTGAACCTGGGAACTGAAGATTTCAAGCTGGCATGCTACTGACTGAGCCATCCCTGCCATGTGTTCATGAGAACCCTACTATGATGAGTACATTGAGGAGATGCTAGATGATATTTAAAAGATTTCCACCTGTCTCCTAATGGTTGTCCAGTGGATCAATATTTTAAACAAAATTTTTTCATACTCAAAGAGTTATGAACACTTGAATATTTAACAGGCTACAAAAAATTGCCGAAATTTTAATTTAAACATAAAAGATATTGAGAAATCAGCAATGGGTGCGTTGCATCCATTACTGATCTCTTAATCTTTCTACTAGAAAGTTCTACTAGTTGCTCTACTAGAGCCAACTATGATATCAGATCTCTTAACCTGTTTTAATTAAATTTTGGGGTCAATTTTTTTGTAGCTTTTTAAATATATTCCAGCATTCATAACTCTTTGAATACTGGACAAATATTGTTTAATATCAAGATTTAGACAGATTTTATTTAGATCTTTATCTTTAGACATATATATTTTTTTAAAATCATTTGAAGAAGTTATTGAGCTCTGATTGTGATTTTCTATTGAGATAATATGGAACTGTTTCCATTTTTCTGTTCAATACATGTATATAATACAAAGACTTATTTTTTCTGAGTATACACAGGTAGCCTCATAACTCTACCTGTATTCATCCATAAAAATGAAATTTAATTTTTACATGAAGGTTATTAAGAAAAGATCTTTAATGTATGGTTGGTGATATTTTTTTTTTACCCCACTTTCTACTGGACTGCAATTCCACAGTGTCGATACCAAAAGCAAAGAGGAAATTGACATATTACTCAGAACACAATGGTCAATATTTGGAGTTTTGCAACTTTAGTGAAGGTGATTTTGTTAATTTTTTTGTAATATTAATTTGTTACTTTCATTCTAACTTCCCAGTAAATAAAATTCTATTAAAATAAATGTTTAACTTCTTTTCGACTCTCAAAATAACATTGTTGCAAGGCCACAGTATCCCCACATTTTTTCCTAGAAATAATATGATAATATTTCATTTAAAAAGTATAGAACTATTTTCACTCATAGATTATGAAACATGAAGTACTGGATCATTGATCCTGTTCAATGATTCAGAAACTCCCAATGCCGGAATGGTGTTCTGGTTTACTAATTTCAAAACATTTAGTACGGGAACGGCATTCCAGTTGAGTGATTTGCAAATATAAAGTACCAGAACGCTGTTCCAGTTCCGTGATTTGGAAACATGGATTACCAGAACAGTGTTCTCATTTAGTTGTAGCATTCCTTCTATTAATTACTTCCTCTATTCAAAAAGTCACGCTTTTTTTTTTCGTTTCAGCTATTTAATATACAGTGATTATATAAATCATATATGAAGTATGTTTTTGTATTCGAAGTTTATTTTCTTTATTTAATGGATGTATGTGTTATTTTTCTGCTGAGGCCCTGCCATCCTCTCAGACCTTCTACTATGACATATAAACTGACAGGCTCCTGTCAGACCTCCGTGGCAAGCAGCTGCTTGAGAGGGTATTTATTTTTTATTCTTTATGTAAAACTTGGATAGAATAGTAATGGATGAAATGTTAACATAATATATAATAAATTACTGATACAGCTTTTCTTTACTGTTAGATATGATGTATATATATTTAAATCTGATCGGCATTATCAGTGATATTAATGCATCAAATGATGTGTAATTATCAGGATGAAATTTGCAGCATTTGTTTGCATATATATAAGCTGACCATGATGTATTGAGGTTGCTGTTTTGTACCCTGTTAGAGGGAAGTAAAGCTCAATGGGGGAGGTAACTAATGATATTTTTATTTCAGCTACATCACAAATTGTTGTGTTCAGGTGAAGTTTTAGTGGATGATTACATGCTCTCTTTTATGTACTGTGAAATTATTATTAGCTTCATGTTGATTGTAGTTAGGAGGATTTAATGGAGGACCAATGCCTGTTTTTCTATGTACACCAATGAAAATTGGCTTCATGTATTTGTTGTTGTTGTTGGGGGAGTAAGCAGATGTTTTTTTTTGCCATTTGATGCACCAGTAATTATATTCTGCAAAAGAGCAGAATTTGATACATTTTTTAAACCTTTTAGCAGATAAGTAGATCAGGAGTGAAAGTAACAATCTTTTGTACAGTTAAGAGTATGCAACTTTTGGATCATATCAGAATGTGATACTGGTTAGACTGATTAACACTAGTATGCAGTTCACTGCTACAGTTATTGGTATGCATTTGCAGTAGGTAGCTCTACACATTTGTCAGGGTAATGGGAGGAGGTACCTTTGGCTGTGCTGGAAGATTATATCGAAGGGAGAATAGTTCATATTACTGAATTTTCATAAACATAATCATTGCTTTATTTATGTTCATCGAATTGTAAATGGTGTAAGTAGTGTCCTTATATTTAAAATTGTTCTTCAAAATCTGTTAGGTCAAATTTGTGCTACTTTTGGAAGGGAGAGTTGTAATGGTTCACCCATTCATTTTTACTTTTTCTTAACCAATTTTACTTTATTTACATTATAATTATTTATTTTGTGGTTTTACTTTGATTTGAATCATTATTTTCCTAGAGCTGTGCATGCGCAACTTTGATTTTTGATTGATAGCTGCTGATGCGTGTGGAAGTACACCCCCTCTTTCATCATAGTTAGTGCAAGCATGCGATCATCATATGCAAATGTCTCTGCCAGTGTTCTTCACACCTATCCTAGGAGCTCAGAGATGTTAGTAATGTTGAGTATTAGTGTGAGGCTGATACTGTGAAAAGTTTTTTTTTTTGTAAATAGTTGCTTTTTTTGTAAAAAGTTTTTTAGTGAATCCAGATTTTTTGAATAAACCTTATTTGTTTTATGAAATTGTCTTGACTTTCTAATTTTTTGTCATGAGCAGAGTTTATTAAGATTTGATAAAAAATTAAAAATTTATATTGACAATCACTAATTTAAGTTCTTTTCTGTAGTAACACCACTAATAAATAAGAAAAGAACCCTTATTTAATTGGTAAAAGAAATTGCCTTGCACCTGAGCTATCTGGCAACTTAAATATAAATTTTGGAGCTTTACAAGGCTTTAAGAAAGGGAAGAAGATACTCTCCTACAGAAAGGACAGAGATAACCTAGAAGCTCTGTTGGACTTGCCCTAGTTTCTCATACAACATATAACACAAAAATGAGATAATAAGTTAATAAATTCTAATTAAGAGGTTAATTATATAATTTTTTTTTTTATTTTAAAAGAGAAATGTATATAACCACTATTAGTCTCATGCCAATATCAAATTTAGAGGGAAAATTGTCTTGAACAGAGTGAGATATGTATGAACCCATGACTTTCTGATGACATTGTCAGTTACTCTGATCTCTGAGCTTTCAGCTACTAATCAAGATCTATGTTTGATAATATCAGGTTGTGGGTTCATATCCCCACCCAGCTCAAGACAATTTTACTTCTAAATTTTAATTCGATGTGAAACTAAGTGATTATTAATAAAATTACATAATTTTACCAAACTTTAAAAATTGTCAGAGTTAGAGCAATGTTTTGAATGTTAATGTTGCTGCTACTTTTATCTTTATATTTTTAATTCTTTTAGTCAGAGTTTTTTTGTATTTTTGGGGCAGTATGAGCTGGTATGCATACTGGTTAATACATGTGCTGGTAAGTATCTTGCATTTCACATTTTAATGGTTATGGTAATAATTTTAATCCTCTGTTAATTTTTGTATCTTTGATAAGTGTGCCAGCATAGCTTTTTTTAGCAAAAAAAAACAACTATTCTTTTTAATTGAGTAATTTTGATTTTAATTCAAGTAAAATAATTAAATTGTTAATGATTCTAATTTGTGGTTGAGCACAGAGGAAAACTAATAAAATGCAAATTACTTAAGATGTATTAAATAACTGAAAGATCTTCAATGAAGAGAGGTTAGTAAAAAATAAAAATCAACTGAAAAGTGTAATAATATAGATTTATATTTTCATTTATAAAATTCTGCATTGTTTTAATTTTTAGTTTGATTTTATTTTCACAGATATGAACGTGCTGATTTTGCACAACAACAGTTAATAAGGGATTTTATTAGTCATTGGATTCAGATTCAAGTAAATAATTTTTCATATAAGTTCATTTTATTGTATGAATATTGTGTTATAAAGAATGTATAATTACCAGAAAATGTTTGTGAACAATATATTTTGTTCTGTACTTCAATATTTTTTTCAGTGATGAAACACGAATTTTTGAGCAGGGGAAACAGTTACGTGAAAGCATTGCTCAAATTGGATTGGAATGTTGTTCAGATACTTGTGTTTGTAAATCATTAAACCAGATTCTGGTACTTGTGTTTCCAAATCATTAAAATTGAATGTTCACTGTTACTTATGTTTCCAAATCACTGAACCAGAATGCATTCCAGTATCTGATGTTTTGTAATCACTGAGCATGTGTAGTTCTGCACATAATTTTATATTTTTTCAAGCAAATTTTTCTGTATATTAGTATTTATATACATAGTGTAGTGGTAAGAAGGGGATTGAGAATTTAATTCCCTCCTTCTTTGCAGGTTTTATTTGTGAAGATGTTATGTTTAAGAAACCATTTTTTTTTTCATCATTTTTAAATATAACAAAATTTTTCAAAATCAGATTTCCAAAAAATTTAGTTAATTTTTGCTACTGAATATTTGATGTATAAGAATTTTCATTGGCTGACATTAGCATATGAAAAGAAACAGTAATGATCTGTCAAGGGTTTTTGACAACTATACATTGTCACATCACAGAAACAGTGGCATACTCAAGGTGTGGGGTTTGATGTTCTGGTGGGGGTTTAGAGAATGAAGAATCCTTAATGGTATATTTATTAAAATTTTGTTGGCTGGTCTATGTGCCAGAATGACCCAAGAACTGCATACTTAAAAGTGTTTCAACAGTGTAGAGATTCAGATTTATTTCTATCTGAGCAAAAACAGACACAGACTCTCTCTCTCTTCCTGATGGACACCAGCAGACTTCGTCATCTGACAATGGACACCAGCAGGAAGAAATGCACTTCATCTAGGGAAAAGTTATGAAGATATATACACACACTAATGATGGGTGGTGAAAGAAAAATATCACCACTACCATTTAAGCACTGTCCTAGAATAAATGTCCTTATACTAGAAAATGTCCAAAAGTTCACATGCAAAAACCACCACAAAAGTTTAAAGTCAATTGATGCCAATACAAGTCTATAATATACACTACTAGAAAATTGTCTACTTAGCTTTTTTTTGTCCCATTGTACACACCATATCATTACTATAGTCAATGGGAGAAAATGCCCCTTGCTTAATAGTTGCTTGATCAAGATATATGTGACCTCAGACAAAATCCTCAAAATAATGTGAAAGAGTCAACTAAAAATTTAAAGAGTCGCCAAGACAAAGGAATGTTTTGTGGAAACACAAAAGTCACTTCTCTAAATGTCCAGAGAGCCAATTACAGTGATCAACAGCTCCTGGAACACTGCACATCTGGAACTGGCTAGAATGCTCAATTCAGCTAAACCTCCACAGCATTCACATGAAACATAAAACAAAAAAAAAAGCACAAGTGTCCAATAAACATTATGTGTAAAAAGATAATTTTTCCAACAGAGTAGGATTTAAACCCACCACTCTTTTGATACATGCCAGAGTGTTCTAACCATTGACTCCATAATTTATTTCTGCAATGTGACTCTATATCTTTTGCTGAACATTCTATAATCAAAAGGCAACTTATTTTTCCAATTATTGCTAATTAATAAGATGTATATGAGGAAGTCATCCTCTATAAGTCAACTACACAAAAATTTGCATCATACTGCTACCTCAGAATAGAAACAATTACTACTGGAATTGCCTTTATACTAACAACAGATATAAGTAATAATAATAATTCATACCAATGACCATTCAGTGGCTGCTCCACAAACAACATACACAATATAGTATAAAAATTTCTTATTTATTTAAATAAACCTGAGTAGCACAATTCACATTAATTTGCCACTCAGTTAGACACTCTCTAATTCTGAGGCTTACGTAAACATTCTTAACAATCTTGACATTAACTCTTGAAAGTAACTATGGAACTATCTGCTCAATACACAACATAATTTTAAATGAAATCTCAGCAACACACCAAGACTGGACAAGTTATCTCATGCTCTAATTGACTAGTTATCAGTGCCACAGAATAAGAAGGTGTAAATGCTAAGCCTCTCCAGCTTCCAAAACATAGTAGCTAATCTGATTTACATTTATGGTCAGTTACTCTCAATAGCAGCTCAGAGCCAGAGCTGGACACACAGCTATTGTGTGACTGGGAAGCTCTGTCTATTGGAAAGGTCCTTTGGAACAAAATAAGCACACCTCACATTTGTTTATATCTTACCACTCCATACAGATACAAAAGAGGGGTGTATGTCAGGTTTTCATATGCAATACACTATTTCCAACAGACTCAGGTGATCACATTACTCAATTCTTCATGCTTTAAACATATATTGTTTATATCAAAACATTAAAATACTTCACTCCTTTACATGATACCATATCAGCCCTTATATATGCTTTAGGTTCATATGATGAAACATTTTTGTGTTGGGCACAAAAGCAATTTAATAAATTTTAATAATTCATATCCCACCAACTCAAGACAATTTTTCCTCTAAAATTTGAATCGACGTCAAGGTGCTGATTTATTAGTAGATATTGAATAGTCGAGTTTATTTCATTATTTATCATAAGCATACTTGTAAGACACGCTTTCCATCTATATGGTAAATAGAAAGCTGCTTGTGGCTAAAATTGCTTGAATAGCACCTATATGTGACATAATAGGAATGTTCATAGCATTAATTAGAGGAGATCTTGATCAGTGACAAGTAGCTCAGTGGTCCAGAGCACTTGACATGTTATCAGGAGGTCATGGGTTCATATCCCACCCGACTCAAGACAATGTTTCCTCTAAAATTTGCATCGATGTCAAAGTGCTGATTTATTAGTAGATATTGAATAGTCGAGTTTATTTCATTATTTATAACAAAATAAGATTACACCCATCTCTCGATTTACACAGTAGATAGGTTCCTTACACTGTAGACAGGTTCCAGGATATCATCATATAAATTGAAATAGTACAAATCGAGAGCTATGGAAAAAATGGTTATTGGTTCCAAAAAAAAAATCCTTGTTTTGAATAAAAGGTACACCTTGAAAGTGCTATTTATACATATTTATCATAAATCTGTCTCTGATTATCAATCTTACATCTGGTTTAGTTATCAACAGAAGAAATTGAGCCATTATATTTACCTATATCATTCCTGTCAGATACATCAAGTATTTTAACCACTATTAACCTGACCTTAATCCACAGGGCAAAAATGGGTGCAGAGGAGAAATTGTGCCAGGTGGGACCCACATCCTCCTGATGACATGTCAGGGTCTTTAATTATTCTCCCATACAATAGAAAATAAAAAAAATATATCAAATAGTAAAGTTACAGGTCTGATATAGCCAATATGCAGAATCACCAAAGATTAATTTACAGCTCTAACTTTTTTTCTTCTCATCTTTCACCAGTGATGGATGGATATGGGGGGAATCATCCCCCATAGAGTCCAAAGGAGAATGGGAAAAGATTTATTCACATTTACAAATCTGTTGAATTCATTATGTATATGCTCATGGGTGCGCTAAACTTTGATCAGACAGGTTAAAATACCCCAGAATCATCAAAAAATGGTCAAGAGGCATGATGCAATTGGTCATTAGATTTCCCAAAATGGGATTATCAGAACAATAATCTTTTAAGTGAAGGAGTTTTGAAATTCTCATAATTAAAGTATGCTGAAGAATTTCTGTATTTTATCAATATTATTGATAGGGTTCCAATTTACATTCATATATATTTTGACTTTTGATCAGGACAGTCCAACTCAAACTTATTGAAGAGGCACTAAAATATATATATATTCTGAAAGAGCAGCAAGGGAAAATTCTCAACTTAAAAACGGAAACATACATTTCAAAAGAATTAGAGGGGAAAAAAACTACTTTAAGGAATAAAGGAAATATTTTGATTTGAAACAAAATGCCTGGGTTGACATGTTTATTTTTGTTTAGTGCAAACATCCTAGTCATACTGGAAGAAGTTAGAACCAGAAGGGCCAATGTTACCGCACCATGCTGCAAATTTGCCAATAAGCTAAGCACAGCTGCTGTAAGGCTTCAGATGGCCTGGGTGGGTCAACAGTAAGTGTGACCATTTATCACCACTGAACTTTCACTCACATGGAAGCATGAAACTCTACAAGCTGTTCATTCGTCAAATGACCAAATCAGTCCAAGCTGATGTAAGAGACGTGGGGTGGTTTTTCCCTTAGGATCATGTTAGTCTTGCACACTGACAACAATGGTAAATTTCATTGGTCAGCAAGAACCTGCAGTTTGAAGAGGTAGATTCCCAGATGACATTTTTCTGCTTGCAAATGATGCCAAGCCTAAATCCTTTTAATGTCACAGCCTGTACCACTCTTTCTTTGTTTAAGGGAGTGGTGATTTGCCCTTTTACCACTGCTTTTGATGTGGGAGCAGTTATAGAAATTGCAACTCGTCCCATGGTCCATTGAACTCGTCCCATGGCCGAATGGTTAGTGCTCTTGGCTACTGATCTAAGGGACCTGGGTTCGAGCCCTGGGTAAGGCATGGATGTATGTGTCGGTTTTCTGCTGAGGTCCTGCCATCCTCTCAGACCTTCTACTATGGCATATAAACTGACAGGCTCCTGTCAGACCTCTGTGGCAAGCAGCTGCTTGAGAGGGTATTTATTTATTTATTTTATAGATGTATTAGTTGCGATGGAACATCATAATGACTAAAACATGATTTAGTGATTAAGAATGTTCGACTTCAGTTGACAGTGCATCAGTTATGACAGCTATATCTAGTTCTGTAGTCTTTAACAATTTATCTGACAGGATATATAGATGAGGGAAATTCACAGACCTTGGTTGATTTCATCAAGTATTTTAAACATTATTAAGCTGTCCTTAATCCACAGGGCAAAGATGGGTACAGAGGAAAAATTGGCTAGGGCCGGACGGGATCTGAACCCACATTTTCCTGATGACATGTCAGGTGCTGTTGCATATCAGTTCCTCTGCATCCATCTTTACCCTGTGGATTAAGGAACAGCTTAATAGTGGCTAAAATACTTGATTAAATCAACCAAGGGCTGTGAATTTCCCTGTTCTATATATATACTGATTCTACTGGCTGGACCAGAAAGTGATGCAGATTTCTTTATTTTTTATCACTACTACATCTCTTTAGTTTCACTGAGTGTTTTGCTCTTACAGGGATAACACTATTCTGTCACCAAACACAGTCATCACATTAAGCATTAAATTACTCACTCTTGATGTCTGTGTTGTGTAACTAATATCATCAGTGTCTGGCCTGTCTTGGTGTCTTTCTTGCAGCATTAAATATGTTTCAGGTGGGGGTTTATGTTCGTCCAAATTCCTTGAAACCTGTGTGTTAATAATCATTGTATCTTGACTATATTCCTGTACAAATTGTCACCTAGAAGGGTTGATTGGGGTTTGCTGGGATGGGGGCTGACCTCTCTCAGGGTAGCTAGCATCTCTGTTAACTGCTGCTACAGGATTCAGGTACCTAGCCTGCGTGAGTAGCATTATCTGAGGATTAGTGCACTCCAGCTTTCTGTACCTCACCTTTTCTGCATCATCTTTGTCTCCGACCAATCAGTGGGCAGAGCAAGGAGGTGCAGTAGGAAAACAAGTAAGGGCTTGTGAATCTTACTGCTTGTGGAGCAGCATTGGCTGATCACTCCACCTTCTATACTTCAGGGGACTTTTCATCTAAATTGTCTAAAATCTGTGTACTAATAACTAATGTTTCTTCTTGTTACTACCTGCTGTATCTGGGTCTGGGTTCACTTCATCTGGGAGGTTAGCTACTTCTATATCTGTTCATGTTGGAGGACTATATAGTGACATTCGATAAACTTTATATCACTAATAATTGTATTCATGGCTGCCTTAGAATAGTTAGTGTATATAAGCTTAAGAACAAAAAACTTAGGACAAAAAGTCACCTACTTGTGAGTAACGTTCCTAATACACTACTGACCATTAAAAGTGCATCACCAGGGAGAGCTCGTCATATTGTCCCAAAATATGCATGATGGGTAGCCCATGAGAGAAACATGTAAATGATTCAAAGTGCAGTACATACACACATCATGTGTGACAGTAATGCCCCCCTGGAAATGGTATAGGAGGAGATTATAAAGAGCTGGTGTAAAGCACTGGAATTGTGTTTGCTCGCAGTTCTTGCGCCTAAAGGATTGAGTATGCCCCGTTGAAGAACAGGGCATTCATACGACCAGGTTTCCGACTTTTGCGTCATCGAGGGAAAATTGCAGGATTACAGGAAGGTGGATTATCATACCGAGATATCTGTGCTCATGTTGGATGGAATGCTGCCACAGTGATGAGAATATGGCATCAGTGGGTAGAGGAGGAATGAACTCATCAATGTGAGGATGGCTTTGATTGATCATACAGCCACATCAGACACTTTAGTTCAACAATTAGAATATGTTACACATCAATCAGTGTCCACACATATGGTTCGATGTTATCTGCAGCATCAGGGCATCTTTGCTAGACAACCATTGCTTTGGCTACCATTGACTCTACAACACAGGTGTAATGCGACGGTAATAGTGCCAAGAACGTTGTACATGGATGTGCGAATGGCATCACATCGTTTTTTCAGATTAATCCTGCTTCAGTATGCAGCACCATGATGGACGCATCTGTATCTGGTGGACGCACCATGATGGACGCATCTGTATGGGGTGCCATCGGACTCCACTCATGCACATGCCTCATACGCAATACTGGTACTTTAAACAACCAGTGTTACATCACTGAGATGTTGTAGCCTGTGGTCTTACCTTATCTTCAGGGGCTCTCTGGTGCCATTTACAAACAGGACAATGCCTGACCATCTGTGGCATGCATCGTCCAACAATTCCTGGATAGCCACTAGGTGTCACCTGTGAGTCCTATGTATTTTGCAATTGCTTCCAAAAACTTCCAATTTTAAAAAATAGCAGTTGTTTGTTAATTTTAGGGGATTTTCAAAACTTTAGGGAAAAATATGATGATAATAGTTCAAATCAAACTTGTGAACCTAAATCAAGTGATTGCTTCAGCACAAAGTAACATTAACAAACAAATCGGCAATACCGTATAGCACTTCTAAGAAATGGTAACACTTCTTTTGACAAATATGGCTTTGACAAATATGCATCAAATTAGAAAAGAAAATATTTTTTTTTTCAAACTTGAATTGTGTATTTATAAAAGATATGCCTAAAAAAGTTTTAAAATTGCAATTTTTTTTAAATCGAAGTTTCAAATTTTCAAAAGATGTCTATTGACTTCCTTGACTCTCATTTCGGATACTGTCAATGTCTATGTTTGACGATGACCTGGAAGGGTTAATAAATAATAATAAAAACTGAAGAAAGCTTCTGTGAAACAGTAAACTTATACTAAACAGTGAATCAAGAACTAAAAAGTGATAAACCTGAAAACAGGGAACAACTCTACACTGAAGAATAAGATTTTGGCAGTATTCTAAAACAGTATTGGTAGATATTTTGGAACCATATATGTAGTGAATGCAGGTGTTTACCTTTTAAACTGCCCAACAACTTTTAACCTTTTGCACTTTTAGAGATTAAAATTTCGCCACTTGATTTGATGCATCAACTCTGATGGCAACTGAGAGGCGACAATAACTGTTTTATAAACAGATATCTATCCTCTTTACATTTTAGATGTGTAAATCTATTGTCTATGTGTCCTTCATAGTACAGCATTGAGTTTAATTAAAATTATTATTTTAAACTTAGTCTGTTTTTAATGGCTATAAAAATGTAGCCAAATGATGAAATTAGTAGCAGTGAAGATGAGTTTGATTTTACATTGTTTATACAGGATTTATTTTTGTTAGTTTTAAGAAAATCGTCAACTTTTTAGCAAAAAACTTCAAGTTGCAACTTCCCTGTAGTGAAAAAACCTTAGAGTGCAAAGGGTCTTAATAGTGTCTTGTTTGTGTTTTAATAATCCTTGTCTAAATATTGATCCCCAGGAAACTTAATTTAATACTATACTGCACACATAAATAATACTGGCACTCTTTTTTTCCCACTTCAGTATATACTACATATGCATAAAATACTCTAAAACCAAACTAAATTTTTAAAATTAGTGAAAAAATTACCACATGACAATAAATTCATGCTTCTCAAATCTTCAGTCAAATACAATATGTGTGTAACCCTCCAAAAGTATCTTGGATTTCTTCACTTCGGACCTTTTGACTGATCCAAATTAAACTAATTTTCAGGTTACCATCGGGCACCAGGCAATTAATATTGCAAAATAAAGTTAAATAAGGGTTTACTAAGTATATTTTGCATTACTTAGTTATAAAGACTTCAAAAAATTGTCAAATTATTAAAGTTAAAATCTAATCAAAACCAATTTTTCTGATAGCTTTTCTACCAAAAATTGTCCTGTTCAAGAGAAAAAATTGAAAAGTCAAAATATTTCTTAAGCAAAGTTTATTTCCAAAAAAACTGATGAATACTACATTCTGAGCAACTAAAAGCTCACATTATCTCAACTACTAGCTCTCTCCAACTCCATCTGTACTCAACAACAAAAAATAACTAACTATTCTCCACCAAAAACTTCATCACAACTACCAACTACTGTGACCTAATGGCACTTACAATATGGCATGCAACCGACACGTGTGTGATGCATGCTGGGAATTACATTTGCACAATCTTATGATCATGTGCTCACGCTAGCTGTGACGCAAGAGGGCGCATGTCCTTATGCGTGAATTAATGCCTGTCAATCAAAATTCAGAGTTGCACATGCACAACTCCTTTTGTGGTCTTGGACAAGGAAAAGTGATTATGCCAACTGAAGTCCCAAAATAATAAATATAATGCAAATAAAGTATACCTGGTTAAGAAAAAGTAAAAGTGAATGGGTGGACCATCACAACTCCCCCTCCCAAAGGGAGTCAAAATTTGATCTAACAGATTTTGATGAACAATTTTGAATAAAAATTTAAATGACTTCCTACATCAATTTACATGTTGCTGAATATAAATAAAGTAATGAGTATGCATATGCAAATTAGATAAGACAATCTACCTGGGATTCGGTGCTGTACCCCCTTCCATCATGAGGCCCTCCTTGTTTGCACTGGGGCCTTTCACTCTTCACTGGTCCAGGGACTTTACATTGAGACCAACAAACCATTTTTATTCACCATCAGCTGTTGTTTTTACAGTATGCATCAAGTTGCAATCCCTGCTGAACCATACCACTTGGGACTACATTTTTTGTCCTCGGCAGGAAATGTTCTGTGTTATTTTGCAACTGAACTGCATTCATCCTTTCAGCTGCAGCTCAGTTCATCACTGCAACTGATACAACTGCAATTAATCATTTCAGTTTGTGTGTCTGAGGCTACCTCAGAGACATCAACATCAATCTCGATAGCATTTCCCAGTTGATAGCCAAGCTACTTCTACTGTGGTTTGTTGTTTCCCCTTCCTGCAACTTTTTTTCCTTTGAAGGATGGGGAAGGCCTTTAAACCCCACTATGTTTATCAGCAATCCTGCTGATTTGCCAGCCATCCTGCTGAGCACCTGGACTTCTAGCCTGTCTTCATGGATGGCTCGTAGTCTGGCAATGTCTGTGGGATCAGCCATGGTCTATTGTGATACTATCATTGCAGACCAGATCCTATCACACTATTACATCTTCACTGCAGAGTTGCATGCTATTAGGCTCTTCTTGGACCACATAGTTGCTGAATGTCATGTGGGTTTTACATCTACTTGCTAAACTAACTGCACGCTTTGATCTCTGTGAGGCCTCACCCTGTTCTTTCCAAGATCTGCCGCAGCTGTATCATCTGGCAGCCACCACTACTATTCTCTGCTTGTGATGCCCCCTCATTCACTTTTACTTTACCTTAACCAGTTTTGTGTAATTTACGTTATATTTATCATTTTGGGGATTTTTATTTCGTTTTGGCATCACAAAATTTTTGTGCTCGTTTCCAAGCACATAGGAGTTGCGCATGTGCAACTCCAAACTTTCGATTGTCACCCGCAAGACAAGGACACGCCCTCTCTTGTGTCATAGCTTGCATCGATCATCGATTTATGCAAATGTTTTTCCCAGCATGCAACATGACACGTTGCTGGCTTTGTAGCCTCTTGTTATAACCTGGTGGCATGTTAGTCACAGTCAATGTAGTTGATGAGTAGTTTGGAGTGTAGTTGAGAGTGGCAGAGTGTAGTTGGAGTTTTATTGAAGAGTTTGTAGTAAGATAGAAATGATGTAGTATCTTCTTCATTGAAGTTTTTGTGAGTTTGCAATAATTTTGGAAATAAATTTGTTTGTTATATAAACCTTTTTGAATCTTTACTAATTTTTCTCCTGAGCAACGTTAATTGTTTTTGATTAGAATTTGCATTAGAATTGACAATCATTTAATTTTTTGAATTCTTACTCATTAAGTAACGCTCACTGGTATTCGAACCCTAATTGAACTTTATTTTTGGCAATTGTTGATTATTGCCTGGCACCCGACTCAGCTACCCGGAGCTTAAATAATTATTGGATCAGACAAAGGGTCCAAACTTAAAGGTATTTTCAATTCTTTGGAGCATTACATGCTGTTGGGTGTCCTGTCAAGTCGGCATCAGGGGCATTGTCTTGACAGATGCAGCTGTCAAGTCAGCCATGACCCTGTCCTGCTCTCACCTGCTGGTTCCATACTTGAATTTCCAGCAGTGTTTCCACAAGCCTAGGTATAATGACAGAATCTTGGCCACAATAACTTGCAAATGAAAATTATACGATCAAGCTAATTGTCAAACCTATCAGTCAATGTTTTGAAGGAATTGTAAGGAAGAAGTTATACTTACTCGGCTCCACTTAGGTCATTCATTTATCACACATTCATTTCTTCTTTGGGCAGATAACAAACCTTAGTGGGAGATTTGTGACACCATTTTAACCATTAAACATATTTTACTTTATTGCACTGTTTTAACCTCAAGTCATTTTTATTTTAGCTTTCATGATTTTATGGTTAAAAACAGACACCCTACACAAAATCCCTACACTCAGACATCTTTTATCTGATGACTCGTTTTTAATCCCTGTTTTTGAATTTTTATGTTTTACTGGTTATGCTACACATTTATGATATTTTTACTTCATTTTTTTTAAAATATACAATTGTTTATGCTTTTGCATGGGTCCCCATTTTTAAATTTTACTTTTTAGTGTAGTTGGTTCCTTTTGACCTTGGTTTTATACCTATTGTATCTATAGACTTTCTTGTGGGGTGGGGGTGGCTCAGTCGGTAGTGCGTCAGGCTCGTAATCTGTAGTTCCCAGGTTCGAGTCCCAACTGGGTCAGTGTTGAGATTTATCTCTGCAAAATTCCTCGCTCTGCCCACGGTCAGTAGGGGACACCGATGGGCTTGGAAAGGCCACCGTCCATAGGATGGGATGTTAAGCCGTGGCTCCGTGTGCGTGAGAGTCATACTCTGTGCATGTTAAAGAACACACTGGATGGCCTTGACAGGAGGCTACCATCTGTTCCAGTGTGTCCCCTTCCCCAACCTTCTCTGAGCCTTTGGGGTCCTTGTGACCTGGCCATTTAGCCCATTGTGTGCAAAAAAGTGCACACAAAGGTAAAACAACCCAACCCAACTTCTTGTGTTGTGCATTCCACTTTTTGTTCCTTTTCTTCTTTGTGTGTTGCTTTTAACTTTGATTGTGGGTCCTATATTATTTATCTTTTTATTTAACCTTATTTGGCACAATACAGCCCATGTTGCTTTTGCAGTATTAAACCCCAAACAACCAACCAAATAAACTTAAAACATATTGATGGTGCAATCAGTTACTGAATTTGCATTCACCACAAAGGAAGAAAGGGCATCAATTTACCTACTCAACGAGATTGCCAGTGCCCTATCTTCTTCCTTCAAAATGAATATGAATTTAGTGACTGATTACACCATCAATGTATGTTTTAGATTTTTTTTTCAGGTGCATATGGGAAGATAAGTATGTTTTTTTAATTTTCAATTTATATTTTTTTATATGATGCTCTTGATATCAAGTACAATTTTAGCTTCAAATGTTTCTTGCTTTCAGTAATTAATTGAACGATAATCATTGCTGTAGGAATCAGTAAGTGTTTAAATATTTTGTGTTAATTTTTGAACTATTGCTGCAATGAACAGTTATGATTTCCATTATTTGAAACCTTACAAAATTATCACTGATTTCACTAAAGGAAAACATTAATTTCATTGAGTCATTAATGTGCATTAATGTATCATTCTGGTAGTAGTATTTTAATTAAAACTATTACTGCTTATTATGAGAATGTTTTTTAATTTACTGTGATTTAGAAAATTTGTAGTTATCACAGTAAAATGAGTGTATTTCACAGTATTTACCATTGTTTAAATTTTTCTACATTTTATTAGAGTTGTTCTACCCCACCTGATAAATCATACATTAGAAACAAAGCTGCACAAGTAGTGTCTATGATATTTCTTGTGGATTATCCTACACGGTGGACAACATTTTTGAAAGATCTGTTACAAACTCTGGGTTTGGGCTCATCTGCTGTTGATATTTATTTAAGGATATTATTAGCCATCAACTATGATATTGCAGACCGAGAGATAATTAGGACTCAGAAGGTAAATAGCATTTTTTAAACTTCACTTATAATTAATTCAATATTTGAAATTTTCAGTGTGTATAATTGAGGAATAAATGACTAAAAGCACATTTAAACACTGGTATAAAATTAAATATGAAGGTAAAAACACAGTGTGCTGAATTAAATAAAGATTAAATTAACTCTTTAAATACTGTAGGTGCTGGACTAGTCATTAATATCACAAAAAACAATCTCCTCATTGACACTAAATGTAGTAATTGATAGTTGTAGATCAGTGCATTGAAGTTTAACCCTTCCAGTGTCCATCCTGAAAAACAGGTTTCTATCCAGGGGCCAAGCTATTTTCTGCCTATGTTAAAAAAAAAACTTTAGAACTTTTTTGCCAAATAACTAATGAAAGGAATTATGGCATGTAGATAACGCCAAATTAATTAGCATTTAATTCTGGATTTTTTGAAAATGTATTTAACTAAAAAGACCATATATTTCATTTTAATGGGACTTTTTTTAGTCATGTAGTAAAAGAAATGCATCTGGCAACATAAAAGAAAAACAAAAAAAAAAAAACTAATAGACAGAAATGATTACAATGCACATGAATAGAATGACTATATATTTTTGAATAACAAATAAATTACTTTTTTGTTTTAAGTAAATATTTGTCTCGTTTTGTAATTTTTTTTTCGATACCATACTTTGAGAAAATTCCAGGCTTTGAGCCAACTGTGCCGAGTCAGATAAACAAGTCAACTTTAGAATTTTTTTATAACCAATCAATGGAAATAGGTCATGTTATATACCAAATTAAACAGAATTTAATTACGAATTTTATGAAAATAAATAATATAAACAAATTTGCAAGCATATTGATTTTAATAAGCCTTTTTCAATGTGATATGGTGAAAAAAGATCACACTATACAATTAAGGCTTCATTTTTGAAAACCTGCTGAATAAAAATAGTTAAATTATATATTTATCGAAAGGAAATTTCCTCCCGAATAATATAATATTCAACTTGAAATATGATTTCCATTTCTTTTAATGATTCTTTTCAGTATTGTAGTATATTTTAAACATGGCCAATGTTATGCAACATGACTTGGCCTTCTCACATTCATGGGATTTTCTGAAGTGGAAAAAAAAAACTTCCTGGCTGCCTTTTTTTGCTAAACATTATTAATTTTTTCTTTGGGTGTTGAAGTTTGGCGATCTTGGCTAAGTGCAGAAAGGTTTGTGCACCAAGGAACCCTCTGGAAAATGTCCTCCCAAATGATGGCCGATTTCCATAGCAAGGAAGTCTATTTGCTTCCATATCCAAGACTTTCAATTTCAGAAAACGTTATAAGCTCAAAAGTTTTTTTATTAAAAAAAAAACAAGAAATAATAAAGGAAATTTTACATATAACCTAATGGGATGTTAAATAAAATATCTGCAACAACTTTTAAGCCAGATCTAGCACAATCTGGAAAGATAAATAAATCAGCCGATTGAAGATTGCTAACTAACGGAAGTAAATATACAGAAATGAATTTGCTTTCATATCCAAGACTTCATTTATTTTTAGAAAATGATACTATTATCAAAGTTTTACAGAAAAAGTAATAGATAATGAAATAAAAATATAAAAATTAACATATAACCTAATGCGATGTTAAAATATCCACAGCAACAAGTTGTAGGCCGGCCGTACAATATAACATAACTATGAAAAAATCAATACTTATCGACTGGCCGAAAGATTGCTAATTTCCGAAAATAAATCTACCGAAATGAAAATTAACTAAGGTTTAAATATAAAAAAAATACAAACTTGACAAAGAGTATCCAATATGCTGGACCAAAACTGAAAAAAGCACAGCACACGGAACAATGGAGATATCATGTGTCAGCCATCTGCATATTGTTTGCCACAGTGAAGCATAACTAAATAAATGCAGGTGCAACCAGAATTTCTAAGAAGGATGTGTTTTCTTCCAGTTTCAATTTGAAGGCTGGAAAGATACATAGAATGCTGGGAAAAATGATAAAAATAACTTGGGAATACTGAAATACGTTTATGACAGAAAAGAGGAAAAATGGGGGAAAAAATGGCGGTACGTATTTTATAATTACTTCCAAAATCTATGGTTTTTGAAAATAGCAGTTTTTTTGTTAATTTTTAGGAGATTTTTGAAAATTTAAGGAAAAATTTGTTGATAATAGCCCAAATCAAACTTGTGAGCTTAAATCAGAAGGTTGCTTCAGCAAATAGGAATGTTAACAAGCAAATCAGCAATACCATTTAGTGCTTCTAAAAAATGTCAATTAAATGGCTTTATAAAATTATTTATATTGTAGTTTAGGAAAATACACATCAAATTAAAAAACAAAATATTATTTTTGAAGCTTGAATTATATATTTTTATAAGAGATATATATACAAATTACAATGGCAATTTTTATTTTTTAAAAATCAATATATTTTTGTTGTACTAAATATATATATACGTCATTGGCCTCTATTCAGATTCTCTGTACATATACAGACAGGTTGAACACTGGAAGGGTTAAGTTAAATAGTCATACCTGCATTGTCTTTATTCTACTAGCAATAGCTTCTTTAGTTGTACAAGGAGAACAAGTCTGCATTGTATGCTGTTCTCGTGAGTTGGTGTTTTCACAGGTCTGGTGTTGTTGCCTCTCACTTGTTGGGCAGTGGGCCTCTCACTGCACTGGGCATATGTGTTCGAGAGTTTAAAGGAGAAATCTGATTTTGACAGATAAAAATTCACTTACTACTTCATTAATTTAAATTTGGAAATTTATGCAAGTTATCTATAATATTCTACCATATAGTAAGAATATTCCTGATTTTTCTTTTACACTCTTGAACCTCATGCCCAGTGCATATCATAAAACACTTCCGAATCATCCACTTTTCATGTCTTCTCAGGAGCACACTCAGTCCACACTCGACCTGGTGATTCCATGCAGACCACATATGCATCCAGAGATCGAGTGCATCCTGTCTCCATCTCATCCCACTGCTAGAACAGTGCTTCACTGATGACATGTCAAAGCAGACAGCACGAAATGTGTAACAATGCCTAACCACAAGCATATTCCTATAGGCAACTGGCTCAGCACACTAATAAGAGAACAAAGTTTAGATCCCAATGACAACCAGTGACTCATGCCACAGAGGCAGCAAAGTGCTGATTAACAACACCACTGCATATAAGAATGCTGTCACTAACAAGTGATAGCCAACAACACTGGACCTGTGAAAACAGTTCCCGAGGAGAACAGCACACAATCTGAACTTGTCCTGCTTGTACAACCGAAGAAGCTGCTAGAAGAACAATGACAATGCAGGTATGACTATTTAATCTAAACTTGACTGCACCGATCTACAATTATCAAATACTCCATTAATGTCAATAAGCCGATTGTTTTTCATCATACCACGTAACTAGTGCAGCATCTACAGTGTTTTTAGAGTTAACTTAATCTTTATTTAATGGCATAAGATTGTTTACAATGCAGATCAATCTTTTTATATGTAAAAGTGCAGCACAAGATCACTGAAGATGAAGATCATGCAGCAAAGTCCAATTTAATGTTATTAGAGACACACAGTTCATGATAGTAGAAAATGAAGGGTAAATCTTTGAGAAACAAACTTGATGGTATTACTACTTGATGGCTACTGTCCATAGTCGGTGCGCTTCTTCAGCAACTTCAACACTTAATATACGATCGATAGTTGCTGTCCATCGCATTGTGGCCAAGAGTGTATTTGTCTCTGTGATCCTTGTTTGCCATTTTGCAAATAACACACTTAGGTTTTGTTTTTTGGCACTCCCTAAAAAAAATCTGTGTTTTTTTAGGGAAAGAGTGCTTGCCTGTGCACTGAAAGCACCATTGTGTTTTCACGGTGCATGCTTTTTGCATATGCCCGAAGGCATACAACTTGTAGCATTGGAGCACTTTAACGTACTCCTTTACATGGCACTATGACCAGCTCACATTAAGCTTACCTACTGTCATCAACTTTCTGTGTGAGGGGCTACTGGATCCAGAACCCAATGTACAGTATTATCATCCCTGCCCTTCAAGGAGAACAGTGGGGTAAACTCCGCATGCTTGTCCAAGAGGGTGTTTTGGATCTGGATGACCTTTTGGAGATGATCGTGGACGACCTCCTTGTCCACACTGTAGACAATAATTTTGGGCCTTAGCCTCTTAGCAAGCTTAGCCTCAAGTTCCTCTTTTAACATCTCGTGGCTGTCTACTGCCTTTTTTAGACAGTCCATGTCGCCTTGTGTGCCACACTTAATGATGACCCCATTTTTCTGCATGGGTTTGACTGTCATCACCCTGAGATTCAGCTCTCTGGGGTTGATATTCCATTTCAGGCTACCCTAACCTTAGTTGTTGACTTCTGGTCTTTGGAGAAGACCAATTGTGGTAATTGAATGGCAGCACCCGATGTTCCGCTATACAGAGACGGCATCATCCATATGATGTAGTTCTATGTTTCCCCTATCTGTATCCAGAGAATCCTGCAATTGTATAAATGTAAATCAGGGCAGCGGAAAAAGGACCTGTCATGACAAGCAAGACTATGCTGATAAATCAAGATAAATCTGGGTGTTTAATCATTGAGGTGAGTGGGAGGTCTTTTTGAATTTTGAGCAGTGCCTAAACATATAAGCCAAACATATCAGAGAAATTTCAATCTAAAACAATTTGCCAAACATAAATAGAAACTGATCATTGATGGTAAATTTTGAATTTAAAATGCCAATCAGAAAGAAATTCTTTCATAAATTTGTTACTTTATGGATAGAAGAAGAGAGAAAGAGAGGCGAAGAAAAAGAGCAGCCAGTCAATGTCCAGCCTGGATCAGAGCAACATTCCGATCAGACATGAACCCAGTTGGCCTTCGGAAAGAGGGAAAGGCCTCAGGTGGTCCAGCCAAATCCAGGCAACACCTGTGCCAGGCTGGCAACCTAAGAGCCAGGGGGAAAAATCAACCCTGGTGAAGGATGGCAGTGATGGAGGCTTTCACACCCACCCCTGCTCCCCTGCCATGGCTGAAGAGCGGACCAGCCGGAAGCAAACCCAAGAGGGCCAAGGTGCCCCTCGACCCCCAAGGGAAGCACATGACACGGCAAGTGAAAGGCAAGATCAGAATGAGAAAGAGAAATTGGATGGGGGGAAGTGGAAGGAAAGGGTCTCAGCCCCAAAGGTGAGAGGGAGGTGTGGAGTGAGGGAAAAAGAAAAAGAAATAAAATAGATAAAAAAAAGTTTTATAAATTTTGGTGTATGATTTTCTGTCTATCTGCTATTTTCATTGTTTGAGTATGTGTTTGTCAATATAAAGAAAGTTACTATAAATTAAAAGTATAGATGGGAGGGGGAAGAATATCTATAATGTTGCTGGAGTATGTGTGTTTGCAAATCTGATAGAAAGTCAATCTATTAGTGTATCAGGATATGTAGCTGTGGGATGGGGGGGGGGGGGGTGCTGAGCAGAAGAGAGAAGGAACTAATGTAAGTGGGGAAATGAGGGGGCGAAAAACAAGGATAGTGCTGTATGCCAATGAAGAAGGGGGAGGGGAGTTGAATGGGGGTGGGACTCCGACCTGAGCCAGAAGATGCAATGGTCATGCAATAATAAATTTGAAATTGGAACATAATGTTAAAGTATAATAAATATATATAAAAATGTCTATGGTATCAAATAATGAACCAAGTGTGTTAAACAGAAATTCAGAGAGCGACATATACTTAACAAAACAACTATACAGAATATAGAACAGCAAAAGGCAGTGCATGTGAACACAGATAAAGAGAAATGAAAAAAATTAATATAGATAGTTTAGTAATAGTATTTAAAGGAGAAGAAAAAAAAAATTAATATATAAAAAATATTCCCCATGGCATTGAGTTAGGGACATTAAATTATAGGGAAACTAGTAGATAATTGGAGAAATGTATAGTCAATAGATAATTTAAAATGGAATTTTAAGAGTGCATAAACTGAATTGTATTACAAGTACACCCTATACACAATAGGTCTATAATCACAGCATAATACAGATATATGTTTATGATTTTTTTCAGACTTAAAGATTATTTAATAGGACATAAGGCAATTGGAGAGGAAAACAAGACATATATATATGTTACTTCTGGTATCAATAACTAAATGAAAAACACCATTTGACTTTTTATTGCTATTAAGATTATCTAAAATATTATAGAAGGAATTAGGAATAATAAAAATACAATAATTTGGGTAATACAAATAAATTATTTAGTTTTGTTAATATACATCTCATATTTTGTTAATGTAGTGTTAATATTTTATATTCAATTTATTGTTTATAAAAATAATATAGTATATAAAGTCATTTTTGGATTTATATACATTTGACAGTAAGGAACACTACTGGGACTCACTGGACATGGCATTTATAATGTTGTTTATAGGCATATTGGGGGAACTCAGTGGGGAATTAATGGAGAAAGAGGGGAGATGTTAAAAGTAGGAAATGTTGAGTAATTGTTTATTAGAACTACTGTTAAAGCTTTAAAGGGAATTAGAGCAGTAAGATCAAAATATTGTATGTTTGTGTTTTAATTTGATGGATAAATAAAATAAAAGAGAACCTATCTAATTTATGTATTATTATATGTATTCATATTGTTAATGTATATGTATTTTGGTCGAGGTGGTGTTAAGCATAGGAGAGGATAAATGGATAAAGTGGGGGGAAGGTGGGGGAGAGAGAAGCTAAGGAGAGGGCAAGAAGCAGGGAATACAGCTGAGAAGATATGGGTAGGGAAGTGGGGTGGGGAGGGGGACAGGAGAGGGCAGAAAGTCTAAATAGAGCAGGGAGGAATGAGGAAGAGCCTTGGGACAAGTCGAGTGAGAACAGATTGTCAATAGATTTCTGGAGTAGGGCAGTGGGGTAATGTGTCAAGGAGAGTGGTGGTATGGGAGAGGGGGGGGGGAAGGAAGAGGGCTGTGTGTCCAAGGGGAGTAGCCTCTATAGTGTAAGGGCCTGGGTTTGAATTTGAAGAGAGGAAATTAAAACTAATAGAATTTAGGGTGTTGAAATGTAGTTGTTATTAGATATAATTAGGAATGGAAAGAAATAAAGATTTAAGCTTTGACTTAATTTATCTACCTGGGAATACTAACTTCATTTGGCACAATATAAATTATCACAGCACTTAGTTTAAGAAGAAAAAAAAACCATGAACTATAGTTCATAAAAATATATATAATTATACACACACTACAAAAGATATTTATAGTATTTTATAAAGTTTTATGAATTTTTAAATTCTCTTAGTGTTTTTTGTTTGAAACATAATAAGACAATATTATATGTGCCTATTGCTAGACAGGTAATAAAATTAATATTTAGGAACAATATTATAAAATACAGGACTGAGCAGATATTCGAATTAGTTTTGTTAATAAACATCAACAACATTATTTCGTATTTTTAATACTTAAGTATTGTCTTTTGGGGCCTATATACACTTAGAGTACAATGATACGAGAGGAACACATTGGATAAGACCTAGGATAATACAGATATCTTTGGCTGCTCCTTTGCTAGAGGTTCACAGTGCACACTGCCTTGTAGTTTAGATTTATGTCATTGTCAACCACTTCTACATGATTTCATGTCTGTGAGGTGTTACATATATAGGCACCATGGGGACAAAAATAATGTTTCTCTTGTGTTGTTGTTGAGGGTTGTATACTGGTTATTGTGATGCCCCATTGTTCACTTTTGCTTTACCTTAACCAGTTTTGTTTAATTTACGTTATATTTATCATTTTTTGGGGATTTTTCCTTTTCGGCATCACAGCGCTCATTTCCAATAGTTGTGAGTTGCGCATGCGCAACTCCGATCTTCTGACTTCAACCGCTAAAATGCATGCCAAGGACACGCCTCCTCTTGCGTCATAGCTTGCGTCGTTCATCACTTTATGTTAATGTCTTTCCCTGTGTGCAGTCCGGCTCTTGGTTTTATACTGGTGACTTGCTAGTCACAGAAGCACAAGGTGCATTGCACCAAGCACAAGCACAGTGCGTGTAGCACAGGAGTGAGGAGTGAGGAGTGAGGAGTTGGAGTTGTGTAGAGTGAGAGTGCCTAGTGCACGGAGTTGTAGAGTGAGAGAGGAGGAGAAGAGTGTTGATGTCTTGGTGAGTTGAACTATTTTGGAAATAAATCTGTTTGTTATTTTAAACCTTTTGAGTCTGTACAATTTTTTCTCTTGAGCAATGCAAATTTAGATTAATGGTATTTATACTCTTTTTTTTTGACAATCAATTTTGATTCTAATTATTTACTCATTAATGCTCACTGGCATTTTGAATCCTACTTTAAACTTAGTCTACTTTTTTGGCAATTTGTTAATTATTACCTGGCACCCGCATCAACTATCCGGTGCATAAAACTAATTGGATCAAAAGAAGGGTCCAACTTTAAAGCATTATTGCATTATTAGTCAGATAGTGATTGGTATATATAATATTATTAGGGGACAAGAAATTCAAGATCGAGGTATAGGGAAATAGGGGGTGGAACTCTTAAATATTAACTAAGGAAAAACATACTATTATTGGTACAGTTAGAATTAGTTTTAAGGAGAATAGTCAAAGGAGAAAAGAAGAAGGACGAATAGCTGTGGTCCAGAACAGATCCAGAAGCTACAGACCAGAGTTCAGGGGAGAAAATCAACCCTGGTGAAGGACAGCAGTGGTGAGGTCTTTAACCACCACCACCACCCTCCCACCATAGTTGAATAGCGAGCTGGCCAGAAGCAAAACAGGGAGGGTTGAGGCTCCCCTCAACCCTCAATGGAAGCACATGACACAGCGAGACAGAGACAAGATCAGAATGAAGAAGATGAGTATGGGGGTGGGGGAGAAGGAAGGAGAATGAAATGTTGCTGTCCACAGGAAAGGCAAAGTGCTATAATTCAAAAGTGTTAAATATGGTAATTAAGGAAGGAGGAGAAATGAATTATAGAATATAAAAATACTTATGTACATTTATATATATATATATATTGGTTTTACATGGCTAATTAATAGGTTAATGGAGATTCTAACAGTTATACTAGACCATTTTCTATTTCTGACTTTTATGAAGGTTAAGCTGGTGTATGTGCTTTAAAGACGGCTGAGGAAAGCTAAGGAGAAGTCGTGAAGTGGGGATTACAGTTTGGTTGATAAGCCTACAGGAGCGATGGTGAGGGGGGGGGGGAGGGAGAGGGCAAAGAGTCTGAAGAGAGCAGGGAGGTATGAAGAAGTGCCTGGGTTCGAATCTGTTGAGAAGAGATTAGTGAAAATAAATTTCTGGAGTTGGGCAGTGGGGTAACGTGGAAGGAAGGTGGTGGCGAGGGGGGAAAGGAGAGAGATATAGAGGAGGAGGGGTAGATTGGAATGAGGAAGAGCCTGGGTTCGACTCAAAGGAAGAGAGTTTAAAGATAATAGAATATTGGGGGGTGAGCAGTGGGATGGGAAGGGAGGAAATAAACTTGCATGTGGTGTGATATGAGATGTAATTACTGTTTATCATAATTAAGAATTAAAAAAATAATAATATTTATGCATTTAGCCAATTTATCCACCCGAGGAAACACATTGTAAAATGAAAAGTATAATATCTTATTAGCTCAATAGAGATTATCTCAGCATTAGAGTTAATAATAAACAGAAGGATACTAGGAACTATACTTATAGATATACTTTTAGATATCTATCATTACACTTAATTGGATGGACAATACACACAACAAGAGATATTTATAGTATTTTGTAAAATTTTAAGATTTTTTTTTCCTTTTTTTCTCTCCTTTTTCTCTTTTCTTTTTTAAATCCCCTTAGGGTTTTTTGTTATATATATATATTTAAAACACAAAAACTATTGACAACACAACACAGGACAACACAAGACAATATGAATAAAAAGGAAAAAATAAAAAAAAATAAAATCATTCTGTTGCAAAAATATCATTAGTGTGCGCCTGCCTGCTACATCATGTTATGTGAAGTCCTAATCTAATTTATCGCGGCTGGAAAAAGTCTTCTGGGTGTTCTGTTAGAGTCTTCATGGCCTGGGAAATTATTGATGGATTTTCTTGACTTGTTATGTTCTTGTAATCTTGGTCCGCTTGATTGATATTCTTCAATTGATCTTTGAGATTTAATGTGTTACATTACAGTAGGTAATGTTTACTATCCCCTTGTCTTCCACTTCGGCAGAGTGAATTATCCGTTCTCTGTATTCTTGCAAAATATTCTGGAAATTTCCCATGTCCTGTCGAGATCTGATTTGAAAAATGATTAAAATATCTGTTCAACTCCTTGGCTATTTTTATATATGCATAGAGTGTCCTTCCCTTTTCGCTAGTATTCCATGAATTTTGCCATTCTTCTAAGATTCTTTTCCTACATTTCATATTCACATAGCTAAGTGGCATGGGTATATTAACTGTAATGTTCTCTATTTTGGTAGCACTTTTGGCTTTTTGGTCTGCTAATTCATTTCCTTCATATCTGACATGGGCTTTTATCCAATGGAATGATATGTTTCTTCTGTTTTTGATTCTTGTGTACTGCCTTTTTATTTCATTTAATATTTTATCTCTGTTCATACTATTTCCCGGAGCTTGGAGGGCAGAAAGTGAGTCGCTATATATATTTATGTTCCCTGCTTCTGTAATATTTTTGGCGAATTCCAACACTTTTGAAATAGCTAATGTTTCTGCTTGGTAATTACTTGTATTATCTGTCAATCTATATTTTGCTGAATGAATAACATTTCCTGAGTTCATTACTATGAAGGCTGCTCCTACTCTATGTTCCTCTTTAGAGCCATCGGTAAATATCTCTATGCCAGATCCCGTGGGCAGGTCCCTGTCATAGTTAATTAAGCCCGCATCACACGAACCCATTTTCCTGCGCGCCAATCCCTAAGTGGCTCATACCAACTGTTCCTAATCCTCTTTAATGAGCTTTACTCTGGGAACGGCATCGCGACTTGGAGAAATTTGGCGTTCCGTGCCTGTTGGAATTCCAGCGACAATCCACCCTCTCTGCCCGTCCCTTCCATAGTCTTGATGGAGAAGAACCACGTGGTGTCTTTTGGTGACAAGCGATGCTCAATGAGGAGATACTGGAATGGTGCAAAGACTCTGTGTGAACACAAATCAATTAGTGTTCACAAGCTTAAGCCAGCAAATAGGGTGGGGTTGGTGATTAGCATTGGCATCTTGTGAGAGAAAATGTGTAAGTGTGGAGCGGGCTTAAGAATACTCTTTCTAAGCTTTTCTTGTAAATATCTCAATATATTTCTTCTTTTATCGTACAGATCTCATCCTATTCTTAAAAGACTGTACATGACGTCACTTACGCGATCTTGGACTGCTTGAAAGTGCTTGTAGAACTTTAGTTGATCATCAACTAGGACTCCTAAAACTTTTATTTCTGAGACATTTTTAATTGTTTGTGTTCCTAATTTAAATGTTGGTGGTCTAATCATCCTCTTGTGTAGTGCTACTATCATCGCTTGACTTTTTTCTGTGCTGAATTTTAGCTTGTTTTTCTTGGTCCATTTTTTTAATTTTTGTTATGGCTTGTTTTCCCAATTCTTCTAGTTCTCGTCTCGTTTTCGCTCCTATGATTATCAGTAAGTCATCAACATAGGCTTGTACTTTCACATTTTCAGAGAACTCCATTGATAAAGCTTGATTCATAATTAGATTCCAAAATAGGGGACCAGAACACGAGCCCTGAGGGCATCCTTTTGTAATATTCTTTGTGTATTCAAACATATTTGAAATGAACTTCATGCTTTTGTCTGTAATATAACTTTCTTTTACGTTATAAATATTTTCAGGACAATCTTTTCTTCTCAGTTCTTGTAGGATAGCACTCCACCAGACTTTGTCAAAGGCCCCACTAACATCTAAGGAGATAATCACTGTGTGCATTTGATTTGCCTTATTCTCTTGAAAATTTTTTATACAATTTACTTAATGCCATATTACATGATTTGTCTGATCGAAATCCATACTGCTCTGGGTGTAAGTTGTTTGTCTTGGATAGATGATAATACACTCTTCTTGTTATTAACTTGTCTAGTACTTTGCTGAGAGATGTTAGGAGGCAAATTGGCCTAAAGGAATGTGGCTTGCTTCTGTCTTTTCCTGACTTATTAAATAAAATGACCTCTGCTGTTTTCTGTGCTGTCGGAAAATGACCCAATGTTAAACACAAGTTTAGTAGTTTGTGCAGAATCTTCGTAACTGAATTGTTGATGACTTGAATGATTTCCATATTTATTCTGTCCAATCCTGGGGCCTTGTTTTTCGGCATTGTCTTGAGTATCGCTGATATTTCGTGCAAGGTAAATGTTGCATCCGACCTACTGGTGTATTTTATTTTCAACTGCTCTCTTGTGATTTTGTGTTCTTCTAGATCTTCATCTGCGTTATCTGCTAAAAATAATTCTTTTAAAATGGTTTTAATTATATTTTCAAAATCTTCTATTCTCCTATTATCCATGGTTTCTAGAGCCGAGATCTGTAATGTATTTCCTAATTTTTTCTTCGCTATTTTATATGGAAGGGAGAAAGGGTTTTCTTTGGATATATCTCCACAAAATCTGTTCCATGATTTTTTTTCTGCTCAAATTTATTAATCTTCTATATTTTGCTGCTAGTTTCTTGTACTCAACCTTTCTAATATCTCTCTCTGGCCCATCAGCTCTCTGATATCTTCGCCTCAGTGCTTTTAATTTTTTTCTTTCTATAGGAAGTTATTGATTCCACCAGGGATATTATCTAACAATTTTTTACTAATAATTTTTATCTAATAATTTTGTACAATAATTGTACAAAATTACCAGGGGACTCCCTTTTTTTTATCTGTTCCTTTTTCTTTGAGATACTTACCTGTAATTGTTGATATAGTCTCCACAAAGCTGTAGACGAAGTTATTTAGTTCATCTGTGGTTTTAATTTCCCTTAATTTTTCTTCTAGATTGGATTCCTGTTCCTTTATCTTGAGCTATTCTTGTAAGTCCTTTATGAGTAAGCTTGTATTGTTGGGCAGCAGGGGCCATTTCCTTTGTTCCCAGGGTGGTAGCTATATATTTGTGGTTGCTTAAAGAATCTTCTTCTAGAACCTCCCATTTAATTATTTCTTCTTCTACGTTCTTGCTGGTGAGAGTTAAATCTATCCAACTTCTTCCATTCGTAGTTTCGAAAGTGGGGGGTAAGAGTCTGTCGTTCAAGATTCTTAGATTATTTCTCAATATGAATTCCATTACTTCTTCTCCTTTTTCATCTGTTGTTGGATTCCCCCAGATGGTGTGCTTTGAATTACAGTCTCCATTTATTAGTATCTTCTTGTTTCTGTGTCTTCTAATGTTGTCTTCCAGATTTTCCAAATTTTTACTAGGGTCTGCAGATGGCAGAAAATATACCGAAATCCAAATAATTCTAAACACAGCCAGTAAGGTGAAAGTTTAGTAAAATCACAATAATAGCTGTACAATAAATTGTACAAAATTACCTGTTTTCAAACATAAGGAGTGCTTACAAAATATCATTGTAATGCTTATATTACAACTATATTTGATCCAAACATTATCAATCAATCTAAGTGATACCTTATATTTACATAAAGTATACTAGGTTAGTTGACAAAAATATTGATATTTACCAGTGATAGTTGCTGGTGTATCTACTTGCATAGGCGCATTAGATGTCTAACATGACATATAATTGCCATGTCAGACTTTGTGAGCAATCTTTGATGTTGAAGAATGCAATTTAGATGCCATTAACAAGAAACCAGTCCTCAAGGGCATGATGTTATAGATGTCATTTCATAACAATGTGGTACAGTTGTAATGCAGCTAAATTATTACTCCATATGTGTAGTTCTTCAGGTGTGCTGGTATAATCCCAGTGATACCATGTGTCATCGATATTTCTTGCAACTATAGAGTACTTAAAGCTGTAGTTGTACCATTAACTAAATGTTCTGATGTAAACTATATTATATGATTTGCAGCACTTGTTTCTATATCACTGGTGTATATCACAGATGGATCCACAAAATGCACTTTCATTACTGTTTGAGACAGATGCGTACTTTTAAACATTTTAAAACCGATAACATTAGTATAAAAACAGGATAAAAATGCTTTCATACCCCTGCTTCTGATGTTAAGACAGCGAACATTTTATTGGCACTCCAACAGTTCATTTGAGCTATGCGCGTTTCTCCGTAGTTACAAATTACGGCGTCATCAGGCTCTAGTGGTGTCAAGAGTGGCGTTTTACTTATACGTATCCCACTTCCTACGCTGTTGATCATGTGATTATTATGTAATGCTTGATGATTGGGTGTTTAGGAGAAGGTTCCATGCAGATGGAATGGGTGCTATATCACTATTGCATAAATCATGACGTTGTGTGTGGATTAGCATCTTTTCAGCATAATTCAGCTGGAATTTAGTCCTTGGAGCAATTAAGGGTTTGTATTCTACTTTATTTATTTGAATTTTGTTTTCTATTATAGTTTGAGCGTAAGCTATGTTTGTAATTTGTTTATTTAAATCAGATTGATGCTCTTTCGTGCGATCAGCGTATTGTCTATGGGTTTTACCTATGTATTTATTCTTTCCGTCAAGTAAATTTAAGGGGTCAGGTATATTGAGTTGATAAACTCTGCTGGACTCATGTCGGACATTGTTATGCATCACGTTGAGGAAAATGCACTTAATAAATCTCAATACAAACCATCACTGTACATCAGGTATGTGGATGACATATTAATTTTTTGGCTGCATGATGTAGACAAACTCACAAAATTTATAAACATTATTAATAATGTATTACCTACAATTAAATTTACATTGGAATCCGAAGAAAAACGATAATTATCTTTTCTAGAAATATTAATAAAATGTAATGATAACTATTGTGATACTACTGTATATCGTAAAAAAACATATATTCCCACATATATACCAGCCGACTCTGCACATTCATTAAGATACAAAAAATCTAGCATTTTACCATTATATATTAGGGCATACAGATACTGCTCCAAGGCTTTACATTTGACACCAAAATAGAATATATTAATATAACTTCCCAAGAAGCAGGTTATACCATGCAACAATTAAACGGATGGCAACATAATGCTAAATTCATTGTCTTAAAAAACTCTCAGCCAGTTCCAAATCAGGATGTAAAACAACAAACCTATGCACACAGTTTTCCTTACATGACAGGCATTTCGAAAACATTACATACTACATTAAAAAAAAAAATATTGTATTACCCACAACAGTTAACAATACAATTAAAAACTTACTAATTAATGATCGAGACACAAAAGTACCCACCGGCGGAGTTTATCAACTCAATATACCTGACTCCTTAAATTTACTTGACGGAAAGAATAAATACATTGGTAAAACCCATAGACAATATGCTGATTGCATGAAAGAGCATCAATCTGATTTAAATAAACAAATCCAAACACAGCTTACGCTCAAACTATAATAGAAAATAAAATTCAAATAAATAAAGTAGAATACAAACCCTTAATTGCTCCAAGGACTAAATTCCAGCTGAATTATGCCAAAAAGATGCTAATCCACACACAACGTCATGATTTATGCAATAGTGACATAGCACCCATTCCATCTGCATGAAACCTTCTCCTAAACACCCAATCATCAAGCATTACATAATAATCACATGATCAACAGCGTAGGAAGTGGGATACGTATAAGTAAAACGCCACTCTTGACTTGACACCACTAGAGCCTGATGACGCCGTAATTTGTAACTATGGAGAAATGCACATAGCTCAAATGAACTGTTGGAGCACCGATAAAATGTTCATTGTCTTAACATCAGAAGCAGGGGTATGAAAGCATTTTTATCTTGTTTTTATACTAATGTTATCGGTTTTAAAATGTTTAAAAGTATTCATCTATGTCTCAAACAGTAATGAAAGTGCATTTTGTGGATCCATCTGTGATATACAACAGTGATATAGAAACAAGTGCTGCAAATCATATAATATAGTTTACATCAGAACATTTAGTTAATGGTACAACTACAGCTTTAAGTACTCTATAGTTGCAAGAAATATCGATGACACATGGTATCATTAGGATTATACCAGCACACCTGAAGAACTATGCATATGGAGTAATAATTTAGCTGCATTACAACTGTACTACATTGTTATGAAATGACATCTATAACATCATGCCCTCGAGGATTGGTTTCTTGTTAACGGCATCTAAATTGCATTCTTCAACATCAAAGGTTGCTCACAAAGTCTGTCATGGCAATTATATGTCATGTTATAGACATCTAATGTGCCTATGCAAGTAGATACCCCGCAACTATCACTGGTAAATATCAATATTTTTGTCAACTAACCTAGTATACTTTATGTAAATATAAGGTATCACTTAGATTGATTGATAGTGTTTGGATCAAATATAGTTGTAATATAAGCATTACAATGATATTTTGTAAGCACTCCTTTTGTTTGAAAATAGGTAATTTTATACAATTTATTGTACAGCTATTATTGTAACTTTACTAAACATATACCGAAATAATAATTAAGCTGTTTATCACATCCCTAGCCACAGGAATCTCTTCACATCTCATCATATCTCTGAACTTGAGCCCAAATGGGCTACATTGATTTAAGGTCAACTGACAACCATGCACAAATCTGTGCTTGGTCCTGTGGATGTCTGCATAGATGGGGAACTTAGTCTGACATTTCTGTTTTGGCCTGCCTGATAGGAATAACTCTGGTCAGTGTAATCCACTACTTCATTAAGGCACATTCATAAGGTCAGTCTAATCCACTACTTCATTATTCCCCTCACCATGACATGGTGGTTCCCTCTGAGGGGGCAAAATATTTGGACTAGGGTAGTCTTTTAACCCTTTCCGTGTCGCAGCCCAAATAATCACCTTCATCTTTCCTATTCTAGTGGTCAGAGACAGAAGCTTCATTCGGGTAGTACAAGTAAAGTAATTTAATTATCTATGACACTGTTAAATGTTTTTAAGCACTTTGGCACATGGACTATGCTATCAAGTATCAATAATTATTAAAGAGAGATTTACATACCATGCTGTAGAGGATGGGAAGTAACAGGAGCTTCTTGGAATGCTTTTAGTGAGAAATTTAAAAATTCGACATTCTTGCCGGCAATGGACATCTCAATGTAGGTTAAGATAATGATGACTGCTGCCAATGGTCTACCCACATTGGCGAACGAAATAATTATTTATACTTTTTGATAGCATAGGGTGCTTAAAAAGTTTTAAGATCCATGATGCGCATTTCACGCCGTTCCTATCAGCGCTTCATCAGGTGGGAAGTGAGGAACTTACTGCAGGGGAGGCAGTTGGTTGGTGAACGTGGGAGAGGGGTGGGGTGCCTAAATTGACATGTCATTGGTTCAGCTCCGAGGATCGGAGAGGTCGGCGGATGGCGGTAATGCGATCTGCATGTAACGGAGGTTGGGAGAGGGTGTGGGATTATGGGAAATCGCCAAGATATGCATGCATGTGTTGAGGGAAGCATCTGTTTCTGGGATAGTAATTCATATTTATAAAGAGTGGGGTACTTTTAAAATTATAATAAAAAAAAATTATATTTTTTTCATTATAAGTGGGTATGAGTGGGGTCCTTTTAAAATTATAATAAAAAAAATAAATTATATATTTTTTCATTATAAATATGAATTACTATCCCTGAAATAGTGATGCTTCCCTCAACATACGCATATCTTGGCAATTTCCCATAATCCCACACCTTCTCCCAACCTCCATTACATGCAGATTGCATTACCACCATCTGCATTTCCGCTGACCTCTTCGATCCATGGAGCTGAACCAATGACATGTCAATTTATGGCACCCCACCCCTCCCCTGCACTAGCCAACCAACTGCCTCCTCTGCAGTAAGTTCCTCACTTCCCACCTGATGAAGCGTTGATAGGAACGGCATGAAACGCGTGTCGTGGATCTTAAACTTTTTAAGCTCCCTATGCTATCAAAAAGTATAAATTATTTCATTCGCCAATGTGGGTAGACCATTGGCAGCTTCCCTTGCTGGCAAGAACATCGAATTTTTAAATTTCTCACTGAAAGCATTCCAAGAAGCTCCTGTTACTTCCCATCCTCTACAGCATGGTACATAAATCTCTCTTTAATAGTTATTGATACTCGATAGCATAGTCCATGTGTCAAAGTGCTTAAAAACATTTAACAGTGTCATAGAGAATTAAATTGTTTTACTTTAATTACTGCACTGTGTACCTCTACTGTAATTTTTGCATAGTACAAGGTTGTGAAAAAAAAAATTCCGAAAAAAAATTTAAATTTTTCTAATCATGAAAATAACATTTAAATCTATGATATAAATTTTTTACCTGTTGCTCTGCTTGAAAATATTTAGAGAAAGTTTAAAAATAAATTTATTTTAATCGAATGCACATTTTCAGTCACCATAAACAGTATCAAGTAGCACCGATTCAGTTCATGCTTTTATTCTGCCATACCATGCTTAGATTACACTGGTTTGCAAAATTTTTATAACATGAAAATTGTAGCTGCCTTTAACTATTTTTCCGGTGCTGATTTCAGATCTGGCCTTAAAAAATAGTTAGCACAGCACTTTTTATGTTATTGGTCATTTTGACTCCTATTTAATATAGATCAGTGATTCCCAACCTTTTCTGGACCATCGCCCCCTTTAGAAGAGAACAAAAATTTCATCGCCCCCCCTAGTCCATAATAGTTAATTTTATATGAAATATTAAAATATTGTTGCATATTATCTGTACCTAATTATCTGTTTATTTATCTATTAAAAATCATAAAGCAGAAATTAATAAAACGACGAATGTACAATAAAATTGTTTATTAAAATTTTAAAAATAAACACGGAATCAATAAGAAATAAAAAATAATGAGATAAACACAAAATTAATAATAAATAAAAAAAAATTAATGAGATGGTTGAGGCTGGTGGAGTGTTAACAATTTGTTAATGTCGGGTTCCAATTTCGTTAACATCAAATCATAATTTCATTAACATCAACTTCAGTGATGTATAGTCTGTTCCTCTTCTTTGACAGTATATTAGCTACTGCACTGAATCCACGCTCAGCCATATAGGACGAAGGAAATGAGATTAAAAACTTTTGTACTATTGCCCACAATCCAGGGTAGAGAACTGGTATTGATTTTTGAAGCCAGAACTCTTGGTATCCATGTTTGAATTTTACTTTGAGTCCTTCATTAGTCGTGAGTTCTAAGAGTTCCTCTTCCAAATTTGACGATTCTTCAGTATCTGTGTTTGCGAAAGGATCTAAAACCCAACTCGGTATATTCATGTTTAAAATATCTTGGAAACGCTCCGTAAAATGAACATGAAGAACTTCCAAGTGTTGGCAGTAAGTAAGTAAATCTTCCGGTTTTGCAGTAACTGTTGATAATGTGGGAAAGTGGTTGTATTCACCTCTACCTAGATATCGTTTGAATAGAAGAAGTTTTCCTGCAAAAGCAGCTATGATGTTTTTTGTTTTAATTAAATTCAACTCATCACCTTGCAATTGTAAATTAACTTGATTAAATATTTTAAACAGGTCTGTCAAATAAGCGATGTCATTTTTTGACGTAATCAGGTTTTCGCACAATTTTTTCGTCTCTATCTTCAAGAAAGTCCGGTACTGAGTCAAATAGATTGAAAAAATGATTCAGACAAACACCTTTAGAGAGCCAACGTACTTCTGTGTGCAGCACCAAGCGATTGTAATCTTCATCATTTTCATTACAAAGCTTACCAAATAATCGGTCATTCAATGAATTGCTTCTAATCTTATTGATTACTTTAATAACATAATGGAGCGACGTATGCAGACGTTCATTCAAATTTTTTGCAACTAAATGCTGACAATGAATAATACAATGTACAGCGAGTACATTTGGTACTGCTTGTTTCAAATGCACTATGAAACCCTTATGATGCCCTGTCATTGCTGGAGCACCATCAGTAGCAGCAGACAAAATATTGCAAATAGGAATTTCTTTCTCTTGAAAAAACTTTTGCATGGTATTAAATATAGATTCTCCCTTTGTATCAGATTCCAAATTTTTAGCAAATAATAACTCTTCATGAATTTTTTCTTCTTTTATAAATCGTTCGTATGATAAGAGTAGAGCTTCGTTATTTGGTAGAGTTGAATGGAAAATTTGCAAGTCTTTAAGTAATCACATAATGATATTTCAACGTCTTTTGCCATTTCATCTATTCTTCTTTGCACTGAATTATTACTGAGAGGAATTTTTTTGATGATATCTGATGGTGTCTTATGATGAAGAACAGTTTTTAATATCTCTTTGACTGCCGGCAAAATTAATTCCTCGCCAATTGTGTGTGGTTTTCCTGCTTTTGCGATTAACAAAGAAACGTTATATGAGGCTCGTAGTCCATCATCATCTTGTTTAGAAGACTACGCATAAAGGTTTGACATAGTTGGCTGTTTTAATATTGCTTTTCCAGTTCTTGAAAATAGGATAAATATTTGTTCTTCTTATCAGCATGCATTTTATTTAAATGCTCTTATAGCGTAGAAGGTTTCATAGCTTCATTTGAAAAAACTTTTCGGCAAATTAAACACATAGGTAATGATTGGTATGTAGGAGAGTACGTAAATCCATATTTTAAATACTCAATACTGTACTGCCGGCATTTCTTTTTAGATGTAAATTCAGACGTTTTCAAATACAAATTAACTTCTCAACAGATTTATAGATTATTAATGTTTATAATGACTTCTAACACTTATCACTCACGACTATTTATCACGGCGAAGCACATAAAAATAATAAAACATTCCTAGAGCTATCGCTTTTATAGATTTGATTTTGTGCACGCATTAACTTGTATGTTTGCGATGCCGGCGCACTTGCTCCGTAAACAAGTCATATCAAGCTCCCATACTCTTGTCGAAACATGTTAAATTGCATGAACCGTGTGTTTGCATACCAACTTGCAAGGACTTGTCACCGTCAATCTATTCTAAACTGAAACAAATTAGGTATAGGTATAAATACCCCCTCAAGCAGCTGCTTGCCACAGAGGTCTGACAGGAGCCTGTCAGTTTATATGCCAAAGTAGAAGATCTGAGACGATGGCAGGACCTCAGCAGAAAACAACACGAACATCCATGCCTTAGCCGGGGCTTGAACCCAGGTCAGCAGATCCCTTAGATCAGCAGCCAAGCGCGCTAACCACTCGGCCACGGGACAGCATAGGTATACCTAATGCTAATTTAAAATGCTTATTAACGCAATGACAATAAGATAATTTACATAGCTAGATAAAATATTTATTTGTGAAAACAGGTATTTTCAAAGTATTTCATTATATTAAAAAAAATTATAAAAAAAATATCAAATATAATAAATTTATTATTATATTATTATGCATCAAGGTTGATTTGCCTATCAGGACGGACACACATGTCCAACATAATAAGCCTGATATAGTAGTGCATGATAAGATATTGAATGAGATTACAATTATTGAAGTAAGAATAACATCTCAGGATAACCTGCAGACAGTAGTGGTTGAAAAGAAGAGGAAGTATGATCTGCTGGCTAAAGAGTTGAGCCTAATTCACAAGTGTAATGTTAATATTATACCTTATGTTCTGACGTGGGATGGTATTGTAACCATGTACCATAAAGCATACTCAAAGCGACTTGGAGTGGGAAAACATATTAAAGCTTATATCCAATCTGTGATTTTGAAGAGAACTTTTGAGAGCATCTCAGCCGACTTCAGACGTACCAGTACGCTAGTAGGTGGTAGCAGGGAACTTATTGTCCAAGCTGCAGTTGAAAAGCTGTACATGACGGATAAGGTAGTGGATGACCAGAATCACCAGGAAGACACCACAGAATAGAAGAGATAAAAAGGTTGTCACAGAAAATTCCATTAAATTTATTTATTTATTTGACTGCCCCTCTTGACTGCCTCAATGCCCCCCCCCCCCCCATTTGCCTCTGGATCCGCTACCGCCTCCATGGAAGGCTCCAGTGCCCACTGGGGGGGGCGGTATTGCCCCCGTTGGAAATCTATGATATAGATCTTCCTATACCAACATCTCAAAGCAACTAGGAGGATACTAGATATTTTACTTTTTGTGACTGGCAACACTGATTGCCAAATGAGAGAAAACATGTAACAGTAACCTAACCACAGACCGCCATTCTTGTTGTTTTCACTGTAGGAGGAACAGGTGCAGAACGTCGAAGAGTAAATTTTGGCATTTAAATGGCACAAAGACAGCATTACAAATGTGTTAATGTGCTACATAATTTTTATGTGTGTGGAAATTATGTTTTAAAATCCCATGGTCATTCTTTGACAAAGATTGAGAAGAAAGCCTGTAACTTGTATTTTGGATGTCATGTTGGAGATCAGGACAAAACATGGGCTCCACATGTTTGCTGCATTTTGTGCATTGTTGGCCTGAGTGAATGGTTGAAATGTAAGATAAAATTCATGCCCTTTGCAGTTCCAGTGGTTTGGTGTCAGCCAACTAGTCACTTGCATGATTGATATTTTTGTTTAATTAAAGTGTCGGGCTTTTCAAAAAAGAACAAAAGCAAAATACAATATCCAAATGTGCCTTCAGCCATAAGGCCAGTTCCTCACAGAGAAGATCTTCCTATATCAACACCTCCAACCAATTGGGAGGAGATGGATTCACATTCATCAGAGTAAGACTGAGGCACGTACAGATCCTGACCCTACATACACCCCTAAAAAGTTAGACAAGCCTCATCTGATTGAGCAAAATGAACTAAATGATCTTTGTTTGGACCTACGACTTTTCAAACAACAAGCTGAAGTTTTAGGTTCAAGATTTCAAGAGTGGAATCTTCTGGCCAAGGATACCAGTTTCTCTGTTCAGAAAGAGAAATTTGGCTTTATCTGCTTATTATGAGATGCAAGATGGTTTGTGTTTGTACACACATTTCTGGGCTGATGGAAGAAATTGGAACAACCCACTACCCCTAAGGAATGGCGTCTATTTATAGATTCATCAAAATTCAGCTTAAAAGCTGTCCTTTTGCATAAAGGAAACCAAAAACTTTCCATTCCAGTGACACACTGTGGCAATGAAGGAAACTTATAAAAGCATGGAAGTTTAAGTGATCAGTTTAAGTGGACAATATGAAGTGACCTAAAAGTCATCTCTCTTGCTTGGGCTTCAAGGAGGCTTCACAAAATTTTGCTGTTTTCTGTGTTTATGGGAAAGTAGAGCGAGAATAGAACACTACAAAAGACTGGGCCAAAAGAGATGTTTTTATTCCTGGAAAGAGTAATGTGAGGTATAAGCTTCTAGTTGATCCCTCTGATGTTCTGCTTCCACCACTACACATCAAATGGGGGCTTATGAAAAACTTTGTAAAGGCTATGGACAAAACTGGTAATGTGTTTTTGCGCTTGAAGGAAAAATTTCTAAAGCTAAGTGATGCAAACTCAAAGAAGGGATCTTTGTTGGTCCTCAGATCAGGAAGCTACTGAATGATACTGTCTTCGAAGAAAAATTGAATATGAAGGAGTGCGCTGCATGGATATCCTTCACATCTGTGGCCCAGGGTATTCTCGGGAATCACAAAGAGGAAAACTACCATCAACTCATTCAAGATCTAAAAAACTATGAAAATCTTGGCTGCCAAATGTTTTTGAAGAACCATTTCTTGCACTCGCTTCTCGACTTCTTTCCCAAGAACCTAGAATCTCTCAGTGATGAGCAAAGATTTCACCAGGTTATCTGAACCATGGAGGAGAGATACCAAGGCAGGTGGGACCCAGCAATGATGGGTGACTACTGCTGGTTCTTGCAGAACGAAGATACCTCAGTACATAAATGACAAAAATGAACTTTTTATAAGTATGAAAGATCCTTACTCATGTTTTCTTATTTTGCGTTTCAATATTATTTCATTTGTTACTCTATATTCAGTGGTCTATAACTATGATGTTTCTATTTTTTTTCACTGTAATCATGTAATTAATTAATGAGTTTTAAGTTGCAATTTAATAAGACAGTCATATTTATTTTTATATCCCAGATATACGTATTCATTGAAATACATCAATCTGTAATTTTTTAAAAACACTGTGTTACAGATTTTTTACAACTATATTCAGCTCCCCAAAATATGAATTCAGCACCCAAAATGAGTTCTACATTGGAAGATTTCCTCCAATGTAGAATTTGACAATGCCTGTAGAAGCAAGAGTTCAGGTGCCTGCGATGACCTCTGTTCAGGATTATCCACCAGCTGATAAACATATCCTGTGAATCTATTCACTTGGGGCTGTCAATCCACAAACAAACAGAAAACACAGTGGATGATTTTCCCTCCGCAGAAGCCCACCAGTGCAGTAAATTCAGGATCTATAATTAAGCTCAGAGCCATTATTAGGCTCTGAGTATGTTATTAAATGATTTGAAAAAATACTTAAGTTTTAATTAATATCTGAAATAAATTCTTATGACCCATTACTGCTGTGAAATATTCTAGCTTCCATAATTCCTTAAATACTAGATGAATATTGTTGAAAATTGAGATTTAAATAGATAAGATTATGATCTTGAATTTATTTTTAGTAACATTTTATCATTAAATGAATATGTTAGAAGTTACAGAGCTTGCAAGTATGAATCCCATTCACGTAACACAGAAATTCTCTAATATTTTGTTAGGACCGTGTAACTCAGTTCCATATATTGCAAAAGTTTCTATGATTCCAAAATATTATTTATTCAAAGGTGATCTCAGATTTTTTTTTCTAATTACTCATGTCATCGTTATGTTGCCGACACCAATCCCCTGTGATGATGCATAGAACCAGCCAGCCTAGCACCTAATATCCGACCACGCCTTCTCGTGGTGCAGACCGTTGGTACCTTTCAAAAGAGATAATCTCTTGTGGAAGTGAACGGAAGGGGAAGGCTGCCAGATTAGTGTGGCCTACTGATCTGGACAACTGTGGCTACTTTTCTTTTTTTCTACCCTGCTGAGGAGTGGTCAACCACACAGGGTCATGGTGCTGACCATATAAACCCACTGGACAGATATATGGCTCTGAGCTTGATTATGGATCCTGATTTTGCTGCACTGGTGGGCTTCTGTGGAGGGAATATTTCCGCTCTGTTTTCTGTTTCTTTGTGGATTGACAGCCCCAAGTGAATAGATTCACAGGATATGTTTATCAGCTGGTGGATAATCCTGAGCAGAGGTCATCGCAGCACCTGAACTCTTTGCTTCTATTGGCATCGTCAAATTCTACATTGGAGGAAGTCTTTCATGTAGATGGCTTCAGATTTTAGTGGTGGGGGAACAGGTCTTTGCCCCATGTCTGCGATTAGGGGGCTGTTTGATATTGTCAGCATTCCTTCTCTCAATAAACAAAATTTCTTTAAACATCCTACTAATCATTTCCTCTCCATTGGTAGTTGGAATGTGAGGACCCTGCACAGAGCTTTTTCTCTTAGTGTCCTCACACAAGAATTCCACTATTATAATTTAGATATTCTCGGCTTGCAAGAGACCAGGTGGACAGATAAAGGTCAGATTCTTAAAAATAATCTTAAATTTCTCTTTTCAGGGAGGGATGACAATAAGCATCACCAAGGCGTGGGTCTGCTTCTCAGGAGACATGCTAGTGATGCTCTTCTAGGATATGAGTACATTAAATGAAAGGTTTCTTATAGCAAAATTTTAGACAAGCGTTAAAGACTTGAATGTTATCTGCTGTTATGCTCCCACTGAGGATGCCGTGTTCTGTCAAGAAAGGAGATATTACCCTTGTTCTTGGTGACTTCAATGCCAAAGTTGGTACTGACTCTGACTTTTGGGGAGGAGTAATAGGCCCTTTTGGTATTGGTAGCTGCAATGGCAATGGGCAACGTCTCCTACAGGTAAGTAAACTAAATGGTTTCAGAATAACTAACACTTATTACAAACACCGCGACATACATAAGTACACATGGATTTCACCCGATGGGCTGCATAAGAATATGATTGATTATGTATTAATTAACAGCAAATGGGCTAGTTCTGTTAGGAATACCAGGTCATATAGGCGAGCTGAAATTGGATCAGACCATTACCTCGTTAAATGTGTCTTGCAACTTAAAAAGTGTTGTGCTAGGGTTAAAAAATTTACTTTTAATACTGAAGCTCTGAAAGATCCAGTTATAGCCAAAGTTTACCATGATAGGTTACTTAGTCACTATGACAGTTATGGTATGCTTACTACTGAAGTTGAGGAAGAATGGGATCATTTTAAACAGGCTTTTTTGAACACTAACAGTACTGTTTTAGGAAAAAAGGAGCAGAAGAGGCAGAATTATCTGAGTGATAAGACACTTGAGCTTATTTCGGAAAGAAAGAACTGCAGGAATGTCCTTAATCAATACCCTACTAGTCCTAATAGAAAGCATTACAGAGAACTTAATAAACATGTAAAAGATCAGTTAGCTGCTGATAAGAATCTTTGGCTTGATGGTTTGGCTGACAAATACGAGGAAGCAGTTAGACAGCACAACAGCAGAGAGCTGTCATCATCATCATCATCATCATCCTCAAGCAGCCATGGGTACGGAGGTTCTTAATTCTCCAAGCATATCTGTCCTGAGTTACATCTGCTGCATCCGGCCACTGCACACCAATTCTAACAAGGTCCTGTTTGACATTGTCAGCCCACCACATCCTAGGACTCACCTTCTTTCTGTGGCCTTTAAGCACACTCTTCATAACCCTATTCGCCAATCTATAATTATTCATACGGGCAACATGGCCAAACCAACGGAGTCTCTCTCTGCACAATATGCTGCTTAAAGGAGGTTGCAGACTCCTTTGCCTAACCTCATCATTAGTTACAAAGTTAAACCACCTAATACCCAAGATACTGCGTAAGCATCTAGAATCAAAAGCATCTAGTTTCCTGTTATCTTGTTTATACAGCGTCCAAGTTTCACTACCATAACTAACCCTAGAAAGAACCAAACTATTATACAGTCTAATTTTAGTCTTTAGATGTATACGCCTATTTCTCCACAATCTCCATAGATTCTTAAAAGTCCTGGCAGCAATACCTATTCGTCTGTTAATCTCATGCCACACATCACCAGTATCTGTTACATAGCTCCCAAGATAATTAAACTGTGACACCTGCTCAAGACTGCAACCATTCAGATTAACTGAATCACAACGTGCCTGACCAATATTCATCACTTTAGTTTTCTCTTTGTTTATAACCAAACCTACTCTACTACCAGTTTCATCAACAGCTCGAATGAAAGAGTTCATCTCGTCAACATCATTTGCCAAAAGGGCTAAATCATCAGCATAATCTAAATCAGAAATTTTCGTACCTCCAGTCCATTTAAGGCCAAAATCTTTCTCTAGAAGTGAATTTCGCATAACATAATCAATAACCAAGCTAAAGAGAAAAGGAGACAAAATGCACCTTGTCGAACACCAGAAGTAATGCTAAACCAATTTGCTACAAGACTTTTACCAACTTTCACACACGACTCAGTGTTATTATAGAGAGCTTTAATTATGTTACCTAACTTATCTGGTATGCCATACCACCTCACAATCAACCACAAATTATGACGATCAACAGATTCGAAAGCCTTTTTGAAATCAACAAAGCTTTCAGAATCCAAAGGTTCTGAAACTCTAAACATTTCTCAAGAATCTGCCTAAGTGAAAATATCTGATCCACACATCCCCTACCACTTCTGAATCCACATTGCTCATCACGCAATTGCCTGTCAACCTGATTCTTAATTTTATTAAGCACAATCATGGAAAGAACTCTACCAGGAATAGAGAGTAGGCTGATACCCCTATAGTTATCACAAGAACTGCGATCACCTTTTTTGAAAATAGGGATAATAATAGCTCTGGTAAAATCTTTAGGAACCATGCCTTTATCATAAAAGTTATTCAAAATTTCAGTCATCCAAGTGGTAACCAAAACATTCCCAGCTCTGAGCATTTCTGTAGTAATTTCATCTACCCATGGGGATTTATGAAGTTAAGTTTAGAAACAGCCAAAATAACTTCAGATTGTGTTATAGGGCCAGCATTAAAGCCACCAATGCATCTATCATCATTGCAAACAATGGGAATAGAACTAACCGCATTGTTTAGAATATTACTGAAATGCTCAGCCCACCTAGCCATGACAGAATCCTCACTTTCTATAACCTTACCTGGTTTATCCTGCAATCCTTGTATGCCTGTCCGTTTTCTACCACATAAAACATTAACTATCTGGTACAGCTCTCTGCTGTTGTGCTGCTTAACTGCTTTCTCAGCTTTGTCAGCCAAGCCATCAAGCCAAAGATTCTTATTAGTAGCTAACTGATCCTTTACACATTTATTAAGCTCTCTGTAATCCTTTCTATTAGGACTAGTAGGGTACTGATTAAGGACATTCCTGCAGTTCCTTCTTTCTGAAATACGCTCAAGTGCCTTATCACTTAAATAATTCTGCCTCTGCTCCTTTTTTCCTAAAAGAGTACTGTAAGTTTCCAAGAAAGCCTGTTTAAAATGGCCCCATACTTCCTCAACTTCAGTATTAAGCAAACCATGACTGTCATAATGCCTAAATAACCTATCATGGTAAGCTTTAGCTATAACTGCGTCTTTCAGAACTTCAATATTAAAGGTAAATTTTTTAACCCTAGTACAACACTTTTTAAGTTTAAGTTGCAAGACACTTTTAACAAGGTAATGGCCAGATCCAATTTCAGCTCCCCTATATGCCCTAGTATTTCTAACAGAACTAGCCCATTTGCTGTTAATTAATATGTAATCAATCATATTCCTATGCATCCCATCAGGTGAAACCCAAGTGTATTTATGTATGTCGCGGTGTTTGTAATATGTGTTAGTTTTTCTGAAACCATTGAGTTTACTTACCTGTAGGAGACGTTGCCCATTGCAGCTACCAATACCAAAAGGGCCTATGACTCCTCCCCAAAGGTCAGAGTCAATACCATCTTTGAATTGAAGTCACCTAGAACAAGGGTAATATCTCCTTTCATGACAGAATTCAAAATATCCTGAAGTTGTCCGTAAAACCTATCCTTCTCATCTTCATCAGCATCCTCAGTGGGGGCATAACAGCAGATAACATTCAAGTCTTTAATGCTTGTCTGAAATTTTGCTTTAAGAAACCTTTCATTAATACACTCATATCCTAGAAGAGCATCACTAGCGTGTCTGCTGAGCAGCAGACCCACGCCTTGGTGATGCTTTCCATCCTCCCTCCCTGTAAAGAGAAATTTAGTTATTTTTAAGTATCTCACGTTTACCTGTCCATCTGGTCTCTTGCAAGCCTAGAATATCTAGGTTATAGCACTGGAATTCCTGCATGAGGACATCAAGAGAATAATCTCTATGTAATGTCCTCACGTTCCACGTTCCTGCAGAGAGAAAATTATTAGTAGGATTTTTAAAGAAATTAGCTTTATTGAGATTGGTAGGACCAACAATATCAAACAGCCCCCTGATCGCAGGCATGGAGCAAAGACCTGTTCCTCCTCCGCTAAAGACTAAAGTCACTGATGCTTGTAGGAACTTCAGGCACCACCTTTTCAAGTGGACTTTTTCAAGAGCCATATGGCCTGCCTGAGACACATTACTCCAGTTTAGGCATGACGATGCCCAACTAGCTAAGTAAGGTTCAGGTACCTGCGATGGCCTCTGATTACGATTATCCACCAGCTGATATAAGGTATCCCGTGCCTCTGTTCACTTAGAGCTGGCAACCCAGAAGCAAACAGAAAACACAGTAGCAGACTCTCCCTCAACAGAGGCCCACCAGTGCAACAAGTCCAGGATCAATAATCAAGCTCAAATCCATAAACTAGTCCAGTCTAGTAGGTATAAATGGTCAGCACCAGGACCCTGTGAAGTTGACCACTCCTCAGCAGGGTTGAAAAAAAAGAAAAAAGTGGCCATAGATGACCAGATCAGTAGGCCATACTGAACTGGCAGCCCTCCCCTTTTGTTCCCTTCCAAAAGGGAATATTTCTTTTGAAAGATACTAACGGTCTGCACTACGAGAAAGCGTCGTCGGACATTAGGTGCTAGACCTGGTCGGTTCTGTGCATCATCACTAGGGATTGGTACACAGCTCTCCTTCCAGTTTACGCCTAGCTACCATTTACAAGCCAAAAAGTCGAGCCAGCCAGGGTTAATGTTTTGTGTGGTAGAAAACGAACAGGTATACAGGGATTGAAGGATAAACAAGGTAAGGTTATAGAAGGTGAGGATTCTGTCATGGCTAGGTGGGCTGAGCATTTCAGTGATATTCTAAACAATGCGGTTAGTTCTATTCCCATTGTTTGCAATGATGATAGATGCATTGGTGTCTTTAATGTTGGCCCTATAACACAATCTGAAGTTATTTTGGCTCTTTCTAAACTTAAACTTCATAAATCCTCAGGGGTAGATGAAATTACTACAGAAATGCTTAGAGCTGGGAATGTTTCGGTTATCACTTAGATGTCTGAAATTTTGAATATCTTTTACGATAAAGGCATGGTTCCTAAGGATTTTACCAGAGCTATTATTATCCCTATTTTCAAAACAGTTGATCACAGTTCTTGTGATAACTATAGGAGTATCAGCCTACTCTCTATTCCTGGTAGAGTTCTTTCCATGATTGTGCTTAATAAAATTAAGAATCAGGTTGACAGGCAATTGCGTGATGAGCAATGTGGATTCAGAAGTGGTAGGGGATGTGTAGATCAGATATTTTCACTCAGGCAGATTCTTGAGAAATATTTAGAGTTTCAGAACCTTTAGATTCTGAAAGCTTTGTTGATTTCAAAAAGGCTTTCGACTCTGTTGATCATCATAATTTGTGGTTGATTGTGAGGTGGTTTGGCATACCAGATAAGTTAGTTAACATAATGAAAGTTCTCTAATATAACACTGAATCATGTGTGAGAGTTGGTAAGGCTTGCAGCAATTGCTTTAGCATTACTTCTGGTGTTCGACAAGGGTGCATTTTGTCTCCTTTTCTCCTTAGCTTGGTTATTGATTATGTTATGCGAAATTCACTTCAAGGGAAAGATTTTGGCCTTAAATGGGCTGCAGATACGAAAATTTCTGATTTAGATTATGCTGATGATTTAGCCCTTTTGGCAAATGATGTTGATGAGATGAACTCTTTCATTCGAGCTGTTGATAGGAGTGGTAGTAGAGTAGGTTTGGTTATTAACAGAGAGAAAACTAAAGTGATGAAAATTGGTCAGGCACGTTGTGATTCAGTTAATCTTAATGGTTGCAGTCTTGAGCAGGTGTCACAGTTTAATTACCTTGGGAGCTATATAACAGATAATGGTGATGTGCGGCATGAGATTAACAGACGAATAGGGATTGCTGCTGGGACTTTTAAGAATCTATGCAGAGTGTGGAGAAATAGATGTATACACCGAAAGACTAAAATTAGACTGTATAATAGTTTGGTTCTTTCTAGGGTTAGTTATGGTAGTGAAACTTGGACACTTTGTAAGCAAGATAACAGGAAACCAGATGCCTAGGTGTTCAACTTTGTAACTAATGATGAGGTTAGGCAAAGGAGTCTGCAACCTCCTTTAAGCAGCATATTGTGCAGAGAGAGACTCCGTTGGTTTGGCCATGTTGCCCATATGAATAATTATAGATTGGCGATTAGGGTTATGAACAGTGTGCCTAAAGGCCTGAGGAAGAAGGGGAGACCTAGGATGCGGTGGGCAGACAATATCAAACAGGACCTTGTTAGAATTGGTGTGCAGTGGCCAGATGCAGTAGATGTAGCTCATGATAGACTTGCTTGGAGAACTAAATTGCACGGTCTGGTTGGACCTCCGTAGCTCATGGCTGCTTGAGGATGATGATGATGATGACCTGTCTTGCAGATCCAGTTTGGAAGAGATTCAATAGAAACAGAGTTTCACTTCTGCAAAACATTACACAATACTGCATCATCATTCAGACTTATAGTTAAAGACAGCAGAAAATAGACAGAACAGTAAATAATCAGATATGAACAAATCTGGATCAGTTGGAAGAGATTCAATAGAAACAGAGTTTCACTTCTGCAAAACATTACACAATACTGCATCATCATTCAGACTTATAGTTAAAGACAGCAGAAAATAGACAGAACAGTAAATAATCAGATATGAACAAATCTGGATCAGAATCCAATTTTGAAGCAAGCAGTAAACAGCATAATAACCTTACTGCTACGAAGCAAGTAGCAAGCAAAACAGTGGATCACCAGTGCCAAGCGGACAAAAATGTAATTAGTGCTGTTGTCACTTCGCATCTTGAAATCGCGAGGCTTTCCCTTTATGTAGACATCATCTCAGGTAAAGGCCAATTAAGATACGGACTACAGTTAATAAATGGATTGGCAACTTGTCATTAAGGCAATTGATAATACTCTTTATTCCATCACTTGCTTCTGATGGTGTGATGCCCCCTCATTTACTTTTACTTTACCTAAACCAGTTTTGCTTAATTTACGTTATATTTATCGTTTTGGGGATTTTTATTTCATTTTTGACATCACAGCACTCATTTCCAAGAACATAGGAGTTGCGCATGCGCAACTCCGAACTTTCGATTGTCACCCGCTAAAGAGTGTGTACAAGTACATGCCCATTCTTGTGTCATAGCTTGCACGCTCATCGTTTTATGCAAATGTCTTTACTGATGTGACAGCCACGTGTTGCTAAGCCTGTACGCTTGTTAAAACCATGACATGTTAGTCACAGTAGTCACAGTTAGTTGAGTTTTTTGAGTAGTCAGAGGCAGTTGAAGGAGAAGGGTTGATAGAGTTGTTTGTTAGTTGTCAGTTTTTAGTGAGATCGAAATGATGTAGTATCTTCTTCATTGAAGATTGGTGAGTGTTTGAAATAATTTTGGGTAATAAATTTGTTTGTTATATAAACCCTTTTTGAGTCTTTACTATTTTTTTCTCTTGAGCAACGTTAATTGTTTTGATTATAAGCAAAAATAGAAGAGTGACAATCATTTAATTTTTGAATTCTTACTCGTTAAGTAATGCTCACTGGTATTCAAACCTTAATTGAACTTTATTTTTGGCAATTTGTTAATTATTGCCTGGGGCCCGACTTAGCTATCCAGAGCTTGAATAATTATTGGATCAGACAAAGGGTCCAAACTTTAAAAGTATTTTCAATTCTTTGGAGTGTTACAGAGGAACAAAAATTGAACTTTATGTTCCATGTTGAAATGATTTTGAGCTGATGTAGCATTGCCCTCACAAATTTAGGGATTTTCTGTCATTCCTCTTTTCTCCCTAGAATCTGTAAGCAGATTCAATAACACTTCTTCATTCATCACATCTTGCAACCTATCTTTTACTTTTACTAAATAAGTCAGGAGTAATAATGGCAGAATCAGCCATATACTAGCAGACATGTTTAGCGATCTGCCAAAATTTTTAATTTATGAAATTTTGAAACTTTTTTTGAGCTGCACTCAAAGGTACTGCTGTACAACAATACAATTCTAAAGCTATACTAAGCTTGTAAATGAACTTGCTTATCAAAAAGTTTATATATCATATATATGACTGTGTCTGGACACTTCTAATCTTTACATAAATACAACGAAAATCTTAATTATCAGCAATAACTGTGCTGAAACTTCAGTATATTTGACTAATACAAAAGTTAAGTTTCTTACTTAACAAACATTTTGGCTTAAGCTGCCATTAAATCTATGATTAATATAACTAATGAGCTGAAAAATTAGTTATAACTTTGACAAGCACGTTAAATAACACATTTTATACATATATGTACAGTCCCTGTGTTGAAGAAAGCCATGTTCCACTTCATTTATAGACTCTGTAACACTCCAAAATGTATATTAAATTCCCTACTATGGACCTTGTAACTGATCCAAAAAATACTAAATTACCAGATAGTTTGGGTGCCAAGCAATTAATCTTGCCAATTAAAGTTAAGTGACGGTTCTCTAAGTATATTATGCATTATTTAGTCAAAAAGAATGTCAAATATTAAAGTTTAAATCTAATCAAATATTAATTATCCTGCTCAAAAAATTTAAAATTAGCAAGTCAAAATTGCACACACTGGCCACTGATTTAGAAACTTTTATGCAGATGTGTGTAAATGTCACTTGTGCAGCGTATATGGAAAATATGTGGTCATGTGCATCACCATGTGATATAGGCAACTATTTCAGACTGCTGCTCGTCAGTAATTGTCAGTTCTGTTGATCACAATGGGAAAAACAATGGATCTTTTGGGGTTAGCTAAAGGGCTTATTGTGGGTGCCCGGCTGACTGGAGTAACTATTTTAAAAACAGCAGAGTTTAACTGGTTTCTCGGTTTTTAAATATCTCGGGTTTTTAATCAGTGGAAAAATAACCCACATTGCTTGTCTAAGAAGTGTAACTGTGGTGCGACGACAATCTGTCAGGAACGAGGTCGCTGTCGTCCGAGAAGGCTCTTACGGAGAAACAGGATTTCCTGTGTGCAGCAATTGAATGAAGCATTCAATGAAGGCTGTTCCCAACTCATATCTCAGCGAACTATGCGCAGGAAATTGAAGAGGATCATGATTAGCAGTTGCATGCCTATACAGAAACTACTGGTTTCTGCAAAGAACCAGAAAGTTCATCTACAGTGGTGTCAGGAACACCATCACTGTCTCATGGAAATCTCATGGAACAAGGGACCCAGCTTGCCTTGTAAACACAACTCAAGGTTCTGGAGGTGGTTGTCATGGTGTGGGGCACATTCTGTTGATATGTAATGGGTCCCCTGATATTGCTGGAAGGTCTGGTGTCCCCCAAGGATTATCTGAACATTGTTGCCAATCAATTCCATCCTGCAATATTGACTTTTTATCCAGCAGGTGACAGCTGTTTCATGGATGGCAGTGCTACTGTCCCTCTTGCAAGAGTGTTCATCAGTGGTTCAGCGAGCATGACAGTGACTTCCACCATCTTTCCTGGCCACCACAAAGTCTGAACTCCATTGAGAATATATGGGGTATGTTAGAAAAACAGATCCTGGAACAAAATCCTCTTCTGTCATCTGAGCCAGTTAAAGGACTGTCTGGTTAATGCCTGGTATGCTAGAGATGTAAAGGCACTCCAATACCTTGTGGAATCTATGCCAAATTGCATACGTGCTGTAATTTGGGCTAAAGGATGTCCAACTCGGTATTGAATAAAGGTTTCTAAATCAGTGGCTGGTGTGTGAGTACTAGGAAAATGAGGCATACATCTTACAATACTGGTTAACATTTAACTGGTACGCAATAATAAAAATGTCTTGTTACAAACTGTTTTAAAAACAATTAAGTATTTTTAAAATTTTCAAATGTTTTTTAAATATTTTGGGATATTTACTGTATCAGGGGTCACCCCAGACTGCATGGTTGCAGAAATCTTGAAGATATATTTACATTTTTTTTCTCTAAAAGGTGAAAAACATTATTTGCAAAAAATATTTTTAAGGGAAAAGGGCTTACATTGAGTGATTTCTCAAGGTGTTAAAATGCCTTGCTGATAAGCAAATATTATTAGCAATGAATGAGAGTCATTGCTAATAATATTTATTACTGAGTGTGATGGGAAATTGTATCCTTCCCCAGAAAATATTTTGGGGAAACTGATGTTACACAATATGCCTAAGGTGCAAAAATGTTAAAGCCGCTTTTGAGACTTTCTTAAACCTAAATGTTAAAATTTTTTTCACTAAATACCCATTTAGCCCATTGCTGGACTAATGGTTAGTGTATCTGACTATTAAACCAGTGGTCATGTCTCTGTGTATGTGTTTGTATGTTATATGAGAAACCAGGACAAGCCCAATAGTGCTTTTAGATTATCTCTGTTTTTTGTGTAGGGGAGTAATTTCTTCCCCTTTAAAAAAAAAAAGGGGGTATAACTTGGCATCATTGCCCTTAGCTGCTTATTTATAGTGTGGTTATTCGAGTACAGTAGAACTTCGATTATTTGGCCAGGAATGTCTCTGATATTTGAGAGTAAATGTGAATAATTAGCTGGCAAAAGATGAATATAGAGCTTAATTATGAAGAACAAAGGAAAACAAAAAACTATGTTAATAAGGTATAATGATAAATACAAAGTTATATCGAGAACAATACCCCACACAGGGAATAACTGCCAAAGATCTGTTTACTGTGTTTGTCATCATATATATTGAGAAGCTGATACAAAGAGGATTAATAAAATGATATATTTTAATCAAATATTCACTTTTTTTTTATAAAAGTGATTTCAGCTGTAAATATTCTGAATAATTTTTCCATCTATTATTGAAAACTTTTAAAAACATTTTTTGGTACATTAATCAGGGAAAAGGAAGGAGACCCTGCACAAGTAAATATTTTTATTTTAAATTTTACTCAAAAAAGAAATCTCTCATTTTGTCTATATACACTTCATAGTACAGCATTGTGTTTAATTAAATTTATTATTTTAAACTTAGCCTGTTTTTAATGGCTATAAAAATGTAACCAAATGATGAAATTAGTAGCAGTGAAGATGAGTTTGATTTTGTTTATGTATGATTTATTTTTATGTTGTAAAAAAATTTCATCAACTTTTTAGCAAAAAAAAACTTTAAGTTGCAGTGAAAAAACCTTCGAGTGCAAAAAACTCCAGAGCATTGGCACCCTCCTACTAGCATCAACAAAAGTAGAGACAAAAAAAAACCAGATTTTTTAGAACTGCAAAGTAATGATCTGAAAATGCAACAATATATTAGGTGTTTAAAAAAAGAGATTATGTGTCTATTAGAAACTTGCATTTTGACAGAATGAAAATCATCATAGTATATTTTTACCTATCTTACCATATTAAATAGCATGATGAGGCTATTATTTATTTCCATCTTATGCTGTGCAATATAAAGGTAATAGTTGCCATTCGAGATCATAGATGGTGCCAATGGTTGGCCCGAAAATCTCGGTGATAGAATTTAGTCGTAAATTTAGCGGAAAAATGACAGAGCTGGCATTAGTTCAACTGGAAAAATACTCTGGCATGTTTCTGGAGAGATGTGGGTTCAAATCCCGTATGTCGGCGAAAATATCTTTCGAACATGAAATTTTTAATTCGAACATGGAATTTTTTCGAACATTTAAATCATTAAATTGATTTAACGTCAAATGAAAGCCATCATGATGCGGGGAGTGCCGTAAAGCTATAAAAAATTTATCCCCCCCGTATACTTCCCTACTAAAAAGGAGGAGAATACCAAAACTATTGTTCTGCTATATTTGCAGAATGCAAGTTCCAACAGTTACGAGTTAGATGTCAAATAAAAGCTCACATAATGACCATTCAAAACTATATTGAATTTTGTTCCCACTATTATCTTCTCCCAGATCAAAAAAGGGGATGGGGGTGGAAGTGAGTTATATTTCAAAATAAATTTTGTGATGTCTCTCTCCAATGTCATGGGCTACCTCAAACACAACTCCATAAGGGAGGAAAACTGTGGTCGATGTTTATGAGACATATATCAAATGAAAGTTTCTGTAGGTGTTTTTAGTGACAAAAAATATAAATTAAAAAAAATACACATCTTTCAATATGGGCCCAAAAAAAAATAGAAAATGAACCTAAAGCATATGGTGCAGTCAGTCACTGATTTCATATTCACTTCAAAGGAAGTTGGGTACTGATTTACCTAAACAGCAAGATTGCCAGTACCTGTATTCCTTTGAAGGGAATATGAACTCAGTGACTGATTGTACCATCATTATGCTTTAGGATTATTTTCTACTTTTTAGGGCCCATATAGGAACATGGTATTTTTAAATGTTTTTAATTTATTTATATCTTGTCCATTCTATTGCTCTATGGTTAAATCTTGCCACCAAATTTTTGTTTTCATATCCCAAATTTCATTTATCATGCTTTTTTAAAAAAATGAAAATTTTGGAAAAAAAAAACTAAATGCAAAAAAGAATGGTAGATAGGTATATTTAATTTTCACAAAAATTACCGTTAAAATTAAAGTTGTTTCAGAAAATTTTTACAAGATGCTTCAGTTTAACATTTTGATGATGATAATGCTGAGGATGCCCACAGCTGATGGGGCGGGGTAAACTCAGTTGGTAACGTGCCAGGCTCGTAATCTGCAGTTCCCAGGTTCGAGTACCAGCTGGGTCACCATTGAGATTTCATCTTCATCATCATCCTCAAGCAGCCATGGGCTACGGAGGTCCAACCAGACTGTACAATTTATTTCTCCAAGCAAGTCTTTCCTGAGCTACATCTGCTGCATCAGGCCACTGCACACCAATTCCTGCACACCAGGTCCTGTTTGACATTGTCAGCCCAGCGCATCCTAGGTCTCCCCCTCTTTCTAAAGCCTTTAGGCACACTGTTCATAACCCTATTCGCTAATCTATCGTTATTCATATGGGCAACATGGCCAAACCAATGGAGTCTCTCTCTGCACAATATGCTGCTTATAGGAGGTTGCAGACTCATTTGCCTAACCTCATCATTAGTTACAAAGTTAAACCACCTAATACCCAAGATACTGCGTAAGCATCTAGAATCAAAAGCATCTATTTTCCTGTTATCTTGTTTACAAAGTGTCCAAGTTTGACTACCATAACTAACCCTAGAAAGAATCAAACTATTATACAGTGTAATTTTAGTCTTTAGGTGTATACGCCTATTTCTCCACACTCTCCATAGATTCTTAAAAGTCCCGGCAGCAATCCCTATCCATCTGTTAATCTCATGCCGCACATCACCAGTACCTGTAACATAGCTCCTAAGATAATTAAACTGTGACATCTGCTCAAGACTGCAACCATTCAGATTAACTGAACCACAGTCTGCCTGACCAATTTTCATCACTTTAGTTTTCTTTCTGTTTATAACCAAACCTACTCTACTACCACTCCTATCAACAGCTCGAATGAAAGAGTTCATCTCATCAACATCATTTGCCAAAAGGGCTAAATCATCAGCATAATCTAAATCAGAAATTTTCGTATCTCCAGTCCATTTAAGGCCAAAATCTTTCCCTTGAAGTGAATTTCACATAACATAATCAATAACCAAGTTAAAGAGAAAAGGAGACAAAATGAACCCTTGTTGAACACCAGAAGTAATGCTAAACCAATTGCTACAAGCTTACCAACTCTCACTTTACCAACTCTCACACACGACAGTGTTATTATAGAGAGCTTTCATTATGTTAACTAACTTGTCTGGTATACAATATGATTTCCCTATTAACCACAAATTATGATGATTAACGAGTCGAAAGCCTTTTTAAAGTCAACAAAGCTTGTAACTACAGGTTTCTGAAACTCTAAATATTTCTCAAGAATCTTCCTGTGCAAAAATATGGGATCTACACATCCCTTACCACTCGGAATCCATGTTGCTCATCACACAATTTGCCTGTCAACCAGATTTTTAATTCTATTGAGCACAATCATGCAAAGAACTTTACCTGGAACAGAAAATAGGCTAATACCCCTATAGTTATCACAAGAACTGCGATCACTTTAAAAAAAAAATAGTAATAGCAATAGCTGTGATAAAATTCCTAGTATCAATGTCTTTATCATTAAAGATTCAAAATTTCAGTCATGTGGTAACAGAAACATTCCCAGCTCTAAGTATTTCAGTAGTTATTTTATCTACCCCTGCAGATTTATGTAGTTTAAGTTTAGAAATAGCCAAAATAACTTAATATTTAAAGTGCTACATTTCATTAAATATTTAAGTAAAGAAAATTATTTTATGTGCAAAATGGTTGGTATTCAGCAGACTTCAATATGGGCACCATTGGTGTTGTGATATTCAACTTCCTTCCGTATTCAGTTCAGCATGAAAGTCACAGCCAGATGTAGAGGAAGGAATAAACCTTGAAAATGCTAGTAAATGTAGTGCAGAGAAAAAAAAATTAAACTTGTCCATAGTTAATACATTTTTAATAGTTCAATAATAAAGAAACTTTTAATGACTTGTAAAACTGAGGGGGAAAATATTATATTGCAATTGAAATCTAGTCTCTTGATTCCTTTTACTTTTCTCTGTCTGATTGTGTTACTTTATGTTTTTAGATTGGAGGCTGATGACATGATCCTTTTAAATACTGTAAATTGCGAATTTTTTTCTGAATGAATGATGTCTTCCCTAAAAGGAAGTCTGATACAGAACTTCTCCTTTATCACCATATTATTAACCCTAAATAAACTACATGTCTTCATAACAAGGAAACTTTGTTTGACATTTTGGAAACAAAACTACTTTTGTGACATGATTTTTTAATCAATGAATAATATCCAGAGAGTTACCTGTTGACTTTATGACTTTAAAGTCAATAAATAGTTTTGTGGAAAAAAGTTTCGCCAACATGCAGGATTCAGACCTACATTGCTTCTGATACAGGCCAGAGTATTCTAAGACCACTGAACTAACACTGACTCATTCTTTTTAACACTATAGTTACTTATCAATTTCTGGTGATTGCTGCTCCGTGATGGTCCACCCATTTACTTTTCCTTAACCAGTTTTGCCTTATTTACGTTATATTTATCATTTTGGGGATTATTTTCAAGCCATAGGAGTTGCACTTGTGCAACTCAGTTAGTTGGAAGCAACACAGTTAGTTGGAATACTCCGAGAGTAGAAATTAAATAATTTCATTTCTTCTGGACTGGAATAAGCCTTGATTTTGGATCCTGAATTCAGTTCACTGGTGGGTTTCTGTGGGGTGTGTTCTGTTTGTGGGTTGACAGCCCCAAGTGAATAGATTCACAGGATATGCTTTATGAATTGGCAGATAATCATGATCAGAGGTCATCATAGATTAGTAAGTAGCAAGAGTTCAGGTGAACTCTTGCTACTTGGGCATTGTCAAATTCTACATTAGAGGAAGTCTTCCAGGGTTAGATGACTTCAGCCTTTAGTACTGGGGGAATGGATCTTTGTCCCATGCCAACAATTAAAGGACTGTTTGATATTGTAGGAATTTCCTCTATCAATAAGCATAATTTCTTTAAACATCCCACTAACCATTCTCTCGCCACAGTTAGTTGGAATGTGAGGATTCGGCACATAGCATATTCTCTTGATGTCCTCACACAATAATTCCACCATTATAATTTAATAATTTAGATATTCTTGGCTTGCCAGATGGACAGATAAAGGTCAGATTCTTAAAAATAACCTTATATTTCTCTTTTCAGGGAGAAAAGATATAAGCATTTCCTAGGTGTAGGTCTGCTTCTCAGCAGACATGTTTAGATGCTCTTCTGGGATATGAGTGCATTAATGAAAGGTTACTTATGACAAAATTTCAGACAAGCATTAAAGACTTGGAATGCTATCTGCTGTTATGCCCCCACTGAGGATGCTGATGAGGATGAGAAGGATAGGTTTTATGGACAATTTCAGGATATTTTGAATTCTGTCGAGAAAGGAGATATTACCCTTGTTCTAGGTGACTTCAATGCCAAAGGTGGTACTGACTCTGACCTTTGGGGAGGGATAATAGATCCTTTTGGTATTGGTAGCTGCAATGGCAATAGGCAATGTCTCCTACAGGTAAGTAAACTCAATGGTTTCAGAATAACTAACACTTATTCCAAAAACTGCGACATACATAAGTACACATTGGTTTCACCTGATGGGCTGCATAAGAATATGATTGATTATATATTAATTAACAGCAAATGTGCTAGTTGTGTTAGGAATACCAGGTCTTTATGAAATCAACAAGTGAAATTGTTCAATTGGGGACAGATCTGGTGAACGCACAGGCCAAGGCAGAAGTGTCACATTGTGGCTTTTCAGGAATTGTTGGACAGCGTATACCACATGTGGTTGGGCATTGTCCTGTTGGTAAATGGCACCAGAGAGCTCCTGAAGATAAGGCATGACCATAGGCTCCAACACATCAATGATGTAATGCTGGCTTTTCAAAGTACTGATAATGCGTACGAGGCACGTGCATGAGTGGAATCCAATGGCACCTCATACCATAATGCCAGAGGCTGGAACTGTATGGTGCTGCATCATTCACGTCTCACTGAGCCTGTCACCATGGTACAGCCAGATACGGATTCGTCCATCATGGTGTTGCATACTGAAGTGGGATTCATCTGAAAAGATGATGCGATGCCATTTGCACATCGGTACGCAATGTTCTTGGCACTATTGCAGTCGCATACACCTGTGTTGTAGAGTCAATGGTAGCTGAATCTTACCTCCCTGAAAGGGGCAGGGTGGCTCAGTCGGTAGCGCGCGAGGCTCGTAATCTGCATTTCTCAGGTTCGAGTCCCAGCTGGGTCAGCGTTGAGATTTATCTTCGCAAAATTCCCTGCCCTGCCCACGGTCAATAGGAGACACCAGTGGGCTTAGAAAGGCCGCCATCTGTCAGATGGGATGTTAAACCATGTCCCCATGTGCAGGAGTGCCATACCCTGTGCACGTTAAAGAACACTCTGGATGGTCTTGACAGGAGGCTACCATCTGTCTTTCAAAAGCTGTTCCAGTGTGTCCCCTCCCCCAACCTTCTCTGAGCTTTCGGGGTCCTTGTGACCTGGCCATTTAGCCCATTGTGTGCAAAAAAAGTGCTGCTCAGAGGTGAAACAACCCAACCCTCCTTGAAAAGAGAAATTTAAGATTAGTTTTAAGAATCTGACCTTTATCTGTCCATCCGGTCTCTTGCAAGCCGAGAATATCTAAATTAGAATGATGGAATTCTTGTGGGCGGACATTGAGAGAATAAACTCTGTGCAGAGTCCTCATATTCCAACTACCTATGAAGAGAAAATGGTTAGAGGGATGTTTAAAGAAACTGTGTTTATTGAGAGAGGGAATGCTGACAATATCTAACGGCCCCCTAATCGCAGGCATGGGACAAACACCTGTTCCCCCACCATTAAAAGCTGAAGCCATCTACAGTGGAAGACTTCTTCCAATGTAGAATTTGATGATGCCCATAGAAGCAAGAGTTCAGGTGCCCACAATGACCTCTGCTCAGGATTATGCACCAGCTGATGAAACATATTCTGTGAATCACCAGCTGATGAAACATATTCACTTAAGGCTGTCAACTCACAAACAAACAGAAAAGCACAGTGGAAAATTTTCCCTCCACAGAAGCCTACTAGTGTAGCAAATCCAGGATCCATAATCAAGCTCAGAGTCTTATTTCAGTCCAGTAGGTTTATATTATCAGCACCAGGACTCTGTGTGGTTGACCACTTCTCAGCAGGGTGAAAAAAAAAAGTGTCCATAGATGACCAAATCAGTAGGCCACACTGAGCTTCCAGCCCTCCCCTTCCATTTCCCTTCCAAAAGAGAATATCTATTTTGATATGCACTAATGTCCTGCACCACGAGAATACAGGGTTGGGCAATAGGTACTAGGCCTAGCTGGTTCTATGCATCATCACAGGGGATTGGTTTTTGAATTCTGTCAAGAAAGGACGTATTACCCTTGTTCTTGGTGACTTCAATGCCAAAGTTGGTACTGACTCTGACCTTTGGGGAGGGGTGATTGGCCCTTTTGGTATTGGTAGATGCAATAGCAATGGGCAACGTCTCCTACAGGTAAGTAAACTCAATGGTTTCAGAATAACTAACACATATTACAAACACCGTGACATACATAAGTACACATGGGTTTCACCTGATGGGCTGCATAGGAATATGATTGATTATATATTAATTAACAGCAAATGGGCTAGTTCTGTTAGAAATACCAGGGCATATAGGGGAGCTGAAATTGGATCTGACCATTACCTAGTTAAAAGTGTCTTGCAACTTAAACTTAAAAAGTGTTGTGCTAGGGTTAAAAAATTTGCTTTTAATACTGAAGCTCTGAAAGACCCAGTTATAGCCAAAGCTTACCATGATAGGTTACTTAGTCATTATGACAGTCATGGTATGCTTACCACTGAAGTTGAGGAAGAATGGGATCATTTTAAACAGGCTTTTTTGGACACTAACAGTACTCTTTTAGGAAAAAAGGAGCAGAAGAGGCAGAATTATCTGAGTGATAAGGCACTTGAGCTTATTTCAGAAAGAAAGAACTGCAGGAATGTCCTTAATCAATACCCTACTAGTCCTAATAGAAAGCATTACAGAGAGCTTAATAAATGTGTAAAAGATCAGTTAGCTGCTGATAAGAATCTTTGGCTTGATGGTTTGGCTGACAAATACGAGGAAGCAGTTAGACAGCACAACAGCAGAGAGCTGTACCAGGTAGTTAATGTTTTGTGTGGTAGAAAACGGACAGGTATACAGGGATTGAAGGATAAACAAGGTAAGGTTATAGAAGGTGAGGATTCTGTCATGGCTAGGTGGGCTGAGCATTTCAGTGATGTACTAAACAATACGGTTAGTTCTATTCCCATTGTTTGCAATGATGATAGATGCATTGGTGGCTTTAATGTTGGCCCTATAACACAATCCGAAGTTATTTTGGCTGTTTCTAAACTTAAACTTCATAAATCCCCAGGGATAGATGAAATTACTACAGAAATGCTTAGAGCTAGAAATGTTTCGGTTACCACTTGGATGACTGAAATTCTGAATATCTTTTATGATAAAGGCATGGTTCCTAAGGATTTTACCAGAGCGATTGTTATCCCTATTTTCGAAAAAGGTGATCGCAGTTCTTGTGATAACTATAGGGGTATTAGCCTACTCTCTGTTCCAGGTAAAGTTCTTTCCATGATTGTGCTTAATAAAATTAAGAATCTGGTTGACAGTCAATTGCGTGATGAGCAATGTGGATTCAGAAGTGGTAGGGGATGTGTGGATCAGATATTTTCACTTAGGCAGATTCTTGAGAAATGTTTAGAGTTTCAGAAACCTTTGGTTGCTAGCTTTGTTGATTTCAGAAAGGCTTTCGACTCTGTTGATCGTCATAATTTGTGGTTGATTGTGAAATCATATGGTATACCAGACAAGTTAGTTAACATAATGAAAGCTCTCTATAATAACACTGAGTCGTGTGTGAGAGTTGGTAAGGCTTGTAGCAATTGGTTTAGCATTACTTCTGGTGTTCGACAAGGGTGCATTTTGTCTCCTTTTCTCTTTAGCTTGGTTACTGATTATGTTATGCGAAATTCACTTCAAGGGAAAGATTTTGGCCTTAAATGGGCTGGAGATAGGAAAATTTCTGATTTAGATTATGCTGATGATTTAGCCCTTCTGGCAAATGATGTTGATGAGATGAACTCTTTCATTCGAGCCGTTGATGAGACTGGTAGTAGAGTAGGTTTGGTTATAAACAGAGAGAAAACTAAAGTGATGAAAATTGGTCAGGCAGGCTGTGATTCAGTTAATCTGAATGGTTGCCGTCTTGAGCAGGTGTCACAGTTTAATTATCTTGGGAGCTATGTAACAGATAATGGTGATGTGCGGCATGAGATTAACAGACGAATAGGGATTGCTGCAGGGACTTTTAAGAATCTATGGAGAGTGTGGAGAAATAGGCATATACACCTAAAGACTAAAATTAGACTGTATAATAGTTTGGTTCTTTCTAGGGTTAGTTATGGTAGTGAAACTTGGACACTTTGTAAACAAGATAACAGGAAACTAGATGCTTTTGATTCTAGATGCTTACGCAGTATCTTGGGCATTAGGTGGTTCAACTTTGTAACTAATGATGAGGTTAGGCAAAGGAGTTTGCAACCTCCTTTAAGCAGCATATTGTGCAGAGAGAGACTCCGTTGGTTTGGCCATGTTGCCCGTATGAATAATTATAGATTGGCGAATAGGGTTACAAACAGTGTGCCTAAAGGCCTCAGAAAGAAGGGAAGACCTAGGATGCGGTGGGCAGACAATGTCAAACAGGACCTTGTTAAAATTGGTGTGGAGTGGCCAGATGCAGTAGATGTAGCTCAGGATAGACTTGCTTGGAGAACTAAATTGCACGGTCTGGTTGGACCTCCGTAGCCCATGGCTGCTTGAGGATGATGATGATGATGATGATGATGATGAAATCCAGAATTAAATGCTCATTAATTTGGCATATAACATGCTATAATTTCTTTCATTAGTTATTTGGCAAAAAAGCTCTAAAGTTATTTTTTTTGGCTGAGTGTAGTGAAAAAATAGCTTGGCCTCTGGATGGAAACAGTTTTTCAGGCTGGACACTGGAAGAATTAATCAAACACATGACAGAGCTGGATTCTTCATATTTTCCCCACACCCATACTATGACATAAGGCTTTTCCCTTTTATTGATAAAATAAGCAATAACCATTATGCAAGATAACTGAGAAATATTACATTTGAAATATTTGGACTTTTCTCATAAGTCTTTCATATTATTTCCAAGTATATAGTCTGAAAAATTCTCCTGATTTCAGGTCTTTCCAGAATTTGTTGCAAGATTTTAGGGTCTGTTCCTGGTACATAAAAGCTCAAAATTTTATATTTTTTGCTAAGTTTAAATTTCTTTTGTTGTGCTAATTTTAATAGCAAGCAAACACAGATACACATCTGTAAACCGTGAATATACAAGAAAAAAATTTTTCAGCTAGTACGATACAAACTCAAAACCTACTGATGACATATCATCAGGAGGGTGTGGGTTTATATCTCTTTTATTTTGTACATTCAAGGTCATACTAACCTTGTTAATCATTTCAGCCATATATGAAGACTGAACTGCATCTCAGTGGCTTTGGCAGTGTAAGGATTAAATATTTTTATGCCCTTATTTAAATCAAACTTGAGTAACTTAAGAAAGTCTAGTTATATGAAAATATTTTACCTATTTGTAGGAACTGGATCGCAACACTATGATAAAAGACACTATTCGGGACCAGTGTGTAACAGAGATGGTTGATTCTTGGTATCATATAGTGGTATGTATTATACACATCATTTATTTCATGCTATATTAATGTAATACAATAAAATATGTTACTGGTATAACTGGCAAGCAGCTGCTTGAGGGGGTATTTATTTTTTATTTTTTTTTATAACTTCCACAAACTTGTATGCATTTTTTAACCCTTTCTACTCATATGTTGGGCTGGGCCTGACAATTCAGTTCCTGTCTATTTCTAGCTGGAGTTAATAGTGATTTCACCTCTTTTCTTTGTAAGGGAAATATTAAGTGTTTTAAGAAATAGCTATGAGACTGATTATCACAACTAGAATATAATTGGACTTTGTTCATAAATAAATTATGTGAGTTTATTAGTTCCATTTCCCAGAGCAATTGATACATTGAGGACAGAAAGGGTTACCCATTCCTATCTGGTATAAAGGCATTTTAATGACATGAAAGTTATTTTCAGAAATATGTGATTTCTTATACATATTATCACAGTCAGGATGTGAGTACTATAACCCATGGTCCTCCAAAGTTTTTATGAGTGAGTCACATAAACAATGGATAATGTAGTTATTGCCACCCACAAGATCACTATAACAAAAAAAAAAAGTAATGAAAAAATGTAACACATTATTCTGCCAAATATGAAAATTTGTACTATGGGTATGAAATCTGTAACATCATTCAAAAATACTTGTAGAAATGCATTAAAAATTTAGAATCAGTTACATTGTATAGTTTAAGTTTACTAGTGACTTAAAATATAATTGCTACTAATATGTCATGGAATGGTCTTATGCAATATACGTCATTGCAAAATCGTAATTTCGTTAACCCATAAATTGTTATGCATCATTGAAATATACATCATTGAAATATACATCATTGAAAAATTCAGAGTCATATATATAGTAATGTTGAATTCCAAGATCCATAATGAATTTAATGAACTATTGTAATACTTTCATTAAAATGTCTCAGAAGCTAGACCAGTGATTCCCAACCTTTTCTGGACCATCGCCCCCTTAGAAGAGAGCAAAAATTTCAACGCTCCCCTAGTCCATAATAGTTAATTTTATATGAAATATTAAAATATTGTTGCATATTATCTGTACCTAATTTATCAGTTTATTTATCTATTTAAAATCATAAAGCAGAAATTAATAAAATGACAACCAAATGTACAATAAAATTGTTTATTAAAATTTTAAAAATAAATGAGATAAACACAAAATCAATAATAAATGAAAAAAATTAATGAGATGGTTGAGGCTAGTGGAGTGCTAACAATTTGTTAATGTCGGATTCCAATTTTGTTAACATCAATCGCAGATCGCCACGTTCAGTGATGTGTAGTCTGTTCCTCTTCTTTGACAGTAAATTAGCTACTGCACTGAATCCACGCTCAGTCATATAGGACGAAGGAAATGCGATTAAAAACTTTTGTACTATTGCCCACAATCCAGGGTAGAGAACTGATATTGATATTGAACTGTATTGATTTTTGAAGCCAGAACTCTTGGTATCCATGTTTGAATTTTACTTTGAGTTTTTCGTTAGTCATGAGTTCTAAGAGTTCCTCTTCCAAATTTCATGATTCTTCAGTATCTGTGTTTGCGAAAGGATCTAAAACCCAACTCGGTATATTCATGTTTAAAATATCTTGGAAACGCTCCGTAAAATCAACATGAAGAACTTCCAAGTGTTGGCAGTAAGTAAGTAAATCTTCCGGTTTTGGAGAGACTGCTGATAATGTGGGAAAGTGGTTGTATTCACCTCTACCTAGATTTCGTTTGAATAGAAGAAGTTTTCCCGCAAAAGCAGCTATGACGTTTTTTGTTTAAATTAAATTCAACTCATCACCTTGCAATTGTAAATTAACTTGATTAAATATTTTAAACAGGTCTGTCAAATAAGCAATGTCATTTTTTGACGTAATCAGGTTTTCGCGCAATTTTTCGTCTCTGTCTTCAAGAAAGTCCAGTACTGAGTTAAATAGATTGAAAAAACGATTCAGACAAACACCTTTAGAGAGCCAACGTACTTCTGTGTGCAGCAGCAAGCGATTGTAATCTTCATCATTTTCATTACAAAGCTTATCAAATAATCGGTCATTCAATGAATTGCTTCTAATCTTATTGATTGCTTTAATAACGTAATGGAGCAACGTATGCAGACGTTCATTCAAATTTTTTGCAACTAAATGCTGACGATGAATAATACAATGTACAGCGAGTACATTTGGTACTGCTTGTTTCAAATGCACTATGAAACCCTTATGACGCCCTGTCATTGCTGGAGCACCATCAGTAGCAGCAGACAAAATATTGCAAATAGGAATTTCTTTCTCTTGAAAAAACTTTTGCATGGTATTAAATATAGATTCTCCCTTTGTATCAGATTCAAAATTTTTAGCAAATAATAACTCTTCATGAATTTTTTCTTCTTTTATAAATCGTTCTTATGATAAGAGTAGCCTTCGTTATTTGGTAGAGTTGAATGGAAAATTTGCAAGTCTTTAAGTAATCACATAATGATATTTCAACGTCTTTTGCCATTTCATCTATTCTTCTTTGCACTGAATTATTACTGAGAGGAATTTTTTTGATTATATCTGACGGTGTCTTATGATGAAGAACAGTTTTTAATATCTCTTTGACTGTCGGCAAAATTAATTCCTCGCCAATTGTGTGTGGTTTTCCTGCTTTTGCGATTAACAATGAAACGTTATATGAGGCTCGTAGTCCATCATCATCTTGTTTAGAAGACGACGCAAAAAGGTTTGACATAGTTGGCTGTTTTAAAGATTGCTTTTCCAGTTCTTGAAAATAGGATAAATCTTTGTTCTTCTTATCAGCATGCATTTTATTTAAATGCTCTTATAGCCTAGAAGGTTTCATAGCTTCATTTGAAAAAACTTTTCGGCAAATTAAACACATAGGTAATGATTGGTTTGTAGGAGAGTACGTAAATCCATATTTCAAATACTCAATACTGTACTGCCGGCATTTCTTTTTAGATGTAGATTCAGACATTTTCAAATACAAATTAACTTCTCAACAGATTTATATAGTTATAAAAATAATGTTTATAATGACTTCTAACACTTATCACTCACGACTAATTATCACGGCGAAGCACATAAAAATAATAAAACATTCCTAGAGTTATTGCTTTTATAGATTTGATTTTGGGCACGCATTAACTTGTATGTTTGCGATGCCGGCCCACTTGCTCCGTAAACAAGTCATTTCAAGCTCCCATATTCTTGTCAAAACATGTTAAATTGCATGAACCGCATGTTTGCCTACCAACTTGCAAAGACTTGTCACCGTCAATCTATTCTAAACTAAAACAAATTAGGTATAGGTATACCTAATGCTAATTTAAAAATGCTTATTAATGCGATAACAATAAGATAATTTACATAGCTAGATAAAATATTTATTCATAAAAACAGGTATTTTTAAAGTATTTTATTATATTGTTGCGGATTACAAAAAATGGATAGCCACTGAGCGTGAGTATTAAAAGCTATATTTCAAAACCAAATTCAACACAAGGTAAATTGTTACAAAGAAAATATGGATGAAGTATCTTATTAACAAATCAACTATTAACCATACACAAGTCATCAATCTTCCTGTGCAGAGCAAACAACATTAGCTCTGTGTATTCTACTAAATATTACCTTTTACTCGATTTACCAGGTCACCCGAAGATCTTCACTCGTAAACAAGTTCTCGTCCTGTGCTAGTAACTTATCACACACTAGCCGAACGAACACACTAGCCACAACACATAAAGATAATTCTTTACACTTAACGCGCATTGTCTCAGAACAGCTAACCGTCCATTTTCGAACTCTAGACCGTTACAACAACGACCGTTACACACTCCACTGTTCGTCTTCAAATTCTCCCAAAGTTCTTATTCGTTGGCTGAAACTTTTTGCTTTCGGTTGCCAGATTCCTTCTGTCATAACAATATTAAAAATAATTATAAAAAAATATTAAATATAATAAATTTATTATTATTGCATCAAGGTTGATTTGCCTATCAGGACGGACACACATGTCCAACATAATAAGCCTGATATAGTAGTGCATGCTAAGGTATGAATGAGATTACAATTATTGAAGTAGGAATGACATCTCAGGATAACCTGCAGACAGTAGAGGTTGAAAAGAAGAGGAAGTATGATCTGCTGGCTAATGAGTTGAGCCTAATTCACAAGTGTAATGTTAATATTATACCTTATGTTCTGACGTGGGATGGTATTGTAACTAAGTACCATAAAGCATACTCAAAGCGACTTGGAGTGGGAAAACATATTGAAGCTTATATCCAATCTGTGATCTTGAAGAGAACTTTTTAGAGCATCTCAGTCGACTTCAGACGTGCCAGTATGCTAGTAAGTGGTAGCAGGGAACTTATTGTCCAAGCTGCAGTTGAAAAGCTGTACATGATGGATGAGGTAGTGGATGACCAGAATCACCAGGAAGACACCACAGAATAGAAGAGATAAAAAGGTTGTCGCAGAAAATCCCATTAAATTTATTTATTTATTTGACCGCCCCTCCTGACTGCCTCAATGCCCCCCATTTGCCTCTGGATCCGCTACTGCCCCCATGGAAGGCTCCAGCGCCCACTGGGGGGTGGTATCGCCCCCGTTGGGAATCTATGAGCTAGACTCAATCATGATTGACTTTTGTTGGAAGAGTTCCATGTATAAAGCATCTATTAATCATCTTCTACTCATTCAGCAGCAGTTCAAATTAAAAAGGAAATGACTGGCACCTTACTATAGTCACCTGATGAAAAACGGACATTTGTAGGATAATCAGCAATGTTATAATCATAAAGTAATTAATAGTCCATGGCTGCTTACGTTGGTCAAGTAGCATAGTATTTATAGTGTTGATACTCTCAATACCGAGGCATTTGTTGAAAGTTCCAGGCAATAGAGTATCATTATCTAATTTCATCAATGGGTGAGGGTGGCTCAGTCATTAGCGCACCAGGCTCATAATCAGCAATTCTAAGTTGGAGTTCCTGGTCCAGCATTGAGATTTACCTTTGCAAAACTCCCTGCCCTGCCCTCAGCTAGTAGGGGAACCAATGGGCTTGGAAAGGCCATCCTTTGGATGGATGTTACACCATGGCCCCATGTGTGGGAAAGCCATACCCTGTGCACGTTAAAGAACATGCTGGATGACCTTGACAGGAGGCTACCATCTGTCTCCCAACAGTTGTCCAGTGGATTCCTCCCTAAACCTTCTCTGAGCCCCCTCGGTGTGAGCGCCTGTACGCGGAGAGGGGGACCACCCTGTGAAGGTTTTGCTGGCTCGGTTACCTTCGCAGGGTCCTAAACGCTCGTCCGCGTGTTTGCCGTGCGCGGAGACCCGTGTCCCGGGAAAGGAGGATCCTGGTAGTTGCTCGGGGGTCCCCGTCTTCTCTCCTCAGTTCATGACTGGCGTGGTCCCCATTGGCCGTCTTGCCATTGGGGAGCCTGTCCGTTGCGGGCTGGGCAGCTGATTCCGGGGCCTCTGCTATACACTGCTTTGGCCTCTGCTTCCGGTAAACGGGAGGTCCTGGGGTGGCCCCCCCAGGATCAATCGGCTGGTGGGCTGGTCCTGCTAGGGTCAACTATGCAGATCGGTGAGTAACCTTGTCCACCGTCCGGACAACGGTTTGCGAGTTTCCCCACACATTTACTAATTTTGTAGTTTTCTTTCTTTTGTGAGGCCAGCTCTTGCCTCACACTTTATTGCTTTGTTGCTTCTTTTCTTTTGTGGGAACTCCTACGAGTTTCCCACCATTTCTCTTTTACTTTTCCTTTTTGTTTTGTAGTGAGGGCTTGGCTCACTGGCTGTGTGGGTATGGTGCCCGGGCAGCCCTGGCGCCCAACTGGGCGTCCCCTTGTTGGACTCCATGGTGGGTGGGGACAACGGGCACTGAATCCCTCAACAACAACCATGAGTACAACTATCTCAAAATTCAACAATCAATGCTGCGAAGAGGGCTCGCCATGAAACCCCAACTTCTTTGTCTTTGCCTTCGTCTTCATGTGTGTCTCTGTCTCCGAAGTTCCTGATCATCCACTCTACGGGTGACCAGGTTCTTGGGGACATGTCCCCCTTTTTTATAAACTAGGGTTTGCAAGGTCTTGCGGGGGAGCCGAAATCTGTCAAGCGTCTAAGATCTGGTGACTTGCAGGTGGAGACTGCGTGCTCAAAGCATTCGGAGCTTCTATTAAAGGTTACAGTGATTGGTGGAGTGGCTGTCGAAGTCACTCCGCACAAGACGCTCAATTCCTCAAGGTTTCTGAGGAGGAAATCCTCTCGGAGCTTTCAGCCCAGGGGTTGATAGCAGTCCACCGTGTTTCGTCACGCCGTAATGGAAAGTTAGAGCCCAGCAGGGTACTAATCCTAACTTTCAACACACCACGCCTGCCTACTTCCATCAAGGCAGGATACTTACACTGCGAGGTGCGGCCATTTATACCCAACCCTCTGCGTTGCTTTCAATGCCAGAGGTTTGGCCATGCCCGCACCGCATGCCGGGGCAAGCCCACCTGTGCTCGTTGTGGCAGTCAGGATCATCTCGACCCTGACTGCACAGCAGAAAAGGCATGCTGTGTAAACTGCCGTGGTGAACATCTGGCGTACTCCCGCGACTGTCCGAAGTGGCTGGAGGAGAAAGAGGTACAGCGCCTCAAGACCCTTCATAACATCAGCTATCCAGAGGCGAGAAAGCTCGCTGCACCGCCCTCTCCACCTGGCAAGGTCTCCTATGCCGGTGCGGTTGTCGGAAAGCCCATCGTTAAGATGGCTTCCGTGGCGGTGCAGACCGACATCAGCGTTCCACCAGCTGAATCTTTCTCGCCTGCTGCCAAGTACCTCTTGACGCAGGCGAAGCCGATGTCGGTGTCAACCTCGACATTGACACCGGTTTCTATTCCTGTGTCTGTGCCTTCTACATCCACCTCCGGAAGGCCCCCTCCACCCCGCCCACAGACAGCAAGACCTACAAAACCCAAGGGGCCCCCGCCGGGGCCCAAAAAGAAAATTTTACCTCCTCGTTCGGCGGTCTCTGATCCATGTTGCTCAGACGACTCCGAGGACATGGACACAGACCACCCTAATTTTCCAAAACCGTCGCTGGCGACGGTTAAAATAAATCACAAGTCGTCCGCCAATTCTTCTAAGACCTGAGATGGCCACACTCCTTCAATGGAACTGTCGTGGATTCCAGAGGAATATTGACGACATCAAGGTCCTCCTGAGGGCACACTAACCCCTCTGCGTGTGCCTTCAGGAGACATTCTTGCAGACAGCCAACAATCCCACTCTCCGGCACTTTTCTCTCGTTTGCCTGGACTGGGATGGAGATGGCCCAGCTCACGAGGGTGTTGCCATCCTCGTGAGCAACCATTCTCCATTCCAGGTCATTCCCCTCACCACACATTTAGAGGCGGTTGCCATCCGCCTCTTTGTGGGATTTTCGTTGACTGTCTGTTCTGTCTATCTCCCACCCGGAAGCATCGTTTTCTGGAATGACCTTGATGACCTCGTCTCGCAGCTGCCGTTCCCCTTCCTCATCGTGGGGGACTTCAACGGACACAGTCCAGTCTGGGGCAGTGCTGACACCAACGGGAGGGGCCGGGTCCTAGAGCAGTGTCTCCTGGATCCAGCGCTCTCCCTGTTGAACACCGGTGTCAGTACCTACTTTCACACCCCAACCCGCACATTCACTGCCATTGACCTCACCATCTGCTCCTCCTCGATCCTTCCACTCTTACATGGGAGGTCGAGGACAATCCCTACGGAAGTGATCACCTCCCTGTGGTGTGTACCATCTCTCGTGGGGGGCCTTGCAGCCCTTCGCATGTCTCCCGGTGGAGGCTTGATCAGGCTGATTGCAGTGGCTTCGAGCTCTTGTCTGAGCTCGATGAGCACTCTGTCAGCCAGGAGCCCATCAATGTTGCAGTGGCGGAGTTGACGGACTGCATCGTCCATGCAGCTGCCTCTACTATTCCTCAGACCTCGACTCGGTTTCCACGGTTCCCAAAACTGTGGGTGGAATCCCGACTGCACCGCAGCTCGTAAGGCTCAGAACAAGGCTTGGGGGGTGTTTCGGAGATATCCGACGTTCCCCAACCTTGAAGCATTCAAACGCGCCAGGGTGAAAGCCCGTTTCGTCCGGCGCCAGAGCCAGAAGGAATCTTGGATGACATATACATCTTCTATCACCCGCATGACCAGTTCTAAGGTCATGTGGGATAAAGTCCGGAAGATGGGTGGGAAGTACACGTCCCACTCATTATCGATCCTGGAGCACAATTGACAGGCAATTGCTGATCCGACACTCTGGGGGAGTCATTCTCCTCCATCTCCTCATCTACCTCTTACTCCCCCAAGTTTCTGGCCCCGAAGGGCAGGGCGGAACGCTCTCTGCTGTCCTTCCATTCGAATGGCCTGGAGTCTTACAACAGGCCATTCACAGCGGAGGAGCTACGCCTTTCTCTGCACACTTCTCGTGCATCTGCTGTGGGGCCAGACAATGTCCATTATGCCATGCTCCAACATCTTTCACCATCGAGTAAGGATCAGCTGCTCCATCTCTTCAATCGCATTTTTCTCGAGGAGCAGTTTCCGGACTCCTGGCGGGAGGCCATCGTCTTGGCCTTCCCCAAGCCAGGCAAAGATCCCAAGATTCCTTCCAATTATCGTCCCATCGCATTGACGAGCTGCGTGTGCAAGGTGTTGGAAAGAATGGTAAATGCCAGACTCATCTGGTATTTAGAACATCACAACCTTCTTTCCAACACCCAGTGTGGCTTTCGCAGGCAACGGTCAACTCTTGACCATCTGATACGCCTCGAATCGGCTATCAGAAATTCATTTTTAAGAAGAGAGCACCTGGTGTCAATTTTCTTCTACATCGAAAAAGCGTACGACACGGCTTGGAGATTCGGCATTCTTCGTGACCTCCACAGCTTCGGCTTGAGAGGTCACATGCCGATCTTCATCTCCAACTTCTTATCGACACGCTCTTTTTGTGTCCGTGTCGGTAACACTCTGTCGCGGCCATACCCCCAAGAACAGGGGGTGCCACAAGGCTGCGTTCTGAGTGTTACGCTTTTTGCTGTCAAGATTAATTCTATAACTAGACAACTTCCTCCATCAGTAGGCAATGCCCTCTATGTTGATGACTTCAGCATCTTTTGCTCTTCGTCAAGCATGAGGGTCATTGAAAGACAACTGCAAATTGCCCTGAACAATCTATCGGTTTGGGCGACGGCAAACGGGTTTTGGTTCTCCCCACAGAAGACCGCTTGTGTGCACTTTTGCCACAAGCGTAATCTGTATCTGGATCCCGAGCTGCGGCTCGGGGGTAACATCATTCCAGTTGTGGCGGAGACCAAGTTTCTCGGTCTCATCTTCGACCGGAAATTGACCTTTTTACCTCACATTCGACATCTCAGGTTCAAGTGCACGCGGGCATTGAACATCA